>JBBGZY010000445.1:5232500-5817500 GCA_037952925.1 Lithobates clamitans | reverse complement strand
GGCATAACAGTCCCTCCTTGAAGGAGAGTAAGAGATCACTTACTCTCCTGAAGAATGAGACTTGGTCGTTGTTTGGGGCATAGATATTTGCTAGAGTGATAGGTCTAGAAGCATAAGAGCCTTTGAGGAAGACAATCTCCCCTCAGGATCTATCAGGGAGTCGCAAAGTTTAAAGGGGACATGCTTAGAAAGTAGAATGGATGTACCTTTGGTCTTTGCTAAAGGGTTTGTGGAATGAAAGGCTGTCTGGTAAATGTGGTTAGAGAGTTTTGGGATTGAGTTAGAACGGAAGTGAGTCTCCTGAATGAAGATAAATTGGGCTCTCTGCTTGGTGAGTGCGGACAAAACCTGTGAACGCTTTTCAGGAACGTTTAGACCCTTTGCATTAAGAGAGATACATTTCAGCATTAGAGGCGCTGGGGAGGCCATTGTCAGCTTAGAGTTGTGGAGGCTAGCTTATATATGGATTTAGGGAGACAAAAATTGGCTGTCCTACCGAAGAGGAATCTGACTGCGCCGGGGCGGGTAGGCCAAGGGAGAGGGGGGGTGGTGGAGTAAGAGAGAGGGGAAAGAAAAAGGAAAAAGGAAAAGAAAGAAAAAAAAAGAAAAAAGGGGGGGGGGGGAGAAAAAAAAAAAAAGGGGGGGGGGACCAGAGGGGGGAGGAAAAAGTATAGGGTAGGGGTGAGACCCCAGAGAAGAGATAGGAAAGAGAAGACGAGAAAGAATCAGAGGGAGTGAGCAGGTGCTGGGTGGTGGGGGGAATACCAGAGGTGGAAATGGAATTACCAATCCACCTGTAGAAAAGAAGGCTGGACGGTCAGCAGACTAGATGCTAGAGCTGCTGCGGGGGGTTGGTGAGAGTGACTGGGTTCCTACTCCTTTGCCTTGTAGAGGACCCAGAGAAGGTAGAAGTCTCGTGGGGAAAGGTGCATACATAAATCTTGGGGAAACAAATCAGGTCGACCTCATTTTTAGCTGTCTTAACATTCTATCAAACATTACCAGTATAGATTCTAAAGACTGAATAAGTAAAGGGGTCCAAATAAAGAAAACAACCAAAAAATAAATAAATAAATAAAAAAATAAAAAAAAATAAAAGAAAGAAATTTTTTTTTAAAGATTTAACACCCATGCAACCTTACTAAACCGACTTGTATAAACATTCTGGTTCGTAACTGCATAACTTCGGAAATATGTTTCCCACAAATGTTGGTATGGTGATCTCGTTGAAAGGGGCAAGCAGGTTCTGAATCTTACGCCCAAATGGCGTAATGAGACCAGGAGCTACATCAGGAAGTTCAACAAGGGTTTTTGGTGGTGGTCATCCTCCCTCCTTACCCCCTTCACAGAGACCCCCTTGTAATAGCACTTAAATAGGGCCCAGATTGAGGGGTCCCTTAAAACAAAAAGTGCCCTGAGCCCTCAAGGCATGCACTCCGGCATCCCACTGTGTTCGTATCAGTAAGTTGTCCAGGAAGAGCCGCCACGAATGTGGATGGGGGTATAGGAATCTACCCTTTACAGCCTTGATGACTTCCGGGGCACAAAAAGAAAACACATATATCAATTATAACTATATCTTAAAGGCTTCTACCAATTGGGAGAGGGGGGGGCAAGGAACTTGAGTACGGAAGGGAAGGGGGGGGAAGGAGGGGGAAGGGAAGGTGGGAATGAGAGGGGAGGGGAAGTGAGAGAGATGGGGAGGAGGGGGGGAGGTAGAGGGGGGGAGGGGGGGAAGGGGGGGAGAAAAGGGGAAGGGGGGAGAAAAAAGGGGGGGAAGGGGGGGAGAAAAAAGGGGGGGGGGAAGGGGGAGGGAGGGGGGAGAAAAAAGGGGGGGGAGGGAGGGCGGGGAGGGGGAGAAAGGCCAGGGTAGGGGGGGAGAAGGGGAGGGGGGAAAAAAGGGAAAAGGGGGGAAAAAAGGGAAAAGGGGGGGAAAGGGGGGGAGCAAGAGGGGGAGGAGAATGGGGGAGCGAATGGGGTCTCAGGAATGGGAGGCAACGACCAGTTACGATTGTGGTAAGTCGTCTTCCGATCATCTGAACGAGGTGTAAGAGTTCGTCTCTCCGGAGAGCATGACGTGGATGTTGCTGGAGCTATTGGTCTTGATGTTCTCAGTGCGGGGTAAGTGATGGGGATTGTTGGAGCAAGTTCCGTGGTTGAAGAGGTGTATCAAGCGGTTCAAGCTCCAGACAGTCTAAAGGAAAGTTCCTGCATCCGGGGTATTTGGGAAGTCCAATGGGATGAATATCTTAGACGGGGTAAGTATAAGCCTGTTGTGGGGTGGGTTGAGACATAGATGAGAGAAAAAAAAAAAGGGAAAACCAAACGAACAAGATGGGCATGAAAAAAAAAAAAAAACAAAGACCCTGAACAAAAACGTCATGGGAAAACAAACCCCTATAGGTTGAGAAGGAAGTCTGGGAGCGAACACTCTTCAGGCATCCTGGTGAGGCCTGCGAGGGGTTACCGGCTGACCCAGAGCTTGGAGATCCATGTCGCGACGGGAGGTATGGGCTCCGGGTGAAGGAGGACCTGATCTTCGGCGTCTGGAGCGATGTCTTTGCGCTTTTGGTGAGGGGTTGTGTGAAAGCGTCCGCCATGGCTCAGATGGGAAGTGAAATGAGCACCACTCCGGAAGCTCCGTCATGGGTAGATCGAGTTGTTCACAAAAGGCAGGTAAGTCATCAGGAGATCTTAGGAGAGCTGTGCGACCTCTGGCGGTGGCAGACAAGCAGAACGGGAATTTCCAGCGGTATGGAATGTTCCTCGCCCTGAGATGGTCCAGCAGGGGGCGCAAAGCGCGTCTGTTCTGCAGTGTAGTTGGTGATAAGTCTTGAAAAAGCTTAATTTCTACACCATTATGCTGTACACGGCCTCTTTCTCTGGCTTTTCTTAAAATTTCTTCCTTGAGAGGAAAATTCACTATACAGCATATGACGTCTCTTGGGGGTTCGTTATCCCTGGGAGGTGGTCTGAGGGCCCTGTGTAACCTCTCCATCTCGATTGGGGAGTCTGGTGGTCGGTCTAGGAGATCATTAAAGATGGCGCAAATAACTTGGGGTAATGAGCCTGCTTCCATGCCCTCGGGGACCCCCCTCACCCGAACATTATGTCTCCGGCCCCTATTATCAAGGTCCTCGACCTGACGATGTAGATCATAAAGATAGGAAAGTTGGGCATCATAAGTGTGTTGCACTTGCCTGATAGCAGCTGTATGGAGCTGCGTAGTTTGCTCCACGTCTGACATGCGGGCCGCCACTGCCTGAATGTCCATTTTCAAGTCTAAGATTGCCGCTTTTAAGGTGCCCGTGATGTTGTGGGTGATATCAGACGCTACCTTCTGTAAGTCCGATAGGTTCACTGCAGGGCTGAAGCGGTGAGATCGGGTGTCTCCTTCCTCAAGCTGGTAGTCTGAGCTGTGACTAGGGGAGGTAGGGCCTGAGGCCTGTGGTGTCTGTGAGGCCTCGTGGTCTCCTGACCAGAGTGTACGGAATATATCCGGTATTTTCCGGCTGAGTTGTGTGACCGGATCTTTCGGTGTCCGGGAGGCAGAGACACTCCTATTCGACTTCCCCATCATGGATAGAGGCGATGGTTTCCCGTAAAAGCTAATTATGGTCCTCGGGTGGTAGGAGCTCTGTGATCAAGCGGCCATTCCGGGATCCAGCCAAGCCACGCCCCCGTCCTGGAGATTTTTTTGTTTGTGTGGATTTAGAATTAGCAAGAGTTGGTGGGTGCAGTAATAAGGAGAGGACAGAAGTGAGGGTGATATAGATATGCTGTGGGTTGGAGAAGAGGGGTGAAGGAGAGATTGTTTACGGAAAGGAGACAGAGCTGTCAAAAGGAGTGGTAGAGAGTGCATGTTACAAGGTGAAAGAGCTGAAGGGGTAAACGAGGTCACCTGATGTCTGTGTGGTGTTTTTCAAAGTATTTTCTTGTGTTCTTTTGCTTTGTGCATTCTCTGAAGTGCAGAGTCAGAAGTTCTCCCACTTATAGAAATACCCCCACTTTGAGAAAGAGCCCTAGCTGCAAATGTGCCCCCTTCAAATGCCTCCCCCAAAAAGATGCTTAGATTTATACTGATAGGGATGGGGCTGGGTGCATTCCTATTATCAAATCAGAAGGTAATAATGGATGGCTGGCTAAACAGAGCAAAATTCTCACTTCGGAAACAGAACAACAAGAGGTTACTAGAGACCACAGTCCATAATTTTTGTTAAGACAAGGAAGCAATAAAGCATTGCAATGTAGACAGGTCTACAGGTTAAGCAAAAAATAACATACCAGCATTATTAAACAGGCATAAGCAAAAGCAGATAGCAGTGTTTTAGTTTTTCGGTGGGGTTGTATCAGCAAGGCATGCCAGCATTATTAAACAGACATAGAAACATCTTGGAGGAGCTTTCTCAACGTGTTTTGTGAACAAATTTTTATTTCATCAGAAGCAGATGATATTGATAACATGTAAATCAGGCAGTATAAAAAGCATAAACATTTAAAAAGAGAAACGTAAAAGTCTAACCCGGGGAACATGGGGAACTTGACACACCAGAAAAGGAAGCAGGTCAGGATACAGGCAGTTTCCAAACTGTAGTCCTAATGCACTTCTTATAGATAAGCATCAGTTCCAATTAGCCTTCTCAACGTGATCCCTTAATGAGCCAACTCTGTTTGCTAAAGTACTATATTTTTAACAAAAACTATTGTGCTAGCATCAATGAATGGGGTAGAAATGTTGAAACTTGAATTTTGTTGCATATGGTGCTGCATAGCCAAAGACCAGTCAGGATTCCTATGCTGACCCATGTCCACAGCCAAAAGTGCCTATAATCAGCATCAGAACTGTACAATGAAGTGATGGAAGAAAGTGTCCTAGTCTGATGAATCAGATTTTCTTTCACATCATGTGGATGGTGGGGTACATGTGCATCACTTTTCTGGGGAAGAGATGGTGCCAGGATGCAGTATGGGAAGAAGGCAAGCCAGTGGAGGCAGTGTAATGCTTTGGGCAGGGAAATTTTGGTCCTGCCATTCATGTGGATGTTACTTTGACACATGGTGAAGGTATTGAATTTATTCTTCTCCTAAGTCTTCACGAGTGAATCGGGGGGCTTAAGTAACCAAAACTGCAGTGTTTATCCTCATGACACAACACAGGAAGCACCTCCATGGTTAACAGAGGACAGAATTAAAATTAGACTTGAGAAACTTAAGATTAATAAATCACCGGGACCAGCTGGCTTGCATCTGAGGGTACTTAGGGAACTCAGTCAAGTGATTGCCAGACCGTTGTTCCTAATTTTTACAGACAGTCTATTGACTGGAATGGTACCAGCTGATTGGAGAAAAGCCAATGTAGCACCAATATTTAAAAAGGGCCCAAAATACATCCCTGGGAATTACAGACCAGTTAGCCTAACATCAATAGTATGTAAACTCTTGGAGGGGATGATAAGGGACTATATACAAGATTTTAGTAATAAGAACGATATCATTAGCAGTAATCAGCATGGATTCATGAAGAATCGTTCTTGCCAAACCAATCTATTAACCTTCTATGAGGAGGTGAGTTGCCATCTAGATAAAGGAAGGCCCGTAGACGTGGTGTATCTGGATTTTGCAAAAGCATTTGACACAGTTCCCCATAAACGTTTACTGTACAAAATAAGGTCCGTTGGCATGGACCATAGGGTGAGTACATGGATTGAAAACTGGCTACAAGGGCGCGTTCAGAGGGTGGTGATAAATGGGGAGTACTCAGAATGGTCAGGGGTGGGTAGTGGGGTTCCCCAGGGTTCTGTGCTGGGACCAATCCTTTTTAATTTGTTTATAAACGACCTGGAGGATGGGATAAACAGTTCAATCTCTGTATTTGCAGACGATACTAAGCTAAGCAGGGCAATAACTTCTCCGCAGGATGTGGAAACCTTGCAAAAAGACCTGAACAAATTAATGGGGTGGGCGACTACATGGCAAATGAAGTTCAATGTAGAAAAATGTAAAATAATGAATTTGGGTGGCAAAAATATGAATGCAATCTATACACTGGGGGGAGAACCTCTGGGGGAATCTAGGATGGAAAAGGACCTGGGGGTCCTAGTAGATGATAGGCTCAGCAATGGCATGCAATGCCAAGCTGCTGCTAATAAAGCAAACAGAATATTGGCATGCATTAAAAGGGGGATCAACGCAAGAGATAAAACGATAATTCTCCCACTCTACAAGGCTCTGGTCCGGCCGCACCTGGAGTATGCTGTCCAGTTCTGGGCACCAGTCCTCAGGAAGGATGTACTGGAAATGGAGCGAGTACAAAGAAGGGCAACAAAGCTAATAAAGGGTCTGGAGGATCTTAGTTATGAGGAAAGATTGCAAGCACTGTACTTATTCTCTCTGGAGAAGAGACGCTTGAGAGGGGATATGATTTCAATTTACAAATACTGTACTGGTGACCCCACAATAGGGATAAAACTTTTTCGCAGAAAAGAGTTTAATAAGACTCGTGGCCACTCATTACAATTAGAAGAAAAGAGGTTTAACCTTAAACTACGTAGAGGGTTCTTTACTGTAAGAGCGGCAAGGATGTGAAATTCCCTTCCACAGGCGGTGGTCTCAGCGGGGAGCATTGATAGCTTCAAGAAACTATTAGATAATCACCTGAATGACCGCAACATACAGGGATATACAATGTAATACTGACACATAATCACACACATAGGTTGGACTTGATGGACTTGTGTCTTTTTTGTAACTATGTAACATACCACCTACCTAAACATTGTTGCTGACCAAGTACACCCCTTTATAGAAATGGAATTCACTGATGACAGTGCACTTTTTCAGCAGGATAATGCACCATACCAAATGCAAAAATGGTTCAAAAATGGTTTGACGAACACAACAAGGGCTTTGAAGTGTTGAATTGGCCTCCACATTCTCCAGATCACAATCCAACTGAGTATCTGTGGAATGTGCTAGAAAAACAAGTTTTTTCCATGGAGGTCCCAACTTGCAACCCACAGGACTCAAAGGATCTGTTACTGACAGCTTGGTGCCAGATGCCACCCACAGCATACCTTCAGAAGTCTAGTGAAGTCCATGACTCAATATGTAAGGACTGTTTTGGTGGCAAAAGGGGCTCTATTCAATATTGGGTGGGTGGTCATAAAATCTAATAATTACAAGGCACAGTGCTACTAGACGTGGATAACCAGTAAAAACCAAATAATAAATCAATTATTAAAAAATAAACATGTGCAAAGCAACCACCTTACTGTTTTGACAAATAAATAGTGTAGACCTTATAAATTCAAAAGTAAATAGCAATTTTAATGTATAGTCTCAGCAGTTCATCCATTGTTAAAAACATGATAACACGCCAATGTCCAGAACACTGAACAGCAAGCCAAATCTTCACATCAGGAGGCCATATTTATCATCATTTTAAGTAATCAGCACTCCATTGCATTTGTAATGAAATACCCCTGCAAGAATAATAGCCACTGCAATTCCTTTCTAATTATATATAAATATACAATTTTATAAATGCATTATAATGATTTAAGCTGTGCTCAGATTAAAAAATATGAAACAACAAAATGATGCTTATTTTTTAGGTAAGGTATATGGAATTGTACAGCCACAAAGATATGTCATGAGTTTTTTTTATTTTGATATTGGCTCTGCTGACTGGGCTACTCTTTCACCCTCTTCTACTGTAGACAACACAGACAGAATTTTTAACCACTTGCTTACTGGGCGCTTTTCAGCCCAAGGTCAATTTTCAGCTTTCAGTGCTGTCACACTTTGAATGACCATAGCGTGGTAATGCTACACTGTACCCAAATGAAATGTTTATAATTGTTTTTGAGACAGATAGAGCTTTCTTTTGGTGGTATTTAATCGCTGCTGGGTTTTTTTTTAATTTTTTGCTAATTTAATTAATAAAAAAAATGGAAAATTTTGAAGAAAAAAGTTTTTCTTAGTTTCCGTTATAGCATTTTGTAAATAAATAATTTTTCTCCTTGCACTGATAGGCTGCACTGATGGGCACTGATAGGCTGCACTAATGGTCACTGATGAGGTGGCACTGATCGGCACTGATTAGGCAGCGCCGATGGGCACTGATGAGGTGGCACTGATGAGGAGGTACTGATGAGGCTGTACTGGTAGGTGGCACTGATAGGCACTGAAAGGCAGCACTAATGGGCACTGATGGGCGGCACTGATGGGCACTGATAGGTGGCACTGATGGGCTCTGATTACCAGTGTAGATGTCCCCTGTGTGAAATTGCAGATAACTGGCAAATCCTGTTTCCCTAATCAGCTGATCATCTGGTAAAGAGCCAATGTGATTGGCCTTTACCATGATTTGTGATCGCTGTGTCCCAAGGACACAGCGATCACAGATGCCTACGGATGCATGCTGATCACGCGAGGAAGTCATATAATGTTCTCCCGGCAATGTGCGACTGTACTGTAGCCGTCATGCGGCTATAGCACGGTCGTGAAGAGGTTAAAGCATACATAAACCCAAAACCAGAAATGTATTTTATTGCATCTTGCTAATCTTTGGTGTGGTGCTTTTTTTTTCATCTGGTAATCTTGAAAATAACACACTTCATGTCCCTGGGTGGCTACGTCACTCCTCCACTGTATCTTTGGAGGGAGCCATGGTTATTACTTTACACTGCTCTCCTGATATGGACTATAAACTTGTCTGCATCTCTTCATTTCCATTACATAGGGGTCAGGGCAATATGTAGATTACAGAAGATGGCTAGATAGGAAGATATTTTTCTGCACGGCTAACAGGGAATGACAAGGACACCGCATTTCAACCATAATCAACAGATTCTATTTGTTGTTGCTGATGTTTTAAGCTTGAAAAAAAAAATCTAAGGCAGCCAGCACATCTAAAACTGTAAGCTGAAATATATAGTATTTATGTTCTTTGGTTTAGCTATCATTTAACTTCCAGGACAAAACAAGTTCCTCCCCTGAGGTATACATCATAATCTGTTCCAATGCATACATTAATAAACTAAACTTTCTTATCAAACATGGCAGGTTCACCAGTAAAATTTGATATCCTTCAATCAGAAATACATGAAATACCTTTGTGCTTCCAGACAGGGTCAGGGCTTTCTTGTAGTAATGAATGGCTTGATCCAGATTACCTAGGCAGAAATAGGTGGCACCCAGCCCTTCACTGACATGACACTGCCTCTGAGGATCATCTGTTAATATACAGAGCATTAAATGAAAAGAATAATATTCATTTTGTTTAGCATAATTAAATATTGAGTTTTATGGTGCAAAAGGTAACAGTGGATAAATGGCTATTACATATCATGGACAACTTTAATATGCCAATCAGGTGCTCTGCAGTGAGAGAAGTGCACTGATTGGAGGATAAAGTTGGTAAGGTTGAATAAAGACACCAGTCCATCCAGTTCAACCTTTGTGTGTGTGTGTATTATGAGGAGGAGGAGACAGCATAGTGACAGAGAGATGAGCTAATCAGTATGCTTCTTCTGTCTTCACTTTCCAATCACAGGAAGGGGGTGAAAAGGGGGTCTGTAGCTGAACATGCAGCAGAAAGGAAGTAAGGACACCCCCCCCACACACACACACACACACACACAAACACACACATACACTTTTGAGAGGTCTGTACTGTGGAGCAGAGCTTTGTAAATCTCAGGATGGGCAGAAATAAAAATCACATGGCAGATAAACCAGCTCTCATATATGTATTTCTTCAGTGTATGTAGCTGTTTGCTTGCAGTTAACTAAATACAAGCAAAACTTTTCCTTGGTTTTAGACAGGAGGATTAGAACATATGCCCATTTTACTGCTGTCTGCGTCCACCCTCTCTATTTGTCATGTTTATTGTTATTGCACAAAGTGAAAGTAAAGAAAATGCAACATTTTGAGTTTTTCCCAGTATGGTAATAGAAGGGAAATCTTCTAACGGGGACACTCGTTTTGGTGCCAACAAGGTAGTCCCTCATTTTGGAGGGATTTCCTCTCACTTCCTGTTTTGGCTATGGGACAGGAAGTGAAGAGAAATCTCCCCAATGGGACACATGGCAATAAACCCAACGAGTTATAAGCCTCCTTTATTCAATCCAAAATGAAAAAAAAAGTTTTGTTCTACTTTACCCTTACAAATTGGCCTCCCTGTAATATGATGTTGAAACTTTAAACAAGAAGTGCTGGTTGTTTTGTCACTTGCAGATATTATAAATCACACCTCCCAACATTTTGAGATGGGAATGAGGGACACCTACTAGCAAATGTATGTAGGCATAGGACACACCCCCTGCCACACCCCCTTAAAGGATAATTAACCAAAACAAAAGGTTAATTAAATCCACAAGAGCTTTTTTTTTACCACTACTATTCCTTTATATTGGCTTTTAAAATTTAAAAATGCACCAATTTAGAAATTGGATGAAAGGTTTAGCACTGGGAAACACTTTTTTAAAGATAAAAAGCGCATTTTATATAGAACTTAATGGATCAGACCAAAATGAGGGACCAGTGAGGGGGAACGAGGGACAGAGGGACATTGCTCCAAATAGGGGACAGTCCCTCGAAGTCAGGAACAGTTGGGAGCTATGTACAATATAATATATTTTATTGACTTTAACTAAAGGGGAATTAAAGAGGAAGCCGATAAGATTCAATTTGATATTAAGCCCGTAGATGCGTATCTACTGAGGAAGGCCTGTGATTGGCCGATACGCGCCTAGAAGGGAGGAGCTGATAGTCACGTCCAGGCAAGCACTCTGTATGTGGACACGGTGGTGCTACTCTGGAGGTTTTTATGTGATTTTAAAGTTTTTATTTTGTAGGTGCAACTTGTCTATTTGGGGGCTTTGAATAAATTTGTATACAGAGAACACTATGGTCTCTATACTTATTATTTACATGTCCTGAACTCATGGAATCTTGAGCCAAGCTGGGAGATGATCTGCTTCTTTGGATATTAATGAGCTGAGTTACCAATAAGAAAAGAGCCATCTGGATTACCCACCATTGATTGGGAAGAGGAAGTGAGAGCAAAGAGCTCGTGGGGAGATCCGCATATGAGTTTTGACTCATCTGGGAGGTGAGCGCGCATTTTTACTGGTAGTGGTATGCACTCCTTTTGAGGACGAACAATCACTGTGGGGGAATTGTGTGGATACACTGATCACAAGAAGAGTTTTTCATGTTTTATTTCTTCATTTTTTCATTTTATGGACTATTCATTTATATGAAGGATTTATTTATTTTAGAGATTTGCACTTTATATTTATAATTTTACACATAGCGCTACATTTATTATTTACTATCCATTTTGAAATTAGTGTGGTGTACCACTTGGAATGTTTAGCAGCTGTGCACGTTTATAATTAGGTTATCTTATTTAAACATCACAATATTACTTACTTGTGGCGCTGATTGTTTCATCTTATAGTTTACATTTATACAGTAATCAGTGCATTTTTATCACACTGATCGCTGTATAAATGTCACTGGTCCCAAAAATGTGTCAAAAGTGTTCGATCTGTTCACAGCAATGTCGCAGTACCACTAAAAATCAAAGATCACTATCATTACTAGTAAAAAAAAAAACAAATAATAAAAATGCCATACAAATGCCATAAATCTTTCCCATAGTTTGTAGTTTGCTATAACTTTTGCGCAAACCAATCAATATACGCTTATTGCAATTTTTTACCAAAAGTATGTAGAAGAATACATATCAGCTTAAACTGAGAAAGAAATTTGTTTTTTAAAAACATTCTGGGGAAATTTATTATAGCAAAAAGTAAAAAATATTGTTTTTTTATTTTTTTTCAAAATTTTTTTTCAAAATTGTCGCTCTTTCTTTAGTTTATAGCGCAAAAATAAAAACTGCAGAGGTGATCAAATACCACCAAAAAAAACATTATTTGTGGGGTTAATTTTATTTGGTTACAGTGTTGCACAACCGTGCAATTGTCAGTTAAAGCAACGCAGCGCCGTATGGCAAAAAAATGGTCTGGTCATTAAGCAGCCAAATCTTCCGGTCTGTAAGTGGTTAACAATATGTTTGTATATCTTTGCAGTATTTGTACAAAGTGCTCCAAGCTAAGACCCTGATGAAGTGGAACTCCCCAAGAAACGCGTAGGCCAGTTTTCTCAATTCTTCAGCCAGGACCAGCACATCCTGGATAGACTTACAGTAACTGTGGCTTTAACCAGTTGTATTCAACTTTTTAAATCTAGCGATTTGTATATGGAAATTAAAGAAATGTATATTTTTTAAGCCTTTTGGGTATGTGTATTTATTAGACCCTGCAAGGTACATGTAAAGTCCCACCCTATTTCCCACCCCATTTCTGTTTTCATTCTGTAATTGTTTTACATGGAATGTACCTTTGTAGGGTCATAATTGCCTCACATTCATCCCTTATACTCTTCTAACACACTTTATAATCAGTTACAGCAAACCATTTTTCTCCTTTTGTGATAAAAGTTTTACATAAATAAATTAAAGCTGATCATTCTAAGCACTCCTGTCAGTGGTAAATGGTTTGTCTCAAAAAACAACAGACTTACTGGCTGGATCACCAGATAAAACTAGGAGGAAGAAAGCCCAACATGAATGCAGTCATCACATCTAATAATTGGTAAACTGAAATATAATGAATTTTTGCTTTTTGGTATAATACAGATTTATTTCATTAACTACTTCCCGCCCACCGTCAAATGATAGTTGAGCAGTGCGGCTCACTTTCTGGGATGATGTCATTTGATGGCCCCCAGTTTAGCTGCGATCGTGGGCGCACCGTGTTCCTGGGACACAGCGCTACCCCGATCTCGGCAAAGAGCTGCGGCCATGGCTTTTTACCCATATGATCGGCTGATCATCAGTGCCCTGACTACAACGCAGCCCCAAAAGTGCCCATCAGTGATGCCACACTGTGCCCATCAGTGATGCCACACTGTGCCCATCAGTGACACCAGTCTGTGCCCATCAGTGACACCATTCAGTGCCCATCAGGGAGGCCAATCTGTGCCCATCCAGTGCTACCTTTGAGTGGCCATCAGTGCCGCCCATCAGTACCACCTATCATTGCCCATAAGTGCTGCCTATCAGTGCCGCCTATTGGTCCCCATCAGTTCCACCTATCAGTGCTCATCAGTGCTGTATATCAGTACCACCTATCAGTGCCCATCAGTGTTGCATATTAGTTCCTCCTCATCAGTGCCCATCAGTGCAGCCTCATCAGCGCACATCAGTGAAGGAGAAAAAGTATTTATTTAAAAAAGTTGCTGACAGAAACTTTTTTTTTCAAAACTTTTGGTCTTTTTTAATTTGTTTAGCAGAAAACAAAAAACCCAGCAGTGATTAAATACCACCAAAAGGAAGCTCTATTTGTGTGAAGAAAATGATAAAATATTAATTTGGGTACAGCGTTGCATGACGACTCAATTGTCTTTCAAAGTGTGACAGCGCTGAAAGCAGAAAATATGCCTAGGCAGGAAGGGGGTAAAAGTGCCCTGTAGGCAAGTGGCTAAAGTCATTACATATATATTATATCACGACTATGATGATAGACACTATATGTACCACATGCCTCTTAAGTAATTTAGAAAAAAGCAACATGGAGAAACATGGGACTTTTCACTGGCGCTACCTCTTAGAGACACATAAACATTATACAAATTTTAAGTTTGTTTACATAAAATCATATGGTCATAAATAGTTAAAACTGAATAAAATCAGGTTTTAAAGCTTTTTTTATATATGAAATTAAAGTGTGATATTATGGCATCTCATGTCTCACCCAGTCATATACACTATATTATTACCATGCACATATATCCTTAAAAACTATGCAGACACATATACAGTACATTGCATAACATTTAATGGTTGTACTTTGTCTGGACGAGATCAAATCTAAACGCATTTCACACTATAGCTTCCTCAGGAGGTGCCGAGGTAAAACATTTACTCATATTACTGGAACAAATCAAAGCAGCTTTAGAAGAAACGCCAAATGGGAGAGATACCCTGAAGCTAAAGGAGCTCCCAATATAATGTATATGACTGGGTAAGATATGATGTGTCATAATATCATCCTTTGACTTCATATATGAAAAAACTCTTTAGAACCTGATTTCATTCAGTTCTAACTACTACTTATGTTCATATGATTTTATCTAAATAAACTTTTTTAAGATATTATGTGTATGTGTCTTTGAAAGGTAGCAGCAGTGAAAAAGCTCATGTTTTCCCATGTTGCTTTTTTCAAAAATATTTTATTAATGTGTGAGGGTTTTTTGTGTATGTATTCAATAATTCACAAACAATCAAAGTTAATAAAGAAGAAAGAATGTACAACAGACCACCTGCATTCTTTTTTCTCATAGTGAGCATTTTTGTAACTCTACAAATAAGCTCATTACAAGTGAAACACATCATAAGAGAGGAGCTCAGGTAATCTGCTGTAAATTGGATCTATCAATTAATGCAGAGTATGGCTTTTTATTCTGGAGTGCAGCTGCTGTCTTTTCTTTTCAGTGACTGATTATTGGAGGAGAGGATTACCCACATGAAAGCCAGCACCCACGGATAGGTCTGTGTGTGGAGTTGTTTGTATCTGCAGTGGAGCAATGGAATTCTTATGATGTTTATCCATTCATAAATGTTATTGCATGGGCTATCATTTCATAAAATACCACCACCTTCAGGATGACTATAGCTTGACTGAGGAACAGGAGCCATTTCAGGTTGCGGAGGAACTCCAACCGACCTCCCAGTTTTTTTTTCTTTGGTGGTATGTGCACATTTCAGATACTCACCCATCCATCAGATCCAGCATTGTCCCGCTGAGATCCTCTCATGCCCGGCCACAGCTCTGTCCCACGCCATCATGTTCTCTCAGACGTTATCGAGAGGCCCATTGGCTCTTCCGGGTTCAGCAGGTGGGCCTCCCGATCACACGCCAATAAACCCGCCCCCTCTTCCTTTCCGTGAATAAAAAGCTATGCCTCCTGCAATATGTGATGTACATATCCCGCGAGGCCTAGTGGGCAGTGTGCGCATCATTTGCCTAAGGTGAGTGATGTGCATGGGGAGGCAGGGTGGACTTTAAAGGAAAAAAAAGAAGTAAACAAAAAAAACCAAAAAAAAAGCAATGCCCTATTCCAGCAGAGGAAGGGAGGAGGGGTGGAAAGGCTGGATTTTCCTTGAGAGGCTGAAGGTTCGCTTTAAGATAAGATTACAATTCATGAAAGACTGTCATCCATTAAATGTTCTTTTCCTCTGGTAAAAAATGACTCCACACCCAAGTGACATTTCTGTTTGTGAATTGAACATTTTAGGAGAAAATTATAACAAGACAAAATAATGAATGGAGTAAAAAACTATCGACAGTTGACTCCAGGCCTACAGCCTTCGATGATTGCTAAACCCCTTTTTTAATCAACCATGAGTTTAGATAATGTTACTAAATATTAAAGTAACATATTACATTTAATTTTCTTTAAAAGCATTGAGTGATCTTGAGTCTAATATATTTGATGTACATCTGTAAATGTGTATTTGTTTTAAAAGCTTAACGATGTCCTTGTTCTTAGAGTAGATGTTGTTCCAGCCCTATATTGGGTTCTTGAAGTATGTTTTACATAAACCACTTTTTTGGTGTTTGTTACCTTAAAATTGTTTATAAAGAGAAAAGTAAACAAATGAGGAAGCCGCTCCTTATCACTTGCTAACCTGGGCTGGTCGGGAGAACTGGCGTTCCTTTCCTCTTTAAATTTACTAGCCCTCTGCATTGGTATCATGATAAGCCTGCACCCCATGCTCTGGGACACAGGGATATACACTATATTACAAAAAGTATTGGGGCGCCTGCCTTTACACGGACATGAACTTTAATGGCAACCCAGTCTTAGTCCACAATATTTAGTTGACCCACCCTTTGCAGCTATAACAGCTTCAACTCTTCTGGGAAGGTTGTTCCCAAGGATTAGGAATGTGTCTATGGGAATGTTTGGCCATAATTCCAGAAGCGCATTTGTGAGGTCAGTCACTGATGTGGATGAGAAGACCTGGCTCTCAGTCTCAGTTCTAAATCATCCCAAAGGTTTTCTATCGGGTTGATGTCAGGGCTCTGTGCAGGCCAGTCAAGTTTCTCCACCCCAAACTCGCTCATCCATGTCTTTATGGGCCTTGCTTTTTGCACTGATGCGCAGTCATGTTGGATCAGGAAGGGGCCATCCTCAAACTGTTCCCACAAAGTTGGGAGCGTGAAATTGTTCAAAATGTCTTGGTATGCTGACACCTTAAGAGTTCCCTTCACTGGAACTAAGGGGCCAAGCCCAACCCTTTAAAAACAACCCCACACCATAATCCCCACTCCACCAAATGATTGGACCAGTGCACAAAGCAAGGTCCATAAAGACATGGATGAGCGAGTTTGGTGCCTGACCTCACAAATGTGCATCTGGCAGAATGGTCAAACATTACCATAGACACACTCCTAAACCTTGTGGATAGCCTTCCCAATAGGTTGAAGCTGTTATAGCTGCAAAGGGTGAGCCAACTCAATATCGAACCCCACGGACTAAGACCAGGATGGCATTAAAGTTCATGTGTGTGTAAAGGCTGGTGTCCCAATACTTTTGGTAATATAGTATACTTTCACCACAAATTTGAGTGGTGCCAAAAGCAATATAACAGGTCACGGCGAAAAAATAGTTTGTTACCTTTTTTTAAACAAATTATTTTATACTAAATAAAATTGATTATATTTTTAACATTTTTCTAGTGTTGTAGACTACTTCTAGATCTTGAAAGTCTCATTTATTCTCAATTGTATTTTTTTTTATTTCATCAGAATAAGGTATACCCTTTAAGTTGGTTGGGATCATTATGGCTTCTTTTTTCTTTATATACATTGTATTCCTAACAGTAAACTGCACCCTATGTATTCAAGCAAAAACAACTGTAACACAAAAAAAAGAGAAAATCGTAAGCAGCATGGATTTTTATACTGTCATTTGCATGCTGCTTTAAATAGCACCAAGCATGTATGAAAATATCAGATGCTGTTATGAACTTAAGATGGCTGGAGTCCAATGTCAACAACAACAGAATGGAAAAAAACCTTGCAGTGAATATGTTGGACTTCATTGCAGGATGCATTTATACCAGCTAGGCTGAAGGATGGCTCATGCTGCTTTGCTATGAAGCCTGTGCTGCGGATATCTTATTCTAGCCATTCCAAAGGGAGATTCACAATCATTTACTATTGATCCAAATCAGTATGAAGTTGTATCTGCTGTGGATTTGCTCAGCCCTGCCTGTGACTGTTCCTGAATAAAAATTGTATTAGACCGAGAGAGTCTTATTTTAAAGCGTCACTTTTAGTTTTCTCTGAAACGACTCAATGAGTCATGGAAATTGTATGTGACATTTGTGATGTGAATGGACTTAGTTTACGCTTCAATCACAAAAGCTCTACTTCCATTTAAACAGGTGTTGCAAGGGTACATCTCTGGTAATGATTAGTTGTAGAAAAAGTCAGGTTTCATTAGCCTACTGATAACATTTTAAATGTTTTTCAGCCATATGGCTTGTTGGTTTATTGTTAGATTATTTAAAGTGGTAGTAAACTCCCCTTGTTGTCTCATACCGACAGGTATGCCTATAATAAGGTTTGCCTGTAGGCACAGTAAATACTGAGTCAAGGTATCTGGCAGCCACTGGGGTCCCGCAGATAGCGTGCCCACTGCTGCATACCTTGATTCTCTCCATGTTCTATGGAGTCATCTGGCTTTCTAATCCACCATCCACAGTGTCCGAGACCTGAGTTATCCATCTTTGCCCAAGATAATTCGCTGTTCTTTCCACCTGTTGGGCTTTGTAATCCATGTGAACCTGCACCATTTGCCACTGTACTCTGCTGACCTGGGGCTTTTTTAAATGTAAGCTGCTGTTTTCATACATTTTTGGGATAAATTGGGAATTGTTTTACATTTCTTTTATTTTTGGGCTATGGTTCTTCTTCACTACCCAGTTAGAAGAGCTCCTACTTTGGTGTTTTTTATTATTATTTCCCATAATGGTCATATGAGTTTTTGTAGCAGCTTCTACTGAGGTGTTTACTATTACCCTGCATCCATTTGGATGTTTGCTGTGCGCCTGTTTTTTTTTTTAATGCCTTTTTAATTCTTTGCAAAGTGAAGTTTCACCTCATTTACTAAGCTCTCGAACAAATGCCCTTGCAGAGTTCAACTGCATTTGCAAAATGCAAAGTCTTTTTGTCTTTATTAACTCAACCCCTCCCCCCCCCCCAAGTTCACAAGCTTGCAGCTTTTTAGTCTAGGGGCAAGCAAAACAAAATAGTCTGTATAACTGTCCATTTACTCCTTTTAGGGGAGAAAAAACTTCTTGACCCATTTTTGTTATGAACCAAACACATTTGTGGTATAAGTAATGAATGGTGTAGCTAACATTTTTTTTTTTTAGGTATTGATTTTCCCATTACTTTGTCATATAGTAGGGCACCTTTGATGTACTTACACTTACGACTGTACTCTACTCTGTGGTCTCCTCCACCCCTTTTCCTGTCTTGAAATCACTTGTTCCCAATCCTGCAAGCAATTAGCTGTACAGAATCAGTGGTTTGTCAAAACATTTCTGGTCAGGCCCGCCTTTATATGCTTTCATCATTAAAGTGGATGTAAACCCAATGTCATCCTTTCTAAACTACTGCCATAGGGGTTATCTATAACGATATACATGCCTCCTGCATGTATCTTTACCTGTCAAATGTCTCCCCTCTGTCTGTTATTAGACCCGAAAAACTGCATATTCTGTGGGTGGGTCTGTTGTCTGGAGCTCAGTGGGTGGAGTCGTGATGTCAGTAGACTCCCCGCCCACCTCTACACTCCCCTTGTCAATATGCATTTTCTCCTGAGTATTTCTAACACTGAACTTCTGCTATGATCTCTAACATCCAGTGAAAAGACAGGAAAGTAACCACATGACTTCAGCATACCAAATCATGCTGAGGTGTAGAACAGCCAATCCTTGCAGAGCTGTTGAAGAAAGGAGTGGGGGAGGGAATTTAAAAAATAATGCCTGTGTCTTAGGCTGTCACTCACAACAAGGGGGAGTATTTGAAGTTTTTCTCAGTTTGTCAAGATTTTTCTCACTGAACAATAAAAGATGATTGCTCAGAGATGGATTAACTCTGTGTGCCAAGACTGGGCTTAAATGATAGGAAATCTTATACTCTACAGTATGATAAAAAATTTGGGGTTTACATCCACTTTAAATTTTATGGAGAGTCTTAAAGTAGGGCTCTGGACTAACTCTAATGTATTATGATGAGTTAAAAGTATTTTACTCTACACTAACACATTAGAATTTTAAATGCATTTGTATTATGCCTAATCACAACTAAAACTTTATTTGAGCTTATCCACAGTGGTTTCTTTTCATTCCTTGAAATGCTCTTCCTATAGAGTATATTCTTGTCATAGTAGATGTATAAAATACTAGTTAGTATATATCTTTACATACGAGCACTCATTCCCAGCCTTCATGCTCATAATCATCCATTTCACCCCTAATGCAATGCTAAAGGTATATAGTAGGGTTGCACCGATACTGATACTAGTATCGGTGCCTATATCTAGCATTTGCACGAGTACTTGTACTCGTGCAAATGCTCCGATGCTTAATCCGATACCTTGGAACGAAGAGCGTCACACCCGGAAGTCAGTGGGTGGGAGGGAGGGAGTCAACAACACGCTGGCAGCAGTGGCAGGTAAGCTGGTCCGGGCAGGGGCGCAGATGCTATTTTCCCAATGCCAGGTGTTCTGTCAGAATCAGCGACCCATCACATTCGGTAACGGAAGTGACATCCTATCAGAACACCGCAACACCCATCTAGGTACACCCTGCACTCGGCCACAGTAAGCCTACAGTCAGAAGGCGGCAACGGACATCTTGTCACACCCAGCCCATATAGTTCACTAACAATATGGGCTGGGTGTAACAAGATGTCTGCTGCCACCTTCTGACTGCAGGCTTAATGTGGCCGAGTGCAGTGTGCACCAAGATGGGCGTCGAGGTGTTCTGATGGAACATCATTTCCATTACCGAATATAACGGGTCGCCGATTCTGACAGAACAGGTCTGTCTTGTTAGCAGAATTGAATCTGTTAAATATAAGTTGTCTCATTTTGCTAGCCAATTGCCAATCAGTGTTGCCTTTCAGTGCTTGCCCATCAGTGCCGCCCAACAATGCCACCTATTATTGCCCATAAGTGCCGCCTATCAGTTCCGCCCATTAGCGCCACCTCATCAGTGCCACCTATCAGTGCCTATCAATGCCACCTATCAGATCCCATCAGTGCCGCCTATCAGTGCCCATTAGTCAGTGCCACCTATCAGTGCTCATCAGTGCTGCATATCAGTTCCACCTATCAGTTCAGTGCCCTTCAGTGCCACCTCATCGGTGCCCATCAGTGCCACCTAATCCTACCAGTACCCATCAGTGCCACAAATTAGTGCCTCCTCATCAGTGCCACTCCATCAGTGCCCTTCAGTGCCGCCTCATCAGTGCCACCTGTTAGTGCACAACAGTGCTGCATATTAGTGCCTCCTCATCAGTGCCACCCTATCAGTGCCGCCTCATCAGTGTCTATCAGTGCCGCCTTATCAGTGCCCATCATTGCTGCATATTAATGCTATTAAAAAAAAGTATTGGTAATTTGTATCGGTGAGTACTTGAAAAAAAGGATCGGTACTTGTACTCGGTGGTACAACCTTAGTATATATTAATAAACCTTGGGGCCTGCACTAATGCCCACCACTCCAGCTTCTTACTTACCACTGTAGTGCAGCTGTGCTCTGTGCAATGCTTTTTTACAAGGCACAACAAGCGCTTCACAAATATCCCCTGCACCAATAATATTTACCCCCACAACTCATGATTCTCCAAAAGCACAAACATTTCTTATACAAACTACTCAGTCACATATTTAAAACCCTGAGTCCCTGCTGTCCCTGTAATATTTTGGAAAAAAACATCTATGGCACAATTGTATACAAATAATTTTAAGAACCTCCTGCTTTTCTCTAATTTTTTCGGCCCAGACCAATTTTCATCTTTTAGCTATGTCACTCTTTGAACGACAATTGCGCGGTTATGGAAATTGTATGTGACATTTGTGATGTGAATGGACTTAGTTTACGCTTTAATCACAAAAGCTCTCCTTCCATTTAAACAGGTGTTGCAAGGGTATATCTCTGGTAATGATAGTTGTAGAAAAAGTCAGGTTTCATTAGCCAACTGATAACATTTTTTTATGTTTTTCAGCCATATGGCTTGTTGGTTTATTGTTAGATTATTTAAAGTGGTAGTAAACTCCCCTTGTTGTCTCATACCGACAGGTATGCCTATAATAAGGCCTACCTGTAGGTACAGTAAATATCGAGTCAAGGTATCTGGCAGCCGCTGGGGTCCCGGAGATAGCGTGCCCACTGCTGCATACCTTGATTCTCTCCATCTTCTCTGGGGTCATCTGGCTTTCTAATCCACCATCCACAGTGTCCGAGACCTGAGTTATCCATCTTTGCCCAAGATCATTATTATATTATTATTATTATTATACAGTATTTATATAGCGCCAACAGTTTACGTAGCGCTTTACAACTTGAGGGTAAACAGTACAAATACAATACAATTTGATACAGTAGGAATCAGAGGGCCCTGCTCCTTAGAGCTTACAATCTAAGAGCATTTGCTGTTCTTTCCACCTGTTGGGCTTTGTAATCCATGTGAACCTGCACCATTTGCCACTGTACTCTGCTGACCTGGGGCTTTTTTAAATGTAAGCTGCTGTTTTCATACATTTTTGGAATAAATTGGGAATTGTTTTACATTTCTTTTATTTTTGGGCTCTGGTTCTTCTTCACTACCCAGTTAGAAGAGCTCCTACTTTGGTGTTTTTTATTATTATTTCCCATAATGGTCATATGAGTTTTTGTAGCAGCTTCTACTGAGGTGTTTACTATTACCCTGCATCCATTTGGATGTTTGCTGTGTGCCTGTTTTTTTTTTTTTAATGCTTTTTTAATTCTTCGCAAAGTGAAGCTTCACCTCATTTACTAAGCTCTGGAACAAATGCCCTTACAGAGTTCAACTGCATTTGCAGTCATTTTGTCTTTATTAAGACAGGCTTGGAAACAGGCTGTACTATTTGCCCATCTAATATTAGAGTACACTACTACCAGCACTTGTTATGTAGTTTTCTCTCTTCCTATTCTCAGTGTACCAGCCATTCCAATGGTTGTTAGTGGACACAGCTTGAACCTGAAAATCTACCCCTTAATTCATATTCCCAATATCAAACAAATGGGTGTATTTATTTTGATGTCCTAGCTCAACTTGCATCCCCAACTTTTTTCTACTTCTGGTTGAGTGACTCAACTACCTATATCTTGCTCATCTTCACCAACTGGTTCACTATATCCAGCCAATGCCTTCTCAGTAAGTAACCCACTTTTCTGTAGGAGACTAGATTCTCATTTAGATCCAGGACCAGCTAAGTACTCCCTCACACCAATACATCAATAGTCATCTTCAAATGGTTGTCTATGCACAAAACATTAAGATTACAATAGTAAAACAGAACTTCCATGGTATCCTATCCATTTTACATTGAACTATATTGAACCTCCATGTTAAACTCTATAATCAAAACACCCAAAAATACTTTTAAAAGTTGTAAGCCTCACTACTCTCAGCAAACTCCACCTGTAAAGGCAGAACTGATGTTGCTGTCCAATACTTTCCCAATCTCTAACTGCCCCACGAAGAATCACCAAGTCGGCAGTGCTTCCAGGTGAAATGAGGTCCACCATCATTCAACCCAATTCCTGTGAGCTCATGGTTTTAAGGCTACGCCTGCCACCGAATGCAGAAAGTAATGCCACATCATTGTGAACTGTGTCTACAACACTTTTTATGAATTACAGGTATTGTCTTTTAGCTCTTCAGTAATTATAACAGTATCAAGCACAGAGCTCTGTATCTGTTTACATTTCTCTTTACTGCAGGATCCTGTTATGTAATACTGTATGTACACTCAGTTTTTATAAAATGAGGTCAGGAACTTGGCAAGCAGCAAATATCTGGCTTTCAGATAAACTAACAGTGGTGAATTCTACAATATTCTGCTGATGTATAAGAAGTAGGTATTGAATCTTGTGGTAAAAGCTCTACACAGAACTAAGAAGCACTATGTTCTGTGTGCTTCTGTAATACTACTACACTGGGCATTGTGTCTTATTATATAAACTATCATGATTAATTTTGCAAAAGGTATGGGGATTGCTGGAAAGGCTGTATGGAGAAGTTCACCAGAAAACACAAAGTTAAAATGGCATTAAACTTTTGGAGGAAGTTACCTCCCAGGTTGGCAAATGTATGTTAAAATTGGTCAGATTTGTGTTAAATTCTTTATGTATTAGATGATGGACAGACAATCTAACCAGTGCATAAATTCTATACCCTTTGGGTTACCGTTTTGCCTTTAGGCCTGGGAGGAAAAGTTCAGTTGGCAATCAAAATAAGGCTTGCAAATTTTAAATGGCCTAATACCTAAATTAGATTTCTTTTGCTCATCGAAATATCAGGTGATAATAACAAAAGAGAAAAAAAGGGAAATTGTGCTACGAGAGTATAGGTAGCTGCTAGCACTTCAATTGACATAAAATGTGCAAAAATGTTTATCTGATAAATGCGTTTGGTAACCGTAGGAGTAAACAAACTAGTCTTCTTCCTACCATGTGTGTTATGATGACACACATTACATTTTCTGCAGGGATAGTAGGATAATAGGATGCCATATTGTGTAAAAATTAAGTTTTAGAGGGGGAGTACATTACATTAGGGGCAACCCTCATTTGTAAAGATGGGGCTCCCCTTAGAGCCTTGTTTTCTCAGGCAGTAAATGACCTATTATATGACAATTTTTAAAAACAGTCCAATAATATAGAAGTCTACTGACTGGTAAGCGTGTTTTCTGTATTTAAGGTGGTGAATCACTGAGCGACTTTGGGGCCACGGACTTACATTTCAAACATGTCAAAATCTACTTGTTATTTCTCCTTGGACTCACTGTCTACCTGGATGTACAACTTGGACTCACGTGATCATTTTATTTGTGTTTTGACACTTTTGATTTTTTCATAATAATTTTTTCAGAGGTGTCCATGCACTCTGATTTTCTATATTTGTACCTTTGTACATCACTTATTGTTGTGTTCTCACTAATTTTGATTAATTCTTCATATGTATGCATATACAGTATATATATGGTTGACTGCACTATTTTTAGGTGATAATAATACACATGCTAAAATATTCACGCTTTATTATGCATTACATTTTTCAGACGGTTTTACTGCTAGACTTCTCACCTCTCTACTTTTGTGGTAAAAATGACCACAGTATAGAAATCATAATTATAAGCAAGTCTTTTTTTAGGGTTTTAACAACAAGGGATACAAATTATGAAGATAGAGAAATGTATCATTTATATAGATTAGATAATTAATCATACTGCATTCAGTGTCAAATGAATTTTGTATGGAAAATAACGTAAAAGGAACTTTGCCATCATAGCTAAAAAAAAGAAATTGCTGCCAGGTATACAGTGTGGTGCAGGTACCTAGAGGTGCCTGACGATATCCGATACAGCCTCCAATTTTCAGTCAATATGCCTGAATGCTGGAGTGTTTTTACAGACAAACCTCTACTTGAAACTTATTGGTAGTGTCAAGTTTACCCCCACCTGCCAACTGCACATACCTATTGAATAGTAAGGCAGATCATCATTTTGATGGGCCACTAGGAATGTGGGAGTTGTAGGAAATCTCAAAACTACCATGAAGTGTGGGGACATTGCCCTTCAGAATGGTCTGATATTCAGGAATAACTACAAGGACCTGGAGGAAGAGATGGGTGCCTGCACCATATACTGTATCTGGCCAGGTCCTTAGTCAGTTCAGGTCCTTGGTCAGCTGGTTTGGGCTTGTGTCAATGGGCAAATACAGTGTGCTTTAAGGTGCATTCCTTGTGCATTTGACATCAGATTGAGATGCTTCTGAGATCATTCACAATTCATTGACCGGCGCATTTAATCTGCAGTTGATCTCCTTCTTATCTGCATCAACCTACTTCAAGTTTCTTATGCTTTCTCTTTGACTTGTATGAAGAAAGAAGAAATACTAAGGCAAATAAAAGTCCATGAACACAGATTCAGATTTGTTTAACGAGAGTGGCAAATATTAAAAACAGGTCATATTTACGAAGAAATTTTCATTTAAAATGGGCATAGCCACTCTGGATAGCAGTAAAAAAAAAAAACCTGACACGGGGTTCTAAACGTTGGCTGCTCTCTCCAAAACTAAGAAAAAAGGTTTTGCTGGGCATACACATTTTTAGTGAAACTAAGGATCTCCCCTTTTTAGGTAAGACTAGGGCATTATGTAATCTTTAGTCAGTGAAAAGTCCAGCTTTCAGTTGATATTTTACCTGCATCCACAAATGCTTGGAGTGCCTGAAGGTAATAGAACTCTGCCATGTCAAAGTTCTTTAGCTGGCTATAGGCAAAAGCCAAGTTACATAGACACTGTCCTTGTTCATTCCTTTCACCTAGAGAACCTGTAACACAAAAAAATATCAATGCTATGACACAGATCCACAGGACATAAAAGATGAGCTAGAATACCTAAGAGGAATATGGTAAACATAACTTGAATAAAATAATTCCACAAAAAAGGGAAGGGCAATAAAATAGATACGTTTATGTCTTTATTGTTGATTTTTATATTTATGCTCAGATTCTAAAGGGAAAAGAGCAGTCACTTTGCTCCTCTTGGGTCCGAGTCTATCCATAAATACAACCATACCTTGGCTACAGTTGCCCATTGTGACAGACCTAGCTGGGAAAGAGGCTTTTGGAGAGGACTGAATGCAAGCCTTTTGCCTTTTGATTATGGGCCCTGGTTTTTCAAGGGAACAATACTCTTTGTGAGGTGAATGAGAAATCCAGTCTGATCTGCACTAGTCGGACTCAGTTGTGTATATATGTATGTATTGTATGTTGTCTCATTCTGTTGTGGACTCCTTCCTGTGATCATTTGGAATGTGTGTCCCTGTGGAGGGAGGGGGGATTCCTCCAGCAGCCCCCCTGCTGAAAGGACTGTTTACTGAGGAGAAGTTTGAACACACCTGACCTGTGTGTCCATTGTCTTTGGACAGTTTAACCCGCCCCCTTTTTCAAGGGTGGGGGGGAAGAGTCCCTGAGTTATTTTATCTGTTGTGACCATGTGTGATAATAAAACAGTCCATGTTAGCAGTGAAACAAGTGTCGCCTTGTTTTGTGCTTATGAGCAGTTGGCCAAATAGATATCTGTATCCAGACTGGGAGGAAGTGGTATACTGACGCAAGCACTTAAGCGGAGTGTGGGACGTTCTGTGACACCCATTATGCCCATTATGCTCTATCGAGCCCCTGGCCCGTTTCATCAGCCTGGACCCAAATATTAGGGGGTATATGAAGGGGGATCAAGAGTTTAAACTCAGCATGTACGCTGATGATGTTCTTCTATTTTTCACAGACCGGGTAGTCTCCTTGCCCAATCTAGTCTCCACCCTATGCATATTTCAGGATGTTTCGGGTCTGGGGATTAATCTTTCCAAATGTTCCACACGTCCAATAAGTTTCCCCTAAACCTCGATTTCCAGTATTCAATCCAAGTTCAGTTTTACCATAAGAGGAGAGACGTTACCTTACCTGGGCATTAAACTGGCCCCATCCCTACACAGAATGTACCACACCAACTACCCTCAAGCGTTCTCCCGTATTAGACAACTATTGCACACTTGGGCCCCTTATCATATCACCTTTCTGGGCAGGGTCCAGGCTGTGAAAATGTCAATCCTCCCGAAACTGTTATTTTTTTTTAGGGCTCTCCCTATATATATGTCCCGTCAAACGATTGAATTGATCCAGAGAGAAATCAACAAATTCATCTGGCAGGGTAAAAAACCCCGCTTCGACAGGAAGATGGTGTATAGACCGCAGGCCATGAGCGGGCTGGGCTTGCCACATTTTTGGCTATATTACCTTTCTGCCAAGTTAGTTCAACTGGCACAATGGCACACCCCCGACCCATATCCCCTGGCTCCGCTTCGAGCAGATTTCCATAGATCCCTATTTCCTACCTGGCATATTATGGGCAAGCACAGTACGCCCTAAAGACCTATCCCCTCTTAACCTTGTAGTGGGTCAATCCCTCCATCTGTGGGCACTATACAATCAGAAATTCACACTGCTCCCGCCAAGGCCCAGGCTGCGACTTTTGTGGGAGATCCTACATTCCCCCGGCATTTCCCTCCCCAAGAGATTTTGCCATGTGGATCTCAAAAGACCTTATTACCATGGACTCATTATTGAGTGATGGGGTAATTAGTTCTTTCTCCTCCCTACAATTAAGCCATTCCCTTCCCAGAACAGAATTTTTTAAATATCTGCAGATCAGACACTTTTTTAGATCCCATTACACCCTGGAAGGAGTTAACAAGGCTTCCACATTTGAGGACTTATGTGGGCCCTCATCTAGAGAAAGAGGCACTATCTCCATTATGTGTAATTATTTGAATAGTCTGGGCCTCCCCAGGAAATCTGCGACTATCCTCTGCCGGGAAGTGGAGACTGGCCAGGAAACTTCCCCTGAGGACTGGTTAGACAGGATTTCCAATATGCACAAATGCACAAAAGTGCAGTGTAGGAAACTGTCGTTAAACTCCACACTAGGTGGTACTGCACACCTTCAAAAGTACATATATTTTACCCCACGGTCTCTGAAAATTTCTTCAGGGGTTGCCCGGATAGGGGGACACAACTACATATCTTTTGGAGTTGTAGGGCACTTAAACAGATCTGGCAGAAAGTATCTTTCAAAGTAGCCATGATCACAGGTATTCAAGTGACACTGACACATCAGATGTGTCTTTTTTTTGCGCACTTAACCGAAGTCTCCCCTCCAGAACAAAAGTTGTCCCACACCCTGTTCAGTGCAGTTTATTGGACAATTGATTTGTTCTGGCGCACACCTGGCATCCCTTGGGATCAGATCCTTAAACGCATGGCGGCTATACAGCACATGGAAAAGGTACATCACACTATCATGGATACCAAGTCCATCAATGATAGATAGTGTGAGTCCTGGTCAGCATACGGGCCAGGGGGTATATAGACTCTCTCAGTTAGAACCCCTGATTTAACCACAATGAATGTTTTGCTACCCTTGTGTTTATTTTTTTTAAAATTTCCTCTCCGTTTGTTTCGTTATTAATTAATTGCCCTTTTTACTCTCTGTATGGTTTCTGGTACTCCACATAGGGCAGATTCTCTACTGAAAACTGTAAATGTGGCAATCTATGATGACAAAGCTGGTAGGTTCTCCATTGGGCCTCTGATCATCTCACGCTGGAGTATGTAACTTATCCTTATAGATTGTCAAATGTTTGCATGTGCATTTTCATTTTGCTAATCTCGTGTGAGTAAAAATTTGGTGAGAGACGATTCGCGCTTTTTCAGACTCGTGGCTTTCAGATCGTTTTCTGCGGTTCAGTTTGTGCTTGTGGGTTTGTATCTGCTCTTCAGTGCGTGCAGCGGGTACCATTGACTTGTCATTGTGTTCTTGTATGTTCGTTACTGTTTTTCAGGTCGCTCTTCACAGGCCTTGCTGTTCTTCAGTGCGTTCTGCTACTTCGTTCTGAGCAGCCAACCGTTTTCTAGCCATGTTGCGTATATGTACTCCTCGTAGAGTTCGTGCTGTGCAGGGGCTTGGTGTTGGGGTCCTGACCTTGACACAAGTCCAGTCCATGAACAGGGTGGGGAGGAGTTCATGGACCAAGAATTGGTTGCTTCAGCGTGACCAGTTCTCTTATATGCCTTTGCTCCGTGAGATCCGTGAGAATAATCCTGATGATTTCAGGAACATTCTCAGGATGACGGACCCCATATTTCACCGTTTGTTGGCTTCGCTCACCCCCTATATCAGCAGGCAGGATACCTGCATGAGGCAAGCCATCACTCCGGAGCAGAGGCTAGTCACTACCCTGCAGTACTTGGCGACAGGGAGAAGCCTGCAGGACTTGAAGTTCTCGACAGGCATCTCCCTCCAGGCTCTGGGGATCATTATCCCAGAGACCTGTTCTGCCATCATCCAGGTCCTGCAGAAGGAGTATATGAAGGTAAAATTTTTATCCTTTAATATCACATTTTATTGTATTGAATGTTTGCTAATATATTGTATTTCTTTCCTCATTCCCTAATTACCACGATTGTAATATGCTGTGAATGTCCCCTTTCTCCTCATGCATGCTTGAATTTTATGGGTTTTTTTCGTCCTTCATACATATTTGCCTTCACTTACCTCCCAGCATGGTCTCTCCTGGCCCTATATTCACCTCATGTAGTCACTTAACAATGTATTTTATCAGCTCCAAAGTAGTGCTTTACCCCAAACACCCCTAAAATGTTTAGAAATCTGATTTGTGCTTTAAATTCAGGCAGAGTGCCAGAGGCTTTTTTTGTAGTGTCCCCAAATAATTTTTATTAACCCTCCCTCCCCCAACTGCTAAGTCAGCTGATACCAATTCTCTATCTATCCTCCATCATCTATCTGCTGACTTTGCCAAACCCATACACACTATACCCATCTCTTTTCTGCTCAGATTTATGGATGAATTCCCCAAAGCATGTAGTGCAAGGGCCTGCCAGTATACTTTCAAATGGTACTGTTTCAAGTTTTTGTATCCTATTATTATCATCTTGATAGGTAATAGCAGAATGTCCAAATGTGCTCAAATGTGTACAATGTGTAGTTATATCTTTGTATTATGACACTTCTTACCTGTCCAGTGGTCTGCCAATAGTGTAACTAAGGAGGGGCTGTTCCAAGTAATACCCTGTATTTAGGCATTCATCTCTCAATGAAGTGAAGAGGGTTACCTGTCCAAGATTCCCCCCCATAATGTTAGAAATGGCCCATGAGAGGGGGGGGGGGCAGGGGGAATATAATAGGTGTACCTTATACTTTGGTGTTGTAAAATTCCCCTTAATAAATGTTATCTGGATGTTGGCCAAGAATGTTTGTGTCTATAATCTGCTTTCCATGTTTATGTGCAAAAATACTAAGTTTTTTTTGTTTTCCTCAACAGTTTCCTTCCACGCCACAGGAATGGCAGATTGTGGCCTCCCACTTTGCCCAGTGGTGGGACTTTCCTAACTGCGGAGGGGCAATTGATGGGAAACACGTCCACATCATCCCACCCCCCAACTCAGGGTTGTACTATTATAATTACAAGGGGTTTAATAGTTTCGTGATGTTGGCGGTGGTGTCGGCTAATTACGACTTCCTGTATGTGGACGTGGGGAAGAATGGCTGGATGTCCGATGGTGGAGTCATCGCCCAGAGGGAGTTTTACAGGCGTCTCCAGAATGGCAGCTTGGACTTGCCACCTCCAAGAAGAGAATGTGGAAGGACTCCCATTCGTCTTCGTTGCGGATGAAGCATTTGCGCTGGGGGGCCATCTTATGCGACCATTCCTGATGAGGACCCTCACCCCGGAACAGAATGTTTTTAATTACCGGCTGGCCAGAGCCAGAAGAGTGGTGGAGAACACATTTGGAATCATGGCCAGCCGGTTCCGCCTATTTCTGACACCCATCCATATGGCGGAGTATAAACTTAATCATATAATCCTGGCGTGCTGTGTTTTACATAAATTTTTGCGCCAACATTCTGCCAACTATGCTGGCTCAGTTGGGCCTGAGGCCGGAATGATCAATGAAACAACCCTGACGGCGCTTGAAAGTGGCCGTCCTGGCTTGCCCTCCCTGAGTGCCCGTGATGTCGGTTAAGATACCTTGAGTTCTTTGCGGGTAGGGGGGCCATCAATATGCCAGACAATTTGTGAAGCCTTTATCAAATAAAATCCAAAAAAAAGGAAATCTTTGTTGACATTTACTGCTTGTGTTTGTTTTAGCTGACCCTGACAGAAATGTGGGGAGTCCTGAAAATGGCGTGATTGTGTAACCTTATACAAAGCACTGTTGGGTGTTATTCACTAAAGGCAAAGACACTTTGCACTACAAGTACACTTGAAACTGCGCTGAAACTGCACTTGTAATGCAAAGAGGATTTGCCCTTAGGAAAGAACCCCCATTTTCACAGAAAGCAGCAATTACATCACCACAAAAGTGTTGTCGCGTTGAGACAATAATCCACACATTCTTGATTAACAATCTTTTTAATACCTGCACAATCACATGTGCATTTAGAAAAGGTTTTTAAAACAAACCATGTTTGTTGTATAACAATTTTTGGGGTGGCATTATCAAAAATAGAAATGTCCATTTAAGATAAAACAGGCATGTGTAAAACCAACAAGAAAGACACAAATCTTGAACTTACAAACTTCACATTTGGTAGAACTTGAAGGCAATATCAGACATGATTATTTAGGAACTGTGTTTGATATTGCGTTCAGATGTGGTGAAGTCACCCCAGGAAAAGCCAAATTTGGAAGATGCACACAAATTTGCCAATGTCAACATGTGCTAGCTGCCATCACGGGGGATCAAGGGACATGTTTTGGGGGAGAAACCCCTTCCTCTCAGCTACTTTATTATTGAGGAAGGGGTTGCACCCCCAAAACGCCTACATTGATCTCCCATGATGGCAGATAGCACATGTTGGCACATTGTGTGCATCCTCCAAATTTGGCTTTTCTAAAAATCGCTAAAACATTTTGAACTTTGTAGCACACAAAAGAAGAAAGTGATTTGGAGGGGTTTTAAACTCGCCCCAAAACATCAATGATGTTTTTATTTTTTTTAATAACATCATTGATGTTTTTCTTGAGGTTTTCCAATTGTAAATTACAGCCCATGATCTCCCCGATCAGGATCTGGGCACTTTCTGATGTGAAAGGATCTGGATCCACAACATCATGATCACCTAAAAAGCGAGAAAACAAGCAAAAACAGGTATCAAAAATATGCCGGCATCCATCTCTTACCTGAGCCTGTGGTCGCAGACACTCACCTGTTGTGGTGACAATTTCCACCACATCTTCCTCCTCCTGCTCTTCTTGTGTTGGGGGGATTTCCCCTTCTTCCAGAGGTGGGGGGTCTGTGGTCTCCTCGGATGAGGGGTGTCCTCCGAGTCTTTTCTCCCCTATGTAAAACAAAAATGCTATACTTAGCACACAGATATTTGATGGCAGAACTAAAAATATGAAACATTGCTTAGAAGTGGGGTACAATTGTCAATTTTGGCAGAGTTCCAAAATGTAGCATTTTCTGTGTCCTTTGGCAAGCTGCAATACTTTACCTGTTTAGTACAAGCTTCACAGATGGAGACCCCCCTATAGTATACACTGGAGCACCTGTATGCCCCCCCCCCCAATAAAAATGGTGTTCTGGTGTCCCACACTATAGTGCTCCAGTGTCCAGATGTGAAAACAGCTGCTCAGTGTCCTCTCCTTACACAGAATCTAGTTTGCATTTCATTCTAGTAACAAAGCCATCTACACAACCAAATTAGTTTCATACAAGTAGGGCGTAAAAAATGCGGCCAAATGCATATGGCCAAAACAATGGTGTTTTATAGGCCGAAAGAAAAATGTTTGATACGAACCAATAATGTGCCCATGAACATTAAAGTTGCGATTTTAAAATGTACACTTTTAAGAAAAGCACATGGAGCAGCACGAACATAATAAACATAAAGAATAGGAACACAGCACAACTACTTACTTTTTTGCAGCACTCTCCGGATCTTTCTGTACTGCTTATGTTCTCGTAATTTGAGGTCCAACCACAGTTTCCTGAGCTGATCTTTCGATTGTCGTACCCCGAAATTCCGGTGCAGACTCTAGACCACTTTCGCCATGATCTTGGCCTTTCTGACATTGGGGTTGGGGTAAGGTCCATACTTTCCATCATAGTCGGCCTTCTTCAGGATGTTGACCATCTCCAACATCTCCCCAAAGGACATATTTGATGCCTTAAATCTCCTTCTGGATCGGGACGTTTCTGGTTTCGGGCTCTCCTCCTCCTCCTGCTTGTTCCTGTAATTAGCACGCACCTGCTGTGTATCCGCCATGTGCTCTTCCCCCACTGCGCAGAACGAAAAGGGGCGGGGAATAGTCTAGAAAGAACGTCAGGGCGGGTGGAGTTACACGCATGCACAGTGTGTATAAAGCGTAACACGCGTGCATATTATGTATGATCTGTGAGCGGAGGAAGCAGCATCGGAGGCGCCGATCGTAAGAATGAAGGCAAGAGACAAACTTGAGCCTATACTGCTTCTAGATTGAGGCCTATATTGTAACAAGATTACTAGAGTTTTGGCTGACATTAGGGTTTGTCTTGTGTTGTGTCTTGCAGTGAAAATGGATATCTTGAACGATATCGACTTCATGGCAATATTCATTGACATGTTCAGTGAGCTGCCTTGTCTGTGGAAGATCAACCACCCACATTATAAGAACCAAACAACGAGGAAGGCAGCGCTTGATCAATTGTTGGAAATTGTGAAGCAGGTGATCCCCACAGCAGACATCACCTATTTGAAGATCCTAATTGGTGGCCTGAGGAGCACATATGTAAGGGAGCGCAAGAAAGTCCAGGATTCGCAGAGATCTGGAGCAGCAGATGACATCTATGTCCCCAGGATGTGGTACTATGACAGGCTGCATTTTCTGGCAGGTCAGACTGAACCCAGGCCATCACTCTCCAGTCTTCCTTCTACGCTTCCTTCCCCCCCCAGCTGAGGCTTCTGACGCCCAACCTGGGCCTTCCAGGCAGCAACATGTGGAGGAGCCCAGATTGAGCCAGGTATAGCATTCCTGTAAATATTTCAGGTTGTCCAATCAATGATGTTAACTAGATGTTAGTTTGGAGTACTAATTTATGATTGTGATTGATGATGCAAAACATTACAACCATGTCACTTTTTCATACACAGGGAAGTCTCAGCCAGGAGGTGGCCGGGCTGAGCAGGCTGCCTGATATGCAGGTCCCTCCCCTACACCTGCAAAGAGAAAGTGGCAGGAAGAGGAGTACCCTAGAGGAGGCTGCCATAGGCCTTTTTTGGAAGGCTACAGAGGCCCTGGGAGCACCACACACTGTGGAGGAGGACTTTGCTGGCATAATTGTCTGTAAAATGCAGCGGATGGAGGAGGGCCAACAACTCATGTGTGAGTCATTAATGTTGGAAGCTCTCAATAAGGGGTTGAGGGGCCAAATAACATCTGAGACCCACATTTGTGACCTCACACATGGTCCTCCTCCTCCAGGTCCTACTACTCCTCCTCCTCCTCCTCCTCCAGGTCCTACTAGTCCTCCTCCTCCTCCAGGTCCTACTCCTCCTCCTGCCACATCTCCAACAGCAGAGCCACAGCCAGGAAGGAAGCATGGAAGGAAGACCAGAAAGTGATGGCCCTGGATCCAGTCTGGTCTGGCAAAAGATGCAGCCTCTTCTGGTATCACAGCCCGGGGACACAGATGTCATCTGCTGCTTTCTGGATCTCTGGGACTTCTGGACCAGACTGCACTCCCTTACATATGGACTCCTCAGGCCACCAATTTTGATGTTCAAGAATTGATGTCTGCCCTGGGGGTCCAAGGCTTCGCTAATTTCTGCTGTTTATCCAGCGTTGCCTCCATCTTTGTTTAGTTCTGAGCCCTTAATATAGGAATTTTTGTTTCAATTATACTCTCCAATGTGTTTTTTCCTTCAAAAAGGACAGTTTTTTTGTGAGGATTCAGGTACATTTCAAAAATACAATGTGAAATTAACAAGGGACACCAACACCAAACAATCTCCTTGAGATTAAATAATACAAGATAATAATGGTGTTGTGGTAACTTGACACACAAAACACACACAAAAATATTCTGGAGTAAAACAAAAAATAAAATAAAACAAAGATCAGCCTTGGAAAAAATCCAAACCTAAAATAAAAAAAAATCTGCCTTTAAAAAAAAAAAATTTGGGTCAGATGTGACAAATCAAAATATATTAAGGTAATCCCGATAAATAATAAAGAAATAAGTTTGTGAGAAGTCTGTGTGAATATGAGCAGCAAAACTACTTCATTCTTCTCACATTATAAAGAAGAAGAGAGTGCGCTGTATTAAACAATTTTTAACATTGCACCGTGACGAAAGTGTTGTATCCATTGCGAACGCTAAGTTTACCAGACCGAGCTGTTCCGTCTCGGAATTTCTTCTGAGCCTGCGTGGCACTTTGTGCGTCGGAACAGGCCACACACGTTCGGAATTGACGCGATCGGATTTTGTTGTTGGAAAATTTCATAGCCTGCTCTCAAACTTTGTGTGTCGTAAAATCCAATGGAAAATGTCCGATGGAGCCCACACACAGTCGGAATGTCTGACAACACGCTCTGATCGGACATTTTCCATCGGAAAATCCGACCGTGTGTACGGGGCATAACAGTGGAGTGAGAATCAGCACAACCTCGATCCATTTCAATGGCTTTTATCAGTGCATGTGATCAGTGCAGTAGTCCAGTTGTTCCATGGTCCTACCATTTTTCAACTACTTATTCAATAAAGCAGCCTCAGGAGCAAATATGTAGGCTGCATTCACACCTGGGCGTTTTGAATCCAGATTTACTGTGATTCTGCTCACGATTTCAAAACGGCCAGGGGTGAATGACAAATCTCACAATGCACAGTTCAGATGCCATTGATTTGAATGGCACTTAAAAACGCGGTTCAGTTCTGCTGTGACTGACGCGCGATAAATCACGCTGCAATTGCGCCAAACCGCATCGAGGAAAGCATGTCGTCCAAAAGAAGCACCTGAACTTTTTTTGGGAGACAAGCTTCACGCGATGCAGTTTGCCATGATCTCAGGTTGATTTATTGCTTGACAATCGCGGCAGATGAATGGCGGGCAGAATTGCGGCAAATCTGCCTGCGATTCAATATGCTCAGGTGTGAATGCAGCGACCATACCAATCACATAATTTCACCATACTTATGTGAAATCAAAAGGTGGCTTTTGATTGCTTTCAGTATAAGTTGAATCAAACTAAAGAGTATCCTTTGAGCGTTTGAGTTTTCCCAAGTGAATGATGAGCAGCCCTTGTTTAAATACATTAGAATAGAATTTTCTGTTTAGTCTCTCAAGCCAATGGCTTCCAAACAATTGAATATAGTTTATATGCAAATAGCTACTGTATATAAGAAAAAAACTGAAAAAAAATACTTCTATTTCATTTATTTTTGAAATGACGACAGATTAGGTATAGAAATCCACACTCATTTCAATTCGTATCTGGAGGTTAGATGGTTTCAGCCAGCTGAAATGTATTTATTTCAGAACACATAATTCCATTTTTACTGGTAGTAAATCACTTTAAAACCATAATATAAAACATTGTTTATCGTCCAGTTACTCAAGTAAAAGGAAAGAGCTATTTAATGGAAATATCGATTGATCTGGAAGACTGCTCTAATTAATACACGTAATGAATATGATACCTTACCATACATATCTGCTGCTTCTGCATGACTCCGGAGAGATTTTTCATATTGGTAAAGAGCATTGTCAACAGCTCCCAGGTTCTGCAGTAATACAGCCATTTTTCTTATAGAAAATTGTTTTCCGCTACACAGATTCAGACTTTCTGTAAAGCACTTTTCAGCTTCACTAAAACATTTCAATTCAGCATAATGAAGGCCAACATGGTTATAAAGTGTACCTAAAAACAGAAGGCAGAAGAATAAAAGCATGTTCATGTGTATCAGGGCAGAACTGAGACTAGAACCAAAGTATGCCCAGCATATCAATGTCAATGTAGGGCCCATCGTTCACTTAAAGTCTGTTTACTATACATATAAACGGTATTCTATTAAAAGCAGATATATATATATATATATATATATATATATATATATATATATATATATATATATATATATATCATAGTTGAGGTATACCTATGATGACAATTACAGGCCTCTCTCATCTTTTTAAGTGGGAGAACTTGCACAATTGGTGGCTGACTAAATACTTTTTTGCCCCACTGTATATATATATATATATATTGCACTTACCATACACTCATGCTGCTTCCTGTGGTGGGGGGACAACACTGCTGCACTACTCCTCCATTCAGAGCATTCCTGTCAAACTCATGTTGGCTGTTTCTACTTGTTGGCAGGTGCAGCTAGCTTGACGACCACTAGATGGCTCTGTTGTCATTATGGCATGGTAAGGGGGATATTTTAAACTGATATTTGCCCCCCTTTTAGAAAAACCCCTCTTGCAGGTGATGTAATGAGTGAAGTTAGTGTTCAAAGAAATACCAGCTATGGGTGGGGCCCAGTGGAAAGGGGGGTTTGGGAACAGGACACCCCAGCGATACTAAGATGTAATCCTGTACATAGCTGATCTAAAAGAGCCCTGTCCAGGGCTGAAGTCCCTGGAGAAGTGACATAGATCGTATAAGTCACCGTGTCTACTCCTGATCTTTTTCTGTAGGTCCTGTAGCATGGTGCATATGGCCTGGGAGGACTGAACAGAGTCTTCTAAATGTGAGTGACAGTGAAACCTGGGAATAGAGAACATCAGGCAGGAAGGAACTACAGTTTTGAAGGGACATTGGGATGAGAACAGTATACTAATGGAAGCACCTTGTCCACCTGACCCTCTGATGTGGGTCCTATAACTCGATCATAGATAAAGGCAGTGGACTTACTTGGGATATTTCCAAATAATAAGATGCAAGTATCACCATTCTAAATGCATTCTTTAGATTCTGACATTCTATTTTTTGGAAATTCATGAGTAATGTTCTTTTTGTTATGAGGAAACATGAGTGGGGGGGTATTAATGTCAGCTCTTTTAAAATTGATTTTGCCAATGATTTTAATAGGTTATATTTAATAAATTTTGTGTAATGTGCAGACTGGAGTGTTGAGGTTTGAACATATGCTTATATTTTTTCAAGGTTTTTGTTAGAAACATGAGATAAAGAGTCTAAATCAGGTTTTTATTGTAGTTTATTCATATACCAAAGTTGCCAGGTAATCAATTTGGAAATACTGTCCAAGAGTTTATATGTATTTTTCTTGCGGAAAATATATAATTTCTTATATAAAAGAGGCATAAATGCCGTAAATTTATCGATATACAAAGCGTGTATGTGGCATTATCTGAAATACGTTGCTCAGTTGAAGCATCAGATCCACCCTTCCCAAAAAAGGATTCCTAGGAATCAGAAAGAATTTAGGGAAAAGCAACTAAACTTAAAAAAAATTAAAATAAAGAGCTCAGATGACCTTGTTTTTGTGGAAAGTACTTACTGAAATTAATTTATTAATTTAATGTAAAATATATAGTATATGACCCATAGAGAAGATTTATTAGAAAGCTACTTCCTCTCTATAGATAAAAGAGTACCCTTGCAGTGGTAAGAGTAATCTCCACTTGCAATTTTGGTATAACTCACAGTTGCTGGCTCTTCCAGAAATAGCTAGACAGCAAAGAAGAGTTGAAAGTTTTAATTAAAAACAAAAAACACAAATTGGTATGTACACTTTGAAAAAAAAAATGTGGAGCATTGATTCTGTGAAAGAAGTCTTCCTTGTGGTTTAGAAAGTTGTAAGAGTTTGTCTTTTTTTTTTTTTTTTACTGTGTATAATCATTGGAGTGTAACGTTTAAGGTCTCTGCACAGCTCTCTCTCATTAGTCCTTATATATACCAGAGGATGTAAGAAAAGGCTCTGTCCATAGTTATCAATCACTTTCTCCCTTTTCTTTGCAGTAAAAAAACAACTACATTAAGCCACCACAACGTAGTTATAAACTTTTTAACTCCTGCTAGAGCAAATCGGTTCAAATTGGTTTATACTTTGTTTTATTTGCCTTCTCTGCATCAATCCCTTCACTGGCTTCCCCTACCCCACCGTATAAAGTTCAAAATACTAACCACAACATACAAGGCCATGCACAGCATTGCCCCCAGCTACATCACCCACCTCATCTGCAGATATTGCCCAAATTGTCCCCTCCACTCCTCCCGCTCTCTAGCTCCCTTGTTCAGTGCCATCTTAAGAGCATTATAGGCCCCCGGGCAATACAGTGCACTGGGGCCCTGTCTACACAATCACGCACGATTGCCCATCAAATGCAGCTTTACTGTGCCTGTGAATGCAGCCTCACTGTGCCCATAAAATGCAGCCTTACTGTGCCCACCATTGCAGCCTCACTGTATCCATGAATGCAGCCTCACTGTGCCCGTGAATGCAGCCTCCTAGTGCCCATGAATGCACCCTCACTGTGCCCACCATTGCAGCCTCACTGTGCTCGTGAATGCAGCCTCACTCTGCCCAACATTGCAGCCTCACTGTGCCCGTGAATGCAGCCTCACTGTGCCCACCATTACAGCCTCACTGTGCCTGTGAATGCAGCTTCACTGTGCCCACCATTGCAGCCTCACTGTGCCCATGAATGCAGCCTCACTATACCCATGAATGCAGCTTCACTCTGCCCACCATTGCAGCTTCACTGTGCCCACCATTGCACCCTCACTGTGCCCACCATTACAGCCTCACTGTGCCCATGAATGCAGTCTCACTGTGCCCACAATTGCACCCTCACTGTGCCCATGAATGTAGCATCACTGTGCCAATTAATACAGATTCACCATCGCCTGGTAACACACACACAGCGGGCATCTCCTCCTGTGTATCACGGAGCTGGCTGGATCTGTGTTCGGTGGCCATGCTGTAACAAGGTCCCGCCCCCCTAGACTGGATTGTGTGATAGGCAGAACCAGGGGCATTGCTAGATGTGAAATAGACCAGGGGCTTTAGCCCGAAGTCCAAGACTGGCGGCGGCGGCGGCAGGGAGGGGGGGTGTTAGGCTCACTTGCTGGTTGCTGCCTGTTTTACCAGTGCCCATCCATGCTGACCACTAAACTGACCTACCAGACTCCTACACTACTGATCCACCCTGACACCTACACTGACCCCCTGACACCTACACTGATCCTTCTCCTGACATATACGCTGATCCCCCCCTGACACATACACTGATCCCCCCTGACGCATACACTGATTCCTCTTCTGACACATACACTAAACCCCCCTGACACATACACTGATCCCTCTCCTGACACATACACTGATTCCTCTCCTGACACATACACTGATCCCCCTGACACATACACTGATCCCTCTCCTGACACATACACTGATCCCTCCTGACACATACACTGATCCCTCTCCTGACACATACACTGATCCCTCTCCTGACACATACACCGATCCCTCTCCTGACACATACACCGATCCCTCTCCTGACACATACACCGATCCCTCTCCTGACACATACACCAATCCCTCTCCTGACACATACACTGATCCCTCTCCTGACACCTACACCGATCCCTCTCCTGACACCTACACCGATCCCTCTCCTGACACCTACACCGATCACTCTCCTGACACATACACCGATCCCTCTCCTGTCACATAAATCAAAGAAAAGCACCCAGAGCACCAGCTGCAAGAAGAGAAATTAATAATGGCACACCTACGTATACTTCAATAGATGGTGACTGTACCTACCTAAATTAATTGTTCAAAAAGTACACCTGGTGAATGGGCTGGTAATAGAAAAAAAACTTATGCTAAAAAATTGTTTACATACAGTCAGTCCTCACTATCTTAGGTATGAGCAGGCTAGGAATTGAATAGAAGGTAGTGGCCGCAGAGCAGTTAAGTGGCAGCAAGTGAAGAGTTAACATAACTTTTCTCTGCAGAGCAAACATAGATTAGACGTACAGCAGAAGCAGGAAGTAAATCAACAGGCTTCATTGTGGGATACAGCACATCATATACACACTCACACACAGACACACACTCACATGCAGACCCATACAAATCCATACACACCCATACACACATGCAGCACGGTAAACTGACCTGCTGAACTTTTGTGTAGACCCTTCACCCCTGGCATTCTCTGCTACACATGGGTGAGGGGCGTGGCTGAGCCAAGACTGAGGGGGCGGATTTCTTTCTTTAGTGAATGCAGCCAGCAGGATCCAGGAGGAGAGCTCAGTGAGTGAAATCACAGAGCAGCTCTAAAGGGATCTGCAATCACTTGTGCTGCCGAAGGGACAGGAGGTGTTATAGGAAGCACAGCCCGATGTGCTCTAAACTGGCTACCATGTGACCCCCCCTTCTTCTCACATGTAAACTCTGCCTCCACGGAACCTGTCTAGCCTTTGTCCCAGCCCCGCTCTTACCTTACATTTGCAAATTGTAGCCAGGAGTCGGGGGGGCGGAGCTGGGAGAGAGAGCCACTCTGATCAGAGGCAGCTGTGTCTGGACAGAAGTTTGGACCTGTCAAATCTAAGCAATGATGTTGGGGATGGGCGGGGCCCCGCCCATCCCGACATCAGTGCTTAGATTTGACAGCTTCACTCTCAATGCATCCTCAATCCCCCGGCTTGCCCATCAATCACTGGATGTTTACACTCGGGGCAAGAACCGGGGCTTTTTGGGGACGCTGGGCAGGTGGGGGCCCCCCAGGCAAGTGGGGCCCCCGGGCAACTGCCCAGCGTGCCCATGCGAAATGACGGCCCTGCCCTTGTTACCTCCTCCCATGCACGCCTTCAGGACTTCTCCAGAGCCTCTTCCATCCTCTGGAACTCCCTGTCCCGGTATGGCCGATCAGCCCCTAACCTGTCCACCTTTAGGAAATCCCTGAAAACTCATTTATTCAGGGTAGCCTATCCCACACCCACCTAAGAACTGTAACCGAGCCACCCCATCAAATCATCCCCCACAGCTATTACCTTTTGTACCACCACCCCCTCCCTTTAGAATGTAAGCTCTACTAGCAGGGCCCTCCTGTCCCTTCTGTATTAAACTATACTGTAATTGTGCTGTCCCTCTTCTACATTGTAAAGCGCTGTGAAAACTGTTGCCGATATGGAGATGCCCATAGACTGAGCATACACAGTGCAAATTTTGTTCCTGCAACTATTGGTTCCCCCATCAACACAGACAGTGCTGACAGGGGAATCAGCAATTGCCTTCTTCTGGCAGGGGGAAGCAGTCCCCTCCGGGAGAAGACAGTGATTATCACTAGGGTCTATAGCAGCTGCTAGCGATAATCTGAAGCAAAGGCAGGCTGGTTGCACCCAAGTTGATTGATCGATCAACTTGGTACATTCAGCCTGCCCATTAACGGTTCGAATCTCGTCCGTTTCCCGCTGAACCGGCTGAGAGTCGAACTGTGTATGACCGGCCTAACTCTACTGATTGTTTTGTGAAGATAATCTTTCAGAAGCCTTTTTATGTACAGCCCTTGGCAGAATAATAATTAATTAACAGAATTAATAATTAATAATAATTAATAATTAGAAGGATGACACTTACCCAGGGTCTGTTTATCAGAAATTCCTTTAAATGACTGAACACACATATTTAGAGTCTGGAGAATGTCTGTCTTAGAGAATGCTTGGCTGTTTATCATGTATTTACTGGCTTCTCTCATGGCCATTGCAGCATCTTCCATTCTTTCATTTTTCAGATATGAATGTCCTGCAAGTTTAAAAGAATGTGCCGCAGAGGAAAACTCTTCAACGGATGCAAAACAGTACCCTAGTTTGATTAGAGCATCTGCAATGCTGTTAATTTCTTCAGAACTGTATTGATTGATGGCTTTTTCATAAAACTTCACAGCTTTATCATACTCTTGCATCTTATCATAAGCAGCCGCTATGTTAAAAAACAGATCACCATCTTCTTCATCCTTGTCATGGTTTCTAGATTTCATTAAACATTTTAGGGCTTTTTTTGGTTTCCCAACGCATATGTATGCAGCACCGAGATTGAACAAACATTTTTTTCGAATGCCTTCATTGGACAAGTTGCAAGAAAGAATAAAGGCTTTCTTAAATAATTTTAGAGATCTGTTGATATCATCTTTTCCCATGAGTTCTTTTCCCTCTTTAGACAATGTTTGTATTTTAGCATGGATGAGATGTTGTCTTGGGGACACAATTCTGGATAAATTTGAATCCTTGGAGGCAGCCATGATGAACTGACAATAACTGTGACGACAACAAAATATAGAACATAGGATAACTAAGTACAACAACTACACTATAATAATGCATGCACAAACTTACACAAAGTTAACATTAATATTAGATAGCATTGACAATGGAAAATATAAAATATTGATCCTGTTTATTGTTCATTCATAAATATGTGTGAACTATAAACAAAAAAGCCACACAATGCTTATAGTACATTGCAGCTGCTGTCTAATATTTCCAACAAGATATTTTCAATATGTAACTATTTTTAGGCCGCGCTTGCTATAACATGTGAAAAGTCAAATTTGTGTCTTAAAAAATCACAGTTGACTGCACACTTTAAAAATACCTTTTTTTTTGCACTACATCACTTTAATAGTTTGGCACGTATGCCATGTATATGTGTTTAGATTCATATTTTACTAGTATGTTATCATTAATAAATATGACCATTTCTATAGCTTTATGCAAAATTAAAATGAAATCCAGCTGATGATATTGTCTTTACTAACCAAATAGCATCTACCTTACTTGTAACACAGGTTAAAAATGAAGGCAGTGTCTGGTAAGTTATTGCAATACTCCCCCCCCCCACCCCCAATGGATTCATTATCATAAAATATCTCTCATACCAATACCAAAGAAATAGCATGTAGATAATATTATTATGTAGCACACCCTAATCATGGGGGTGGGGTGCCGATTCCCCCTGCGATTCCCCCTGCTTCCTGGCACCCCCGTCTCCCCCCTGCAGTGCTTCCAGCTTCCTTCTCCTTTCCCACCAGCAGCTACAGGGGATTTTTCAAGATGGAGAGCTGGAGAAGGGGCTGGTAATTTATTTACCGGCCCCTTTGTTTTCGGAATGTGAGTATCAATCTCTCATGTGTTCATTCTTAACTGAAGCATAGTAAACTGTGCTTCAGTTTGTGAATAAACAGGAATGTTTGTGAATGAATGTTTATGAATGTTTGTGAATGAATGTTTACTACGCTTCAGTTTTGAATGAACGGGAAGCCGTTCAGCACAGAGCACTTCCCATTTATTCACTGTCCAGTGCAGTGGAGGCTGCTGAGAAAGGGACTGGGGAAATCTGTCCTCAGTCCCTTTCTCTGTCTCAAAAGTGAGACATCAAGGATCTGTTTAGACCCTTGATATTTCACCAAAGCCCCCCAACAGCGCTCCTAAAAACATTGTAAACAAATAAAAAAATAATATTGCAAAAAATAGAACTTAAAAAAACACAATTGTAAAAAAATAATAAAGTTAAAAAACTACAGACATCGTTCACTGCCCTACTAACACCAATGTCTGCTCTATTGACGCCATCCACTGCTCTAACAATTTACACCCATGTGTGTTTTGCATTCTGAGGTGCACACCCTAATGCAATAGGCTGCGCACACCAATATGTTAACGAGACACCAAGAAAATCAGTCATATAATATTAGCTATTAATCTTTAATATCTGGCCCTAAATACACAAGCTGTTTCAATTTTAACTTCAAAACGCTCTTCTAAACACTAGTATAAAGAACATCAACTTAACAGGATGTTGCAGCCGCTGCCCATCCCAATGTTTACTTTCCAGCCTGCATCTTTTTTTCCCTCCATGGGCACCTGCACAGTTGATCCACATAAACCTCTATGGGACCATCTCCTCCTGAGTGCTTTCAGTCTTGAAAGACAGCTCAAACGAAGTCTATGAGAACGCGGTGCCAATGTGCAGTTCACAGGATGTAAATGAGGAGGTGGCCCGGGCTTGAGAGATTCAGGTAACTATGCAGCTGGGTGGGGGTAAATCAAGGTAAGTATGTTTCATGTGAAGTATAGTGAAATGTGTAAATTACTAAAGCGCAGAAATGATAATTTGAAATAAATAGTGACTGAAAAATAACTAAATAATTAAGCTGCAATCATTCTAAAGTGGTCATACACCCCAAATTAATATTGAAAAAATTAATGATGCACTCTAATTAACCTTTCAATCAGTGCACAGATCCTATAATGAATATAAATATCAAATCCCAAAAATGTGATTACTGTGTGAAATCCAACAAAAATAAATGCCGTGTGTATATAAACTCCAAATCACATGTTATAAATAAAATATAATATATCACATGTTATGAATAAAATATAACATAAAATATATAAAAAATTCCACCTCTGTGAATTGTCTAAATGTATTAGATAGTGATAAATGATGGGTAAAATTGATCACTAGCAGGTCTCGTAAGATAATACTATAACTGCAAACAAAACCTTTTGCGATACCACAGTCAGGTGCCTGCAATTTATGCACCAATGTTGATATTATATAGGTCCAATTTCAACTTATTGTGCAGGTCCGTTTCAAATCTTGCAAATCACCCTGAGGTGTTCCTTGGGCTATTAGACGCTTACAGGTGTCAGCTGATTCATGCAATTCATGCAATAGAAAGAATACACATCATTGCGCAATGATCAAAAGATGCACAGGGCTAATGCACAACGAAGAATGCACTCACATATCTCTGGATGCTAAGCACTTAGTGAAAACAATCAGCCACTCACTGCGTGACTCCTCACACCGCTACTATTGTGCTGACAGCCAGCCTCGATAGTACTCGTCACTAGCTCCTCCTACGCGTTGCGTCCCAAGACACGTGACTTTTTCAAGGCTTTTTGCAAGATTTGAAACGGACCTGCACAATAAGTTGAAATTGGACATATATAATATCAACATTGATGTATAAATGGCAGGCACCTGACTGTGTTATCGCAAAATGTTTTGTTGTTTGCATTTGTAGTATTATCTCACGAGACCTGCTAGTGATCAATTTTACCCATCATTTATCACTATCTAACACGTTTAGACAATTCACAGGTCATTAATTTTGGTTTGGTTGAATTTCCACTGAGGTGGAATTATTTATATATTTTATGTTATATTTTATTTATAACATGTGATATATTATATTTTATTTATAACATGTGATTTGGAGTTTGAATACACACAGCATTTATTTTTGTTGGATTTCACACAGAGGAAACCATTTTTTGGGATTTGATATTTATATTCATTAAAGGATATGTGCACTGATTGAAAAGTTAATTAGAGCGTATCATTATTTTTTTCACTATTCATGTGAAGTATACATACAGTGAGAATCTGCATATAATTTAAGCAACTTTCTGGAAGTCCTTAAAACAACCCCCAGTTCCAGTCTGGTAGTGTTAAATTTTAATGGGAGTATAGGCTGTAGCTATCAATAAGCTTTCAGCAGATTTCCAGCAGTTGTGAAGCTTACAATGAGTTTTCTTTTTTTCTTTATGGGTGTTACAATCTTACTTGAGAAGTGTTGATACCACAGCAGACCTGCCCAGTTAAGGTATCACTATGCATCTGTTTATTTGTGTGGTTTGCAGCATAGCAACTGCATATTGAGTTTGCTGTAGCTATTCCACTGGCTTGTGAATTTACAAAGAATATCTACTTCAGCTCCGGGCCTTTTTTGTCACTTTTATTTACATGAAAAAAATCTGTATTTTTTGCTAGAAAATTAGTTAGAACCCCCATTATATATTGTTTAAACAGAGGCCCTAGAGAATAAATTGTTGAGTGTGGCAATTTTTTATGTCACACAGTATATGCGTAGCGGTTTTTCAAATGCAATTTGTTTGGAAAAAATACTCTTTTTAAATTTTAATGCAAGAAAACACAATATATAACCCAATTCTTTGTAAGGTATGAAAGATGGGGTGACATTGAGTAAATGTATACAAGGCGTGCTTTAAAATTGCGCACACCCGTGCAACGCCGACAAACAACATTTTTACTATTCATAGGCAAGGTCTAGAATTACTGCCCATGATCTGATGTTTGCAGCGATACCTCACATGTGTGGGGCGATCGCTGTTTGTGTGTGTGCAGTTTTCTTTTGCGCACTAGCATGAGGGGACAAGGAGAATTAAACATTTTTATATATATTTTTTTTTTTTATAATTTTTTTTTTTACATTGTTGCTTTAAACTTTTTTTTGATCACTTTAATTGCTGTCACAAGGAACGTAAACATCCTTTGTAACAGTAATAGGCATGTGACAGGTACACTTTATGGAGGGATCTGGGGTCTATAAGACCCCAAATCCCTCTTCTGCATTTAAAAGCATTCAAAAGCATTCAGATCAGTGTTTTTGAGAACCTATGATCTTTAAAAAAATGGTGTGATTGACATCAGGTTAAACTGGAAGTGATGTCGCGTCATCGCTTCCTGATTGCTATCACGAACAGCCAAGCAAAGCCAATCCTGGCTTTGCTTGGCTGTCTGGCCTGCCAGCGGACATGCTGGCTGGTCACTCAGATCTCCTGTGGGAAGGGAGAGCCAGAGCAAGCCACGGAAGGCGGCGGGATGTCCCCTCCCGCTGCTTGTAATAGCAGTCAAACTTGGCTTTCCGGCCAGTCAGCGGACACACCTGTTGGTCGCTTGGTCTCTCAGTGGGGCAATAGAGCCCAAACAAGTCATGGAAGGCTGCTTATAATAGCATTTGAGTGGCTAGCAGCTGCATCCCAGTATAGCCACTGAAAGTCCAGCGGCGCACAGGTACATTGCTGGTCGTTAAGTGGATATACTATATCCCATTTTATTACAACTTCCAAATAAGACCATCTAGAAGTTTTAGATAAGTATTATGGACCTATGTTTGAACTGGGGCCCAGCTACAAACATGGCAACCATAAAGACTACAGAAATCAGAGCCAAAAATTGTCCACTGTTCTACTATAAACAGAACTAAACTATTTTTTTTTTTACCTGAATCTTGGATATGGCAAAGGATTATGCTGCGTACACACAATCGGAATTTCCATCAGAAAAACCTTGGATGGTTTTTCCAACAGAATTCCGCTCAAGCTTGCATACACACGGTCACACAAAAGTTCTCTGAAGAACGCGGTGACGTACAACGCTACAACGAGCCGAGAAAATGAAGTTCAATGCTTCCGAGCATGCGTAGGAATTTTGTGCGTCAGAATTGCTACAGACGATCGGAATTTCCGATAGGAACTTTTTCCGTTGGAAAAATAGAGAACCTGCTCTCAATCTTTTGCTGGCGGGAATTCCGCCAGCATAAGTCCGATGGAGCATACACACGGTTGGAATTTCCAACCAAAAGCTCACAACAGTTTTTTGCTGGCGGAATTTCCGATCATGTGTATGGGGCATTAGAACTTTTTTGGTGTCTGTGTCCCAATTGGGGAGATTTCTTTTTTTCACTCCCGGTTGCATCTCCAAGGCAGAAAGTGATGGGAAACCCCCCCCCCCTATTATGACTTAGCTATAAAAGTCTAATAGAGGTTGCATACCATGCCCACACTATCCATCGCTAAAATCCTTATAAGAATCCACAACTATTGTTATCTACTTGACTAAGACACAAAAAGCTCCCTGTCCACTAAAGTAATTTTTTATACTTGATGATATAAAGACTAGTTATTACAACAGGATTGTTTTATTTTTAATGTGGTTTCTGAGCTATAATAATCAACAATCAATAAGAAATAAGTAATAGAACAACCGCAAGGCACATATCAGTTGTTTATCTTTAATTACGCTCTTGAAAATGAGAATATGACATGTAGAAAAAAATAATTTTGTATTAAAAGACTTGGCTGAGTGCAACGTGTGTACACCGACTGTTCTATAATAAAAAGTCTGCTGATTCCATTGTGACTGTGGCTTCAGCTACCCAGGGAGCTCATTAGCGCCTCATTAATTGTTTGATATAAACATACCACTTTTTACGGTGTTAACCCTAAAATCAACTCTTAACTGTTCACCGCTGACTCATGTTTTGAGTCGGTGAGATCAGCTAAGTAAGTGGCTGCATAATTAACGTAATATAATTGATAAGAAAAATAAATATAAAAGCGACAACAGATTTCATTGTTCCCATATGACTAAATTTAATTTTGTATTAACATAAAACAAAGCACTTTAGTACTTCTGATGCATTTAGAACAGCTTATTGAAGCTCCATTTGCCTTTTAATGCCTTTTCCTTGCATTAAGGGTTATCCCAAATGTATCATTTGGTTACTGGCTCATTTTGGCTCTGGTTAACCCAGCACCATGTGTAAGATATATGGAGGTGTTTAGTATTTTGATGATTCTGTAAATAGCTCTGTTTTTACACTCATTTTATTTCAAACTACTTCCTGAAATGCAGGTGGGAAACAAATGCAACTACTGGAATAGCTAACTGCTGCGATAAAATGTACAGTATAAATGTATTCTTTAAATACCATAGTAGTATATTCTGACTAGATAACATATTAGTTCAAAGGAAATTATTTCACAGTAATGGGGTAATATGAGGTAAGAGATAAATCTCCAAAGAAAAAATATCACCATATTTATAAGTCAGTGTTAATTCCTCAGTGGACCTTGTGCATGGACACTTGGTCCCGTTCTGATCCATGGCCCAGTTGCTCAGCTAGCATGGTAAAAAATGCACCTTCCTTCCCGCACTGTCCAACTGCACTGCTAGCAAGGAGATTGATAATTATGTGAGTCTGACAGGCACAGAGAAGAGAGGGGAAGTGATGGACAGTATACACAGAGCTGAGGAAGTGATGACAGCACATACAGAGAAAAGGAGCACATTCAGAGCACAGATCTACCAGCCTACTATTTTAGAGAGAGGGACTAGAGTAGTATGAGATGCCAACTTACATTGTAAATGACAGTGGCTGCCATTCATAAAAACACAAGCTACAACAGTCTGTCTAGTACTGTTAGGCAACTGACCCCAGACCCACTCGCTTCCTACTGCAGGAAAAGGGACTATAGCAGGGATCTCACCAGGGCCGATCCTAGGGTCACCGGCGCCTGGGTGCAGAAATATTTCTGGCGCCCCCACATGGGAGTGGTCATCTTACCAACTCCTCCCCTTTACAAATGTTTCTATGGCAACGACTCAAACACAGAGATGCTCCCCTAAGAAGTCTTTGTTACCCTGGGATCCTCCTGTGATCTTTTAACAATAAAAAAAATACAGGAAGAGCGTACACTAATGGGACCTGGAGAGGGACTCTCTGATGCACACAAAGAGGGCTTCTGTTAGAGAGTCTGTTAGAAAGAGCCCCCAGACATAGTACAGGAGATGGTCAGAGACTGTAGACATAATACAAGAGATGATCAGAGACTGCAGACATAGTACAGGAGATGCCCAGAGACTTCAAACATAGTACAGGAGATGCCCAGAGACTGCAGAATAAGTACAGGAGATGATCAGAGACTGTAGTTATGATACAAGAGACAGTCAGAGACTGCAATCATCGAACAGGAGATGGTTAGAGACTGCAGATATAGTACAGGAGATGATCAGAGACTGCAGACATAGTACAGGAGATGATCAGAGACTGCAGACATAGTACATGAGATGGTCAGAGACTGCAGACATAGTACAGGAGATGATCAGAGACTGCAGACATAGTACAGGAGTTGATCAGAGACTGCAGACATAGTACAGGAGATGCCCAGAGACTGCAGACATAGTACAGGAGATGGTCAGAGACTGCAGACATAGTACAGGAGACGGTCAGAGACTGCAGACACAATACAGGAGACGGTCAGAGACTGCAATCATAGTACAGGAGATGTCAGAGAAAGCAATCATAGAACAGGAGACGGTCAGAGACTGCAGACACAATACAGGAGACGGTCAGAGACTGCAGACATAGTACAGGAGATGGTCAGAGACTGCAGACATAGTACAGGAGATGATCAGAGACTGCAGACATAGTACAGGAGTTGATCAGAGACTGCAGACATAGTACAGGAGATGCCCAGAGACTGCAGACATAGTACAGGAGATGGTCAGAGACTGCAGACATAGTACAGGAGACGGTCAGAGACTGCAGACACAATACAGGAGACGGTCAGAGACTGCAATCATAGTACAGGAGATGTCAGAGAAAGCAATCATAGAACAGGAGACGGTCAGAGACTGCAGACACAATACAGGAGACGGTCAGAGACTGCAGACATAGTACAGGAGATGGTCAGAGACTGCAGAGATAGTACAGGAGATGCTCAGAGACTGCAGACATAGTACAGGAGATGCTCAGAGACTGCAGACATAGTACAGGAGATGCTCAGAGACTGCAGACATAGTACAGGAGATGCTCAGAGACTGCAGACATAGTACAGGAGATGGTCAGAGACTGCAGACATACTACAAGAGATGGTCAGAGACTGCAGACATGTTACAAGAGATGGTCAGAGACTGCAGTTCCTATGGACATTAGTACATAATGGTCGATCGGCCCTCTCACCTGACCCAGCGATACAGCAACGGTTCCTCTGATCAGGAGTCAGCTCACTCTGAATTGCCCATGGTGACTCCGCTGGGTAGCACCCAGATCTGTATTCCTGCAATGACTCCATTCCTTTCTCTGCCAGGGATGGCGCTAGGCTGTGTGGCTTTCCCTCTGGTGGCGCAGGGCAGCGGGGTTCTCTCTGTGATGGTGTTCTCTCAGCACTGCCCTCTCCCTCTGGAGTCCTGGGTGTACTTCCCTGAAAGCTTTCCCAGGCTCCTGTATCTCTCTCTCTTTCCCATTCAGCTGAGCCTGCTGTGTGGGCTGCAGTTTCCATGTTACAGTGGGGCTGCCAGTCCTCAGGACTATATGTCCCACAATCCTCTTCTCTGCTCCTTTTTCTATTCTGTTTTCTCCCTGGTTGATATGAAGGCGCAGGAAGAAACATAGTGGGCAGCTGTGCTGGCAAGCACCGCTCACTAGTACAGCAGCACGCAGGAGAGGGAGGGGGGAAAGGAGAGCCCGCAGCTGCATTGGCTTCACTAGGGTTGGGGTCACCCCCCTTCCACTAACTATAGTTGCCCCTCAGTACAGACCCCCCTCCACTACATATAGACCCCCTCCGTCAGTGCAGAACCCGCACTAAGTATAAACCCCTCCCTCAGTACAGACCTTACTCAGTACAGATCCCCCTTCCACTAACTATAGTTGCCCCTCAGTACAGACCCCCCCTCAGGACAAACCCCCCTCCATTAGTACAGACCCCCTGATAAACTAACCCCCATTAGTACAGACCCCCTTCAGGACAAACTACCCCCCCTCCATTAGTACAGACTCCCCCCCACAAACCCCCTCTCCTCTATTGGTACAGACTCCCCCCACAACCCCCCCTCCTCTATTAGTACAGACCCCCCCACAAACCCCCCCTCCTCTATTGGTACAGACTCCTCCCACAAACCCCCCCTCCTCTATTAGTACAGACCCCCCCACAAATCCCCCCTCCTCTATTAGTACAGACTCCCCCCTACAAACCCCCCCTCCTCTATTAGTACAGACTCCCCCCACAAACCCCCCTCCTCTATTAGTACAGACCCCCCCCCCCACAGACCCCCCTCCTCTATTAGTACAGACTCCCCCCACAAACCCCCCTCCTCTATTAGTACAGACCCCCCCCACAGACCCCCCTCCTCTATTAGTACAGACTCCCCCCACAACCCCCCCCTCCTCTATTAGTACAGACCCCCCCCCACAGACCCCCCTCCTCTATTAGTACAGACTCCCCCCACAACCCCCCCTCCTCTATTAGTACAGACCCCCCCCCACAGACCCCCCTCCTCTATTAGTACAGACTCCCCCCCACAAACCCCCCCTCCTCTATTAGTACAGACTCCCCCCACAAACCCCCCTCCTCTATTAGTACAGACCCCCCCCACAGACCCCCCTCCTCTATTAGTACAGACTCCCCCCCACAAACCCCCCCTCCTCTATTAGTACAGACTCCCCCCACAAACCCCCCTCCTCTATTAGTACAGACTCCCCCCACAAACCCCCCTCCTCTATTAGTACAGACTCCCCCCACAAACCCCCCTCCTCTATTAGTACAGACTCCCCCCACAGACCCCCCTCCTCTATTAGTACAGACCCCCCCACAACCCCCCCTCCTCTATTAGTACAGACTCCCCCCTACAAACCCCCCTCCTCTATTAGTACAGACTCCCCCCCACAAACCCCCCTCCTCTATTAGTACAGACTCCCCCCACAAACCCCCCTCCTCTATTAGTACAGACCCCACCCCACAGACCCTCCTCCTCTATTAGTACAGACTCCCCCCACAAACCCCCCTCCTCTATTAGTACAGACTCCCCCCACAAATCCCCCTCCTCTATTAGTACAGACTCCCCCCACAAACCCCCCTCCTCTATTAGTACAGACTCCCCCCACAGACCCCCCTCCTCTATTAGTACAGACCCCCCCACAACCCCCCTCCTCTATTAGTACAGACTCCCCCCTACAAACCCCCCTCCTCTATTAGTACAGACTCCCCCCACAAACCCCCCTCCTCTATTAGTACAGACTCCCCCCCCACAGACCCCCCTCCTCTATTAGTACAGACTCCCCCCACAAACCCCCCTCCTCTATTAGTACAGACCCCACCCCACAGACCCTCCTCCTCTATTAGTACAGACTCCCCCCACAAACCCCCCTCCTCTATTAGTACAGACTCCCCCCACAAATCCCCCTCCTCTATTAGTACAGAATCCCCCCACAAACCCCCCTCCTCTATTAGTACAGACTCCCCCCACAAACCCCCCTCCTCTATTAGTACAGACTCCCCCCACAAACCCCCCTCCTCTATTAGTACAGACTCCCCCCACAAACCCCCCTCCTCTATTAGTACAGACTCCCCCCACAGACCCCCCTCCTCTATTAGTACAGACCCCCCCACAACCCCCCCTCCTCTATTAGTACAGACTCCCCCCTACAAACCCCCCTCCTCTATTAGTACAGACTCCCCCCACAAACCCCCCTCCTCTATTAGTACAGACTCCCCCCCCACAGACCCCCCTCCTCTATTAGTACAGACTCCCCCCCACAGACCCCCCTCCTCTATTAGTACAGACTCCCCCCACAAACCCCCCCTCCTCTATTAGTACAGACCCCCCCTACTCTATTAGTACAGACCCCCCCCCACAAACCCCCCTCCTCTATTAGTACAGACTCCCCCCACAAACCCCCCTCCTCTATTAGTACAGACTCCCCCCCCCACAGACCCCCCTCCTCTATTAGTACAGACTCCCCCCACAAACCCCCCCTCCTCTATTAGTACAGACTCCCCCCACAAACCCCCCCTCCTCTTTTAGTACAGACTCCCCCCCACAGACCCCCCTCCTCTATTAGTACAGACTCCCCCCCACAGACCCCCCTCCTCTATTAGTACAGACTCCCCCCACAAACCCCCCTCCTCTATTAGTACAGACTCCCCCCACAACCCCCCCTCCTCTATTAGTACAGACTCCCCCCACAAACCCTCCTCCTCTATTAGTACAGACTCCCCCCACAGACCCCCCCTCCTCTATTAGTACAGACTCCCCCCACAAACCCCCCTCCTCTATTAGTACAGACTCCCCCCACAAACCCCCCCTCCTCTATTAGTACAGACTCCCCCCACAAACCCCCCTCCTCTATTAGTACAGACTCCCCCCACAAATCCCCCTCCTCTATTAGTACAGACTCCCCCCACAAACCCCCCTCCTCTATTAGTACAGACTCCCCCCACAAACCCCCCTCCTCTATTAGTACAGACTCCCCCCACAAACCCCCCCTCCTCTATTAGTACAGACTCCCCCCACAAACCCCCCCTCCTCTATTAGTACAGACTCCCCCCACAAACCCCCCCTCCTCTTTTAGTACAGACTCCCCCCACAAACCCCCCTCCTCTATTAGTACAGACTCCCCCCCCCCCCCCACAGACCCCCCTCCTCTATTAGTACAGACTCCCCCCCCCACAGACCCCCCCCTCAAGACAAACCCCACCCGGGCTTGCAGCCGCGCCACCCGGGTGGAGAAGATCGTGACCAGGAGGAGAAAAATACATGACAGGCACTGTACGCCGCGCGGCACGGACCGCCCCGCCCCCAATGACGTCACTGCACGGGTCTCTCTCCCAACAGAGAGAGCCGCTCCGATCTCCTCTGACAGGAGGATGGAGCGGGCGGGGATGGACTTGGGCAGGAAACACAGCGGCGGCGCAGAGAGCGGCCTGTGGACACCAACAAGAAGAGGAGGAGGGAGGGGAGCACTCTGGCGCTTGAGCGCCCCCACCTCTGTGGCGCCTGGGTGAACTGCACCCCGTGCACCCGCCTAGGATCGGCCCTGGATCTCACACTGGCAGCCCTCCAGCTGTTGCGAAAATACAAGTCCCATGAGGCATTGTAAGGCTGACAGTTACAAGCATGACTCCCTCAGGCAGAGGCACAATGGGACTTGTAGTTCCGCAGCAGCTGGAGGGCCACCAGTTTGAGACCCCTAGACTAGAGTATTTGATTCTGGCTTGCATTGTGGCTTATGTTTTTATGAATGACCATGCTGGTCTGCAACCACCACCATTCACAACGCAAGCTGATAGCTATCACTACTGTAGCCCCTCTCCACAATAAAAGATAGTCGATCTGGGCTCTGTAGTGTTTCCTCTGTGTCATTTCTCAAGTTAGAGGGGAGGAGACGCAGGGCTGCAGATTAGATGGGTTAGCCAGTGAGTTTAATTACACAATCAAATTGACTGTGTAGCTCCAGACGTTTTCTACAGGGATGGTTCTGGTACTCATCTTGATTAGACAGGATCAGAGAAAAGATTAGAGACAATGAAGAAAGACAAAGGCCAGTGTTGTGCCGAAACTGCCCCAAAGGAACGCCTATAAATTAGGCTTCAGCCTAGGGAGGAGCTACAGCCTGAATAAACTGAAAAAAAGTGTGTTTTTACAGCACAATGAAGTTGTAGATCAAGGTAGGAGCAAGTGTCCCTCACTCTTGGTCCCCTGGTGATGCCACAAGAATCTAAAAAGTATGGTGATAGTTCCTCTTTAAAAATAGTTCTCTAGACAATACTCTCATTACCCCGTTAGAATTTGGTAAAGTACTGTTGGTGCGTAAAATACACTTATACTGAGAGAATTGTGTAGGCTACCATTGCCAACGTGCTTCAGAAAATGATAGTTACCTGGCTCTCTCTGGATTCAATATTTTAATTTACTGACCTCACAAAAAAAGCAATGGTAGCCTGCAAGTTCTTTCTGTACGATTTAATTTAGAAGAAATGTATACTGTTTTTAATATATTTTCTTTCTGTTATATATTTTTATCAGCAGGTGGAGTTCTGGGCTCCTTACATAGATTTTCTAGGCTTAATTACAGAGTTCAATAGCTCAAGCTCAGATTTAAACACACAAATAATACATTGGAACAGTGACTAGTCCCCCATTCCTCCTCACTATCTGCACTGTTTAGACAGGGCCATGTAGAGTTTGCAAGGGAGAAACAATCTGAAAACACGTCAGCCTCTGAGGTGCTATCTTTTCTTGAAACATTTAAAAAAAAAATTTGATAACACCCTGTAACATGGAGAGACCCTATAATAAATGTTGTCAGTACACTGTATTCATAGCAAAAAAATAAAATAAAAACATTATGAAGCATCAGTTTAAAATATGATGAACTTTAAGAGAAATACTTAAGATAAAATAAACTCTTTAGGACATGTTAATGTTGTTATTAAAGCAGTTTTAAAACCAAAAGAAAGCATTTATTATATTGCAGCCTACCAATTCTCAATGTGGTGGCTGCATTCGTTTTCTTTTTTTTAGGTTGACAGGGATGCTTACAATGCTCGACTTTTATTTATTTATTTAAAACCTTAATCCCAAAAGCAAAACAACTGTTTGCTGTAACTGCTTTTAAAGTGTTAGCTGCAGTTCAGCTTCAATTTGTTAGTGGATCTAAATCTGCTTGTCCATCTAACACTCCCCTTCCCCCAAGATGAACAATACTGCTGTAGTGGTTCCTTCATCCAGATTATAGGCATTCTAATACAGGAGCTGTGTTACTGACCAGATCACCAGGTGAAAACAGAGGGGAAAATACTAAAAACAGAAAACAAATGCAGTCACCACATCTTCAGTGCCTTGAAAAAATATTCAAACTTGAAATTTTCCACATTTTGTCATGTTACAACCAAAAACGTAAATGTATTTTATTGGCGTTTTATGTGATAGACCAACTCAAAGTGGCACATAATTGTGAAATGGAAGGAAAATGATAAATGGTTTTCAAATTTTTTTTACAAATAAAAAAGTTAAAAGTGTGGGGTGCATTTGTATTCAGCCCCCCCCTGAGTCAATACTTTGTAGAACCACCTTTCACTGCAATTACAGCTACAAGTCTTTTTGGGGATGTCTCTACCAGCTTTGCACATCTAGATAGTGACATGTTTGCCCATTCTTCTTTGCAAAGTAGCTCAAGCTCTGTCAGATTGGATGGAGAGCATCTGTGAACAGCAATTTTCAAGTCTTGCCACAGATTCTTAATTGGATTTAGGTCAGGACTTTGACTGGGCCATTCTAACACATGAATGTGCTTTGATCTAAACCATTCCATTGTAGCACTGGCTGTATGTTTAGGCCTCATGTACACTGCTGCTGGTAAACGGACATTCAGAGGCAGTTGGCTGCTTTTTTCAGCTGCCCCTGAACTTATTCAATGTTATCTTATCAGTACATGTTTTAATGTCGTTTTTAAGCAGTTGAGTTTAGAGGCCTTTTTTGGAAAGCAAAAAATGAGTTCAGACGCTGAGTTTAGAGGCATTTCAAGTGCTAAACGCTTCTAAACGCTTCTAAACATGGCTAAACGGGGTAACTCCTGTTTAGCCACGTTTCGTTTACAGGCGTTTTTCATTTTTGGCTATTTTGAAAAAAAAAATTTTTTTCAAACGCTTCTAAACGCAAACGCGGCTAAACGCGGCATGTAAATGCAGCAAAATGAACATTTTAAACGTGGGTTACTATATGTCAAGTTAAATAATTTAGGAGAGGTTGTAAAAACGTCCCGTGTACATTAAGCCTAAGGGTCGCGGTCCTGCTGGAGGGTGAACCTCTGCCCCAGTCTCAAGTCTTTTGCAGACTGTAACAGGTTTTCTTCTAAGATTGCCCTGTATTTGGCTCCATCCATCTTCCCATTAACTCTGACCAGCTTCCCTGTCCCTGCTGAAGAAAAGCATCCCCACAACATGATGCTGCCACCACCATGTTTCACGGTGGCCATGGTATGTTCAGGGTGATTTGCAGTGTTAGTTTTGTGCCACACATAGCGTTTTGCTTTTAGGCCAAAAAGTTCAATTTTGGTTTCATCTGACCAGAGCACCTTCTCCCACATGATTGCTGTGTCCCCCACATGGCTTCTCGCAAACTGCAAATGGGATTTCTTATGGCTTTCTTTCAACAATGGCTTTCTTCTTGCCACTCTTCTATAAAGCCCACATTTGTGGAATGCACGGCTGACAGTTGTTCTGTGGACAGATTCTCCCACCTGAGCTGTGGATGTCTGCAACTCCTCTAGTGTTACTATGGGCCTTTTGGCTAATTCTCTGACTAATGTTCTCCTTGCCCGGCCTGTCAGTTTAGGTGGACAGCCGTGTCTTGGTAGGTTTGCAGTTGTGCCATACTCTTTCCGTTTTCGGATGATGGATTGAACAGTGCTCCGTGATAATTCTTTGGATATTTTTTTTTTCAAACCTAACCCTGCTTTAAACTTCTCCACAACTTTATCCCTGACCTGTCTGGTGTGTTCCTTGTCCTTCATGATGCTGTTTGTTCACTAAGGTTCTCTAAGAAACCTCTGAGGGCTTCACAGAACAGCTGTATTTATACTAAGAATAAATTACACACAGATGGACTCTATATATTAATTAAGTGACTTCTGAAGGCAATTGGTTCCACTAGATTTTAGTTAGAGCTAAATACAAATCAGGGACATGTGGTGAGTTCAGGCTAGTATCAGAGCCAGATACACACAGGTTACATATGCCACGATCATTACAGTGAGAGCAATAGTTCTAGCACTAGATCTCCTCTGTAACTCTAAACATATAATCTATAAATAAAATTTAAAGCGTCACCTATGGAGATTTATAAGTACTGATATTTGGCACCATTCCACAAGTGTGGGCAATTTTAAAGCGTGACATGTTAGGTATCTATTTACTCGGCGTAACATCATCTTTCACATTATACAAAAATATCAGGCTAACGTTAGTGTTTTTTTTTTTTTTTATTCGTGAAACTATTTTTTTTTCCCCCCAAACAACCACATTTAAAAAAATTGCTGCGCAAATACCGTGTGACACAAAAAGTTGCAACGACCACCATTTTATTCCCTAGGGTGTCTGCTCAAACAATATATATAATGCTTGGGGTTATGAGTAATTTTCTAGCAAAAAAAATATGATTTTTACATGTAGGAGAGAAGTGTCAGAATTGGCCTGGGTAGCAACTGGCAAGGGGTTAATTACCTAAGTAAGTAATATACGAATAATTATTATATATTGTTTTTAAGGTAATTTACTATATTTCCAAAATCTGCACTCAAGCAGGTGGCTTGACGGACAAATTACTGAAGTTTGAAGTTCTAACTTATAACCAGTAATTTTACAGTAAATAGATAAATTATTATCTTATAACATATAGCATAATAATATATGATTTAGCTTATACCTTTTCAGCAGCAGAAGATTCTCCCTCTTAACTGTGTGAGAAAAACATGGGATTGTGGGTAAATCTTATACCCATTAACACATGTATTTCCTTGTAGTTAAGAGGGCTGGGCTGGAAGGGAACATTTATCTTTTAGACACATGCCCCTTTCTATGACACTGCAGTGAGAGGCATGCCTCCCCTGCAGTATTTTTATTGGACAGCTGGGACCAAAGGTACTTTACCATTGGTCCAAGATTCCAAGCTGTTCATTGAGCTCAGTGCCTCTGACAAGAAATGAGAGGCACTGTGAGCTCATCCTCTCAGTATGCTGCAGAGTGTGCCAGCTTGTATTTAAAGTGGCCGCTCTGTATTTAGCTTCTGACAGGCTGCGCAAGGAGCCCCATATCTCTGGAACCATAGGTCGTAGGAGCCACCATTTTGGCTACATACCCCACAAATTTGTGGTCTCTCTGTGACCCCGGGTCGCCAAGCTACGACCCTCGAAGCTCGATTTTTTATTCTTAATTTTTTATGTTCATGGCAGGTGAGGCCCTGCCTCACCTGCCTCCCCTGATTGCATGTCCCTGATACAAATACTTTTCAAATTTTAATTTGTAAAAAATGTTGAAAGCCATTTATCATTTTTCTTCCACTTCACAATTATGTGCCACTTTGTGTTAGTCTATCACATAAAATCCCAATAAAATACATTTATGTTTTTGGTTGTAACATGACAAAATGTGGAAAATTTCAAGGGGTATGAATAGTTTTTCAAGGCAGTGTAAGGATTAATAAACTACAATACTGTATGTTACATTTTTGGTTTTGGATTTAATACTGTTTTAACCACTTGCCGACCCCCACGTACATATATTGCGGGGCAGCGGCTCCTACGGGGGAAATGACGTACCTGTACGTGATCACCTCTTCCGTGTTTGCGGAGCACCTATGTAAACAAGGCAGATCGCTGTTCTGCCAGTAGGGAAGACAGGGATCCTGTGTTGCTGCTGAGCAGCAACACGGATCTCTGTCTTTCCACAGTACAAGCACCTCCCCCACACAGTTAGAAATCATTTCCTAGGAACACATTTAACCCTTTGATTGTCCCTAATGTTACCCCTTCTCTGCCAGTGTCAGTACAGTGACAGTGCATATTTTTTTAGCACAGATCACTTTATTGGTGTCACTGGTCCCCAAAAAGTGTCCCTTTGTCCGCTGCAATGTTGCAGTCTCGCTATAAGTCTCTGATCACTTCCATCACCAGTAAAAAAATAATAAATAAATAAAAATTCCATAAAAATATCTTGTCGTTTGTAGACACTATAACCTTTGCAAAACCAATAAGTATACGCTTATTGGACTTTTTTTACCAAAAACATGTAGCAGAATACATATTGGCCTAAATTTATGAAGAAATTAGATTTTTTCAATTTTTTTATTGGGTGTGTTTTATAGCAGTATGTAAAAAATAATGTTTTTTTTTCAAAATTGTCTTTTGTTGTTTATAGTGCAAAAAATAAAAACCGCAGAGGTGATCAAATACCACCAATAGAAAGCTCTATTTGTGGGCAAAAAAAGACATCAATTTTATTTGGGTACAGCGTCACACGATTGCGCAATTGTCAGTTAAATTAACGCAGTGCCGTATCGCAAAAAATGGCCTGGTTGTGAAAGGGGTAAAACCTTCTGGAGCTGAAAGGGTTAGTAAAGTGGTTCTCTCTTCCTGCATTCACAGGCTTTACTGACAGCAGCGAAAGCCATTGACTCCTGCTGCTGTCAGTGCACAGGGGCACCTTTGGATAGCATCATTGTCAGTCTGTGGGGAGGGGAGTGTTAGATGTACTAGCAGAGCCGCTGATAGGTTAGTACAACCGGTCCTGTTGTACTGGGCCCGGCCCCATCAGCTGCACAGTGGGGGTCCAGCAGCATTACAGTTCATTGCTGCATTAAATAAAATTAAGCCGGCTAAACTGTCCCCCCCCATCGCTCCTACTTGTTTATGGCCATAAAGTCAGCAACCTCAGCCGTCATTTGACACAGAGCCATGATAGAGCCCCTGCTTAATGTGCTGCCTGTGATGATTACTGTAATGCTGTGCTGTGAGATATACTGTATATTAGGACACAGTGAGGATTCTATTCTATTCTATTCTCCACTCACTATGTCCATTGCAGCCACGATCTCCTTCAGATGTTTCCTGTCAGCCGCCTCGCATCTCTGCAAGTGAGAACTGGAGGCGGGCGCCGGGCAAAGAATCATGATATCACTCTCCCAGCCGGGACTAATTGAGTAGCGGGGCGGCACGATGTACATGTGCCTGAAAAAGAAATAGTCACCTCCTCTGTGCGCACCTGGGCCCCTCTGTTGACCTGATGCCTGATGGGGCCCAGGAAAATGGTAAAACCCGCTCCATAAACAAGTAGGAGCGATGGGGGGGGGGGGGGAAACAGTTTAGCCGGCTTAATTTTATTTAATGCAGCAATGAACTGTAATGCTGCCGGGCCCCCACTGTGCAGCTGATGGGGCCGGGCCCAGTACAACAGGACCGGTTGTACTACCCTATCAGCAGCCCTGAGTACAGCCATAAGATAAAGTCATCAAACAGCCATGTGACAGAGCCATGATGGAGCATCTGCCTGTGATGATTATTGTAATGCTGATCATAAGACGGTGAGATGCCACTTTACACTTCAGTTGGGGGAGCAGTAAACGTGTAGTGGAGCTGCATATTTACCCCCCAACCAATCCCCTTTAACCACTTCCCGTCCAGCGACATACCAGAACGTCGCTGAATTGGAAGGGTGATATCTCGGTCATCTCTGCAGCAATGATCGAGAGATCATTTTTTTACCCCAGCGATGTAAACAAGCCATTACCGGCTTGAACAAGCATCTGATCAACCTGATCTTGGTTTGATCAGATGCTTTGGAGGCTAGAGGAGAGATCTGGGGTCTAAAAGACCCCAAATCACTCCATAAAGAGGACCTGTCATGGCTCTTGCTATCACAAGGGATGTGACGAACGACCGTTCAGAAACAAACTGAAAAGCTCTAAATGAAAAGCGCGAATCAACACTCACGAAACTTCTACTAACACGAAAATAGCAGAAGGAGCCTAAAGGGTGGCGCTAAAGAACTGAAAAACCACATAGTACATCACTACGTTTGTGTTTGTTGGACGACAATTACTTGCCGTCTGTATGCAAGACAAAATCCAGGCACACGCCTTTGGACAAAAATCCGAGGTTTTGTCTGCCAAAAAATCCGGTCGTGTGTACGAGGCTATACTGACCAGTACACCAGTAGAAAATAAAGGAAATAAAACTAATGCAGCCACCACATCAAAGAATTGGCAAGGTGCAATATAAGAAATGTTTGCTTTTGGGTTTATTACCACTTTAAGATTTAAAGAAACCTATACATCCATTTACAATTCCAATGCTCCCAGCAGCCAGGGTTTCCCTACCTTAGGATTTAAGCTCCTTGGAATTGAAACCGAGGGTTATTTGAACTTAAATTTCTATGAAAAAAGGTTAATCTCAATTATTAGTCAGGGGTTGCTTGTGTAACACTCAGGGTTAATGCTAAGGAGGCCACATTTCAGCATGGTAGAGGACTTACATTTCTGGCCACTAGCAGCCAATCCTCCAAGTTCATTGTGTTTGCTTGTTGTGGTTGTCGAATTCTGGTTGCCAGTGGCCAGAAATGCAAACAAATCAAGTTCTGTCTGTACTTAGTTTGTCTGTAAGCAGTGCAGGGGAGATATCAGGAATTTTAATAATATGCAATACTATTTAGAAGCTCCATACGGTTATTGTTACTATTTTAATTTAAACATACACTAATCAGCCCTAGCATTATGACCATCCACCATAACATTGTGACCGCCCATCTAATATTAAGTATTTCCCCCTTTCGCCGCCAAAACTGCCCTGACCCATTGAGGCATGGATTCCACTAGACCTCTGAAGGTACGCTATGGTATCTGACAACATGCCATCAGTTGCCTCACTGGCTTGTTTTTTTCCCCATAATGCACCCTGGTGCCATTTCTTCCCCAAATAAGTGACACACCTGCACCCAGCCATCCACATGATGTAAAAGAAAATGTGATTCATCAGACAAGGCCACATTATTCCATTGCTCTGTGGCCCTATTCTGAGGATCACATGCCCATTGTAGGCACTTTTGGCTAAGGACAGACACAGGTTAGCATGTGCACCTTGACCGGTGTGTGGCCATGCAGCCCTATACACAGCAAACTGCTAGGCACTGTGTGTTCTGACACCTTTCTATTGGAATCAGCATTAACTTGTTCAGCAATCTGAGCTGCAGTAGCTCCTCTATTGGATCGGACTCCAAGGGCCAGCCTTCACTCCCTACATACATCATTGAGCATTGGCCCCCCATGACCCTGTCACCAGTTTGCTGGGTTTTTTTTTATCAAGCATTAGTTTAAAATATAATGAACTTTAAGAGAAATACTTAAGATAAAATAAACTCTTTAGGACATGTTAATGTTGTTATTAAAGCAGTTTTAAAACCAAAAGAAAGCATTTATTATATTGCAGCCTACCAATTCTTAATGTGGTGGCTGCATTAGTTTTCTTTTTTTTAGGTTGTAAGGGATGCTTACAATGCTCGACTTTTATTTATTTATTTAAAACCTTAATCCCAAAAGGAAAACAACTGTTTGCTGTAACAATTTTTGGCTATTTTGAAAAAAATTTTTTTTTTCAAATGCTTCTAAACTCAAACGCGGCTAAACGCGGCATGTAAACGCAGCAAAATGGACGTTTTAAACGTGGGTTACTATATGTTAAGTTAAATAATTCAGGAGAGGTTGTAAAAACGTCCCATGTACATTAAGCCTTAGGGTCACGGTCCTGCTGGAAGGTGAACCTCTGCCCCAGTCTCAAGTCTTTTGCAGACTGTAACAGGTTTTCTTCTAAGATTGCCCTGTATTTGGCTCCATCCATCTTCCCATTAACTCTGACCAGCTTCCCTGTCCCTTCTGAAGAAAAGCATCCCCACAACATGATGCTGCCACCACCATGTTTCACGGTGGGGATGGTGTGTTCAGGGTGATTTGCAGTGTTGGTTTTGCACCACACATAGCGTTTTGCTTTTAGGCCAAAAAGTGCAATTTTGGTCTCATCTGACCAGAGGACCATCTCCCACATGATTGCTGTGTCCCCCACATAGCTTCTCACAAACTGCAAATGGGATTTCTTATGGCTTTCTTTCAACAATGGCTTTCTTCTTGCCACTCTTCTATAAAGCCCAGATTTGTGGAATGCACGACTAATAGTTGTCCTGTGGACAGATTCTCCCACCTGAGCTGTGGATCTCTGCAACTCCTCTAGTGTTACTTTGGGCCTTTTGGCTGATTTAGGTGGACGGCCGTGTCTTGGTAGGTTTGCAGTTGTGCCATACTCTTTCCGTTTTCGGATGATGGATTGAACAGTGCTCTGTGATAATGTTTTGGATATTTTTTTTTCAAGCCTAACCCTGCTTTAAACTTCTCCACAACCTTATCCCTGACCTGTCTGGTGTGTTCCTTGTCCTTCATGATGCTGTTTGTTCATTAAGGTTCTCTAAGAAACCTCTGGGGGCTTCACAGAACAGCTGTATTTATACTGAGAATAAATTACACACAGGTGGACTCTATATATTAATTAGGTGACTTCTGAAGGCAATTGGTTCCACTAGATTTTAGTTAGGGCTGAATACAAATCAGGGACATGTGGTGAGTTCAGTGGCTGGTGAGGCACTGGCTAGTATCAGAGCCAGATATACACAGGTTACATATGCCACGATCATTACAGTGAGAGCAATAGTTCTAGCACTAGATCTCCTCTGTAACTCTAAACATATAATCTATAAATAAAATTTAAAGCGTCACCTATGGAGATTTATAAGTACTGATATTTGGCACCATTCCACAAGTGTGGGCAATTTTAAAGTGTGACATGTTAGGTATCTATTTACTCGGCGTAACATCATCTTTCACATTATACAAAAAAATCAGGCTAACGTTAGTGGGTTTTTTTTTTTTATTCGTTAAACTATTTCCCCCCCCCCCCCAAACAACCACATTTAAAAAAATTGCTGCGCAAATACCGTGTGACACAAAAAGTTGCAACGACCACCATTTTATTCCCTAGGGTGTCTGCTCAAACAATATAAATAATGTTTGGGGGTTCTGAGTAATTTTTTAGCAAAAAAAATATGATTTTTACATGTAGGAGAGAAGTGTCTGAATTGGCCTGGGTGGCAAGGGGTTAATTACCTAAGTAAGTAATATACAAATAATTATTATATATTGTTTTAAGGTAATTTACTATATTTCCAAAATCTACACTCAAGCAGGTGGCTTAACGGACAAATTACTGAAGTTTGAACTTATAACCAATAATTTCACAGTAAATAGATAAATTATTATCTTATAACATATAGCATAATAATATATGGGGCGGCACAGTGGTGTGGTGGTAGCACTCTCGCCTAGCAGTAAGAAGGGTCGCTTGTTCGAATCCCAACCACGACACTACCTGCCTGGAGTTTGCATGTTCTCCCTGTGCCTGCGTGGGTTTCCTCCGGGTACTCCGGTTTCCTCCCACACTCCAAAGACATGCTGGTAGGTTAATTGGATCCTGTCTAAATTGTCCCTAGTATGTATGAATGTGAGTTAGGGACCTTAGATTGTAAACTCCTTGAGGGTAGGGACTGATGTGAATGTACAATGTATATGTAAAAGCGCTGCGTAAATTGACGGCGCTATATAAGTACCTGAAATAAATAAATATGATTTAGCTTGTACCTTTTCAGCAGCAGAAGATTCTCCCTATTAACTGTGTGAGAAAAACATGGGATTGTGGGTAAATCTTATACCCATTAACACATGTATTTCCTTGTAGTTAAGAGGGCTGGGCTGGAAGGGAGCAATTATCTTTTGGACACATGCCCCATTCTATGACACTGCAGTGAGAGGCATGCCTCCCCTGCAGTATTTTTATTGGACAGCTGGGATCAAAGGTACTTTACCATTGGTCCAAGATTCCAAGATGTTCATAGAGCTCAGTGCCTCTGACAAGAAATGAGAGGCACTGTGAGCTCATCCTCTCAGTATGCTGCAGAGTGTGCCAGCTTGTATTTAAAGTGGCCGCTCTGTATTTAGCTATTTGGCTACATACCCCACAAATTTGTGGTCTCTCTGTGACCCCCAGGTCGCCGAGCTATGACCCTCGAAGCTCGATTTTTTATTCTTAATTTTTTATGTTCATGGCAGGAGAGGCCCTGCCTCACCTGCCTCCCCTGACTGCACGTCCCTGATACAAATACTTTTCAAATTTTAATTTGTAAAAAATGTTGAAAACCATTTATCATTTTTTTTTCCACTTCACAATTATGTGCCACTTTGTGTTAGTCTATCACATAAAATCCCAATAAAATACATTTATGTTTTTGGTTGTAACATGACAAAATGTGGAAAATTTAAAGGGGAATGTATAGTTTTTCAAGGCAGTGTAAGGATTAATAAACTACAATACTGTATGTTACATTTTTGGTTTTGGATTTAATACTGTTTTAACTACTTGCCGACCCCCCACGTACATATATTGCGGGGCAGCGGCTCCTACGGGGGAAATGACGTACCTGTACGTGATCACCTCTTCCGTGTTTGCAGAGCACCTCTGTTAACAATTTGTTCATAAACGACCTGGAGGATGGGATAAACAGTTCCATCTCTGTATTTGCAGACGATACTAAGCTAAGCAGGGCAATAACTTCTCCGCAGGATGTGGAAATCTTGCAAAAAGACCTGAACAAATTAATGGGGTGGGCGACTACATGGCAAATGAGGTTCAATGTAGAAAAATGTAAAATAATGCATTTGGGTGGCAAAAATATGAATGCAATCTATACACTGGGGGGAGAACCTCTGGGGGAATCTAGGATGGAAAAAGACTTGGGGGTCCTAGTGGATGATAGGCTCAGCAATGGCATGCAATGCCAAGCTGCTGCTAATAAAGCAAACAGAATATTGGCATGCATTAAAAGGGGGATCAACTGCAGAGATAAAACGATAATTCTCCCGCTCTACAAGACTCTGGTCCGCCCGCACCTGGAGTATGCTGTCCAGTTCTGGGCACCAGTCCTCAGGAGGGACGTACTGGAAATGGAGCGAGTACAAAGAAGGGCAACAAAGCTAATAAAGGGTCTGGAGGATCTTAGTTATGAGGAAAGGTTGCGAGCACTGAACTTAAGCTCTCTGGAGAAGAGACGCTTGAGAGGGGATATGATTTCAATTTACAAATACTGTACTGGTGACCCCACAATAGGGATAAAACTTTTTCGCAGAAGAGAGTTTAATAAGACTCGTGGCCACTCATTACAATTAGAAGAAAAGAGGTTTAACCTTAAACTACGTAGAGGGTTCTTTACTGTAAGAGCGGCAAGGATGAGGAATTCCCTTCCACAGGCGGTGGTCTCAGTGGGGAGCATTGATAGCTTCAAGAAACTATTAGATAATCACCTGAATGACCGCAATATACAGGGATATGTAATGTAATACTGACACATAATCACACACATAGGTTGGACTTGATGGACTTGTGTCTTTTTTCAACCTCACCTACTATATGAAACAAGGCAGATCGCTGTTCTGCCAGTAGGGAAGACAGGGATCCTGTGTTGCTGCTAAGCAGCAACACGGATCTCTGTCTTTCCACAGTACAAGCACCTCCCCCACACAGTTAGAAATCATTTCCTAGGAACACATTTAACCCTTTAATTGCCCCTAATGTTAACCCATCTTTTCCAGTGTCAGTACAGTGACAGTGCATATTTTTTAGCACAGATCACTGTATTGGTGTCACTGGTCCCCAAAAAGTGTCCCTTTGTCCACTGCAATGTCGCAGTCTCGCTATAAGTCTCTGATCACTTCCATCACCATTAAAAAAATAATAAATAAATAAAAATTCCATAAAAATATCCCGTCGTTTGTAGACACTATAACCTTTGCCCAAACCAATCAGTATACGCTTATTGGACTTTTTTTTTTTTTACCAAAAACATGTAGTAGAATACATATTGGCCTAAATTTATGAAGAAATTTGATTTTTTCAATTTTTTTATTGGGTGTGTTTTATAGCAGTATGTAAAAAATATTTATTTTTTTCAAAATTGTCTTTTGTTGTTTATAGTGCAAAACATAAAAACCGCAGAGGTGATCAAATACCACCAATAGAAAGCTCTATTTGTGGGCAAAAAAAGACATCAATTTTATTTGGGTACAGCGTCACGCGGCCGCGCAATTGTCAGTTAAATTAACGCAGTGCCGTATCGCAAAAAATGGCCTGGTTGTGAAAGGGGTAAAACCTTCTGGAGCTGAAAGGGTTAGTAAAGTGGTTCTCTCTTCCTGCATTCACAGGCTTTACTGACAGCAGCGAAAGCCATTGACTCCTGCTGCTGTCAGTGCACAGGGGCACCTTTGGATAGCATCATTGTCAGTCTGATGGGGAGGGGAGTGTTTGATGTACTAGCAGGGCCGCTGATAGGTTAGTACAACCGGTCCTGTTGTACTGGGCCCGGCCCCATCATCTGCACAGTGGGGGCCCAGCAGCATTACAGTTCATTGCTGCAATAATTAAAATTAAGCCGGCTAGACTGTCCCCCCCCATCGCTCCCACTTGTTTATGGCCATAAAGCCAGCAACCTCAGCCGTCATGTGACACAGAGCCATGATAGAGCCCCTGCTTAATGTGCTGCCTGTGATGATTACTGTAATGCTGTGCTGTGATATATACTGTATATTAGGACACAGTGAGGATTCTATTCTATTCTCCACTCACTATGTCCATTGCAGCCACGGTCTCCTTCAGATGTTTCCTGTCAGCCGCCTCGCATCTCTGCAAGTGAGAACTGGAGGCGGGCGCCGGGCAAAGAATCATGATATCACTCTCCCGGCTGGGACTAATTGAGTAGCGGGGCGGCACGATGTACATGTGCCCGAAAAAGAAATAGTCACCTCCTCTGTGCGCACCTGGGCCCCTCTGTTGACCTGATGCCTGATGGGGCCCAGGAAAATGGTAAAACCCGCTCCATAAACAAGTGAGAGCGATGGGGGGGAGAAACAGTTTAGCCGGCTTAATTTTATTTAATGCAGCAATGAACTGTAATGCTGCCGGGCCCCCACTGTGCAGCTGATGGGGCCGGGCCCAGTACAACAGAACCAGTTGTACTACCCTATCAGCAGCCCTGAGTACAGCCATAAGTTAAAGTCATCAAACAGCCATGTGACACAGAGCCATGATGGAGCACCTGCCTGTGATGATTATTGTAATGCTGATCATAAGACGGTGAGATGCCACTTTACACTTCAGTTGGGGAAGCAGTAAACGTGCAGTGGAGCTGCATTTTTACCCCCCAACCAATCCCCTTTAACCACTTCCCGTCCAGCGACATACCAGAAGGTCGCTGAATTGGAAGGGTGATATCTCGGTCATCGCTGCATCAATGATCGAGAAATCATTTTTTTGCCCCAGTGATGTAAACAAGCCATTACCGGCTTGAACAAGCATCTGATCAACCTGATGTTGGTTTGATCAGATGCTTTGGAGGCTAGAGGAGAGATCTGGGGTCTAAAAGATTGTGCTTATGCACAATTGCAAACTCACATGTTGGCCACGCACGAGTGTGTAAACGGCAACAAACCAGAATTTTGTTTTGAGTCTGGGTCAGGGTTGGGGACAGGGGTGAGGTCAAGGGTGTGGTTGAAGGGGGGCCCCCTCAGGTAGGCTGTACGGGGCCCCAGAATTTCTAACAGCGGCCCTGTGTACTAGCATATATTGATAAACTAACAAATTGAAGCCAAACTCCAGCTCACACTGCAGTTACACAAGAAGTTACAACAACATTCTTTTTTCTTTAAGGATAAAGGTTTTTTTATATGAATAAGGAAAAATTGATTATTGTAAGCACCCCTGTCAGTGTTAATTGGTTTTTCTCAAGCATTTAACTGCTATGTGTGCAATGTGTGTGTTCTGTTGAAAAACAGCAGACTTAAGCCGCGTACACACGATCGGATTATTCCGACGGGAATTGTGTGATGACAGGCTGTTGGCGGAAAATCCGACCGTTTTGTATGCTCCATCGGACAATTGTTGTCGGATTTTCCGTGGACAAATGTTGGATGGCAGGCTTTAAAATTTTCTGCCGACAAATGTCTGTTGTCGGATTTTCCGAGTGTGTGTACACAAGTCCGTCAGACAAAAGTACAAACACGCATGCTCGGAAGCAAGGACGAGCCAGAAGCGGTCGGTCTTGTAAACTAGCGTTCGTAATGGAGAATTAACATTCGTGGCGCGGCAAATTATGAAATCTCTGAATTCAGTGCACAATTCTCTTCTTCTTTAATGGGATAATAATGAAGCTGCTTTGCTGGTGATGCTGATAAGGTTCTGGCAAACGTATTTTAAAAGGCTTTTATTTTCTAGTGATATCAAGAATAATATTATTATGCTTGTTATTTTTTATTTTTTGGGCAAGTTACCACAACACCATTATCCCATAGTTTTTAAGATCAAAGATACAACTATGTTTGTGTTCCTTGTCAATTTTACATTGTATTTTTTAAAATATAACTGCCTACTCCCAAACTGTCATTTGAAGTAAAAGACATAGCCAAGTATTATTCTACACAATTTTTTTATTGTGCATTAAAAAAAGAAAACAAATAAAATTAGACATGCTATCTGCGAATAAAAATTAACCAAAAAGTGCATTCTATGCATCCAAAAATATAGAAAATCAAATCATTATTATTCAACCAAAAAATAAAATAAAAGCCTAATGCATCTGTCCTGCTTCTTAATATAGGGGGGTCAACAATGCCAAGAGTTGGTGAAAGCATTGGTCCGTCATCGGGAGATAATTCCGAAAATCATCTGGATCATTCTCCAGCAAAGGCACATGACATAATTGGTCACGATTAATAAAGCAACCAATTTTTGGTCCAAGAAATCCTCCTCCTCCTGTTCCTGGACTGGACTTGGGTCAAAGCAATAACTCCAAGGCCAATAATAAATAACACGTTATTTCCCCTGATTCCGCAACATGGCTGATTGACGAACGACCGTTCAGAAACAAACTGAAAAGCTCTAAATGAAAAGCGCGAATCAACACTCACCAAACTTCTACTAACACAAAATTAGCAGAAGGAGCCTAAAGGGTGGCGCTAAAGAACTGAAAAACCACATAGTAAATCACTATGTTTGTGTTTGTTGGACGACAATTCCTTGCCGTCTGTATGCAAGACAAAATTCAAGCACGCGCCTTCGGCCAAAAATTGAAGGTCATGTGTACGAGGCTATACTGGCCAGTACACCAGTAGAAAATAAAGGAAATTACTAATGCAGCCACCACATCAAAGAATTGGCAAGGTGCAATATAATAAATGTGTGCTTTTGGGTTTATTACCACTTTAAGATTTAAAGAAACCTATACATCCATTTAAAATTCCAATGCTCCCAGCAGCCAGGGTTTCCCTACCTTAGGATTTAAGCTCCTTGGAATTGAACCCGAGGGTTATTTGGACTTAGATTTCTATGAAAAAAGGTTAATCTCAATTATTAGTCAGGGGTTGCTTGTGTAACACTCGGGGTTAATGCTAAGGAGGCTACATTTCAGCATTGTAGAGGACTTACATTTCTGGCCACTAGCAGCCAATCCTCCAAGTTCATTGTGTTTGCTTGTTGTGGTTGTCGAATTCTGGTTGCCAGTGGCCAGAAATGCAAACAAATCAAGTTCTGTCTGTACTCAGTTTGTCTGTAAGCAGTGCAGGGGAGATATCAGGAATTTTAATAATATGCAATACTATTTAGAAGCTCCATACGGTTATTGTTACTATTTTAGTTTAAACATACACTAATCAGCCCTAGCATTATGACCATCCACCATAACATTGTGACCGCCCATCTAATATTGAGTAGTTCCCCCTTTCACCGCCACAACTGCCCTGACCCATTGAGGCATGGATTCCACTAGACCTCTGAAGGTACGCTATGGTATCTGACAACATGCCATCAGTTGCCTCACTGGCTTGTTTTTTTCCCCATAATGCACCCTGGTGCCATTTCTTCCCCAAATAAGTGACACACCTGCACCCAGCCATCCACATGATGTAAAATAAAATGTGATTCATCAGACAAGGCCACATTCTTCCATTGCTCTGTGGCCCTATTCTAATGATCACATGCCCATTGTAGGCACTTTTGGCTAAGGACAGACACAGGGTAGCATGTGCACCTTGACCGGTGTGTGGCCATGCAGCCCTATACACAGCAAACTGCTAGGCACTGTGTGTTCTGACACCTTTCTATTGGAATCAGCATTAACTTGTTCAGCAATTTGAGCTGCAGTAGCTCCTCTATTGGATCGGACTAGAAGGGCCAGCCTTCACTCCCTACATATATCTTTGAGCCTTGGCCCCCCCATGACTCTGTCACCAGTTTGCTGTTTTTTTTTTTTTTTTTTTTCCTTAGACTACTTTTGATAGGTCCTGGCCTCTACAGACCGGAAACATCCCACAAAAGCTGCACTTTTGGAGTTGGTCTGACCTAGTCATCTGGCCATTACAACTCAACTCTTGTCAAAAGTCGCTAAAAAAATATTTATGCTTGCCCATTTTTTCTGCTTTAGGGAAAACATGTTCACTTGCTGCACAATGTATCCCACTCATTTTTAGGTGTCATTGTAACAAAATAACCAATGTTATTGACTTTACCTGTCAGTGATTATAAAGTTATGGCTGATTAGTGTATTTATTGAGATACAATGCATATACTCTATGTCAGTGTTTCTCAACTGGTGTGCCGTGAGGATTCCTTAGGGGTGCGATCCTCTGTTAGTGTGAAGTGTGTTATGTGTGTGCAACCCATTTATGTCAATGGACTGCCAATGCAACCCTGTAATGTAAGAGGGCTACCAATGCACCTAAGCGGACCAAAAAATTGGACCTGCAGCAATTTTGGTCAGGGTAGTGCCCCACAACACAAGTTAGTGTGTTATCACGTATTGTTGTGCACTGCAAGGTAGATGTGCAAGGGTGCCGTTTAAAATTAATTTTTCTTTAGGTTGTTTTTGAAAATAAAACTTTGCTTAACAGCCTTGATTTGATTACCAACCATCATATGATCTGCTTTTCCTGAACTTTGGTATGGGTGCTGACCACAATCCTAAGCTACATGCCATGATACTTGGATTGTCTACCAAACATGATACTATGCAGCCTGTATTAACTTTCAAAACTTCCAGCGATGACACTGAACTGTAAATAATCTAATCTCTGGTGTGTCAACAAACAAATCCTGAGATGCCTATGTTCCATCAGATTAGGCGACCCGTCAGATTTCCTAACGGAAGTGCCGTTTTATCACGCCCATCTTGGTACACTCAGCCACACTAAGCCTAGAGTCTGAAGTCAATAGACATCTTTTTACACCCACCGAAATCTTGCATTGTACACTTATTTTTACCGCTAAACTGAGCTTATATCGTGAAATACATTATTTAGAAGACTGTGACACTTTTTGATGTTGAATTTTAAAAGCAGTGGCAAGCTTGCTGATCTCACACATTTGCTTATCTGACAAAAGACTGCTGCTTTTAAAATTCAACATCAAAACAGTGTCATGGACTTCTAAATACTGTATTTCACGATATAAGCTCAGTTTAGTGGTAAAAACAAGTGTGAAATGCAAGATTTCGATGGGGGTAAAAAGATATCTGCTTGGAGACTTCAGACTGTAGGCTTAGTGTGGATGAGTGCGGGGTGGACCAAGATGGCCGTGACAGAACGTCACTTCTGTTACAAGATTTTATGGGTCACCAAATCTGACAGAACACCTGCAAGGATTCTGACCTGTTAACTTGTTCTTCCTGCCCTAACTTCATTGTCTTTTGACAGTGACTATAGCTGCCCCAAGGTGCTCCTATTCCATTCATCAGGTCTTGCATTTATTAGAAGGTGCAGATGTTACCATATTGCCATATACTAGGTAAGGTACAAGCTGCAATTCCCTTAAAGGTTTAGCAAAGCATTTATTTACATTGATTGATTGTATGCCTTTAGCAACTAGGTTAATAAAAGCCTGAAAGTGATTGTTACAAGGCCTACTCTTGTCTAAACCAGGGTTTAATAAAACAACATTTTACTTTGTAAAGAATCACATGCAAGGAAAAAAAAAACAGCCTATTTGCTTTAGTAAATCAACCCCAGTGACTCATCAGCAGTCATCTATTTCTTTTAACACCATGAGGTTTCAATCAAACAAAATATGCCTCAAATAGGCTGCCTGCAGTGGGCTCTCTTTAGCCAACACTTATATAAACAGTCTAAACAATATAAAACAATAGTGTAAAAGGTATACTTTAAAGATAGCAAAATAAAATAAAATTGACTACATACCATACTTTCACTTTAAAACACAATTGGGGAAATTTACAGAAACTGGAGCAGACAGAATCTGCAGCTGTGCATAATTACAAATCAGCTTCTATCTTCAAGTTGTTTAGCTAAGCTTTGAAAATGAAAGCTGGAAGCTGATTTGTTACAGTTGCTCCACATTCTGGCTGTTCCAGAAAATGAGGGGAAAGAAAGATAGAAAGAAAGGAAGGGAGGAAGAAAGAAAGAAAGAAAGAAAGAAAGAAAGAAAGAAAGAAAGAAAGAAAGAAAGAAAGAAAGAAAGAAAGAAAGAAAGAAAGAAAGAAAGAAAGAAAGAAAGAAAGAAAGAAAGAAAGGAAGAAAGAAAGAAAGAAAGAAAGAAATGAGGGGAGGAAGGAAGGAAGGAAGAAAGGAAGGAAGGAAGGAAGGAAGGAAGGAAGGAAGGAAGGAAGGAAGGAAGGAAGGAAGGAAGGAAGGAAGGAAGGAAGGAAGGAAAAGAAAGAAAGACCTATACACTGTACATTAACTTTAAATCACTAGACAATACAACAAATGTGTAGATAAATTGTGCAGCAATTTCATGTGTTTGTTCCTCCATGAAATTGCATTGAAAGAGGGTTTTCTTTTATTTTTCCAGGTTCAAAGAGAAGATTTTTATCAATTGGATATATGCCCTCCCACACATCCTGCAATGAAGTACCATAGATTGTCTAAATGTCTCAGAGGTGCCAAATTTTGTGAATCTCATCTAGTCAAATTGCTAATTTTTTTATTTACCAGCTTTGCATGTACACTTTTGTTTGATCTTCAGATAATCAAGCAATCCATAAATAATGACTTGGTTAATGAATTGCATAAATCAGCGATTCTCAAACTGTGTGCCGCGTGAGATTTGCAGGTGTGCCGTGGGAGTTTAAAAAAATATTTAAAATTGCTAGCGTTTTGAAACCTTAAACATATCGAAAAATGTAATAGTAAATCAATGTCAAAAAAGTAAAAAAAATAACATATATAAAAATGCAATCTCTGTCAGTCTGTCTTTCATTGGTTCCTTTCGTAACGCGAGATCTCGGGAGAACTCGATCGCTCTAATTATATTATCATCATAGACACAGTTCCATTTCAACTTTGATGCTTATAAATAAAGTTTGTTCATTGTTTAGCTATAGAGAAATACTTAAAGTGTTTGTTAACCCAAAAAAAAAAATTCTGTTCCCTTAAAGCATGTTATACAGCACAGTGCTTGTGCTGTGTCACTTGGCCCCCTGTATCACCTGAAATACCTGGCTGATCCTGCCAGTTTCTACCCTCCCCTCTCTTCGCTGACTCTGATCTATCATGGCTGCTGAGCCCTGACAAAGTCATCGGTACATATCTTCATCATCCGCAGTCTGGTCTCCTGTGTCTGTGTCTCCCTCTGTCTTCTCCCCCCTCCCTTCTCTGAGTGTCAGCTTCCCGATCCTGCCCTCCTGCTCTAAAAAACATTATTTTTTCTATAGTTCCCTCTAATATAGAACCTTAGGCTGTGCAGTGCATCTCATTTATAAAAATATGCGGTATAATAGCTTACTTCAGAGCGCCGTTCTGCAATCACGTGACGCCCGATGGTCTCTTCCCCTCCTCTCCTCTTCTTGACTGACGTTAACGGGGGTTTCCCAGCACCTCCCCCTGCAGCGATCGCATTAGGAGAGGAGACCAGCGGACAGTCAGCTAAGCGCCGTTTGCTCCGAAGTAAGCTATTATACAGCATATTTTTATAAATGACATGCACTGGGGAGCTTAATGTTATATATCAGAGGGAACTGTAGAAAAAACAAATTTACCTTAACAAACACTTGAATCAAATCTGGAACTGTGAAAGAGAAACTGGTAAATGAAAAACAAGGAAACAAGCGAAAGTACAAAGAAGATTACAATCGATTCAATCTGATTTGCTCTCGAAAGCAGGCACATCCTTCACACTAATTAAAACATTAAATATATATATATAAAAAATGAATAAGTTCTTCATCACAAAAATTGTTCAATCTTTTCAGGCGTGCCATGAAATTTTTTTGAACTTTTTGGTGTGCCGCAAGACAAAAAAAGGTTTGAGAAACAATGGCATAAATGGATTGCATAGATTGAGCATATCTAGAGCTATATTTTACAGAAACCTAAAAATTTCCAGTCCACCCAAAAAATTACACCAATTTGCTTTATTCTTTCTATCTGGTACACTTTAAGTTCTACTAAAAGAATCCATAATAATCAGTGTTTTTACAACTCTTTAGATATGTACATACAATATTAGTAGCTTATATTTTAATATGGTATAATGTTTTACTGTAATGGGTTAAATGTTACAACTTTTATACAACCAAAAAAATTAAATAAAAATCTATCTATCTATCTATCTATCTATCTATCTATCTATCTATCTATCTATCTATCTATCTATCTATCTATCTATCTATCTATCTATCTATCTATCTATCTATCTATCTATCTATCTATCTATCTATCTATCTATCTATCTATCTATCTATCTATCTATCTATCTATCTATCTATCTATCTATCTCTATATCTATATATACAGAGATAGATATATATCTATATATATATATATATATATATATATAGATATATATACATATATATATCTATATATATATATATATATATATATATATATATATATATATATATATATATGTTACAGAAATTGACAATATGGTCTTGTGAGTTAAAAATTAAATATTTTACTTACCATAGGCAATATATACTGTAGGTCCTCAAAATTTTAATTCCAAACAGTGAGTTGTTTAATCTTATACAGACTGTGAAAAACCAATATGTGCTTTAGTGCTTCAGCTCAGTTTAGATTTGTGAATGGAGTGTTTGTGGTTGCCTTGGCAACTGCAAGCAGCAATCAAAGTATCTGAGTCACCAGTGAACCTAAACATACCTGTACAAGGAGTGTCTCCGGCTCATTCAATCTGAAGTATCATAAGCCTGCAAACTTCTTATACACAAGTATAATGATATCATCTAAAATGTTTTTTTTTTTTTAATACATTTTATGCGAGTGCACAATGGCCGAACGTTAACATGCATTCATTTCTGCAGAGTGGTAGTAAAAGAAATGTGGAAAACGAATCTATAATTTGTTATTTCAAACATCAGCATGGAAAGTAAAACCATGTGTGAGAATTTTCTGATCACTTTCAGCCAGCCAGATACAAATTATCGCAGCTCATTCATTAACCACTTCAGCATCAGAAGATTTACCCCTCTTCATGACCACGCCATTTTTCTTTGCGATACAGCACTGCGTTATTTTAACTGATTATTGAGCGGTTGTGTGACGCTGTACCAATATAAAAATTGATGTCCTTTTTTTCCCCCACCAATAGAGCTTTCTTTTGGTGGTATTTGATCACCTCTGCAGTTTTTAATTTTCGTGCTATAAACAACAAAAAAAAATGGTTTGCACCCCCGCCGAGAAAAAATGGGACTTTAAATTGGCAAAGATACTGATAAATTTGTTTAAAATTGGTTATAATTTATTACAGAAGAAAGACAAGAAGACTATACTAAAAAATCATCTACATAACATGATTGATAAAACAAAGACAAGAGTAACAGTGACTGTCAGCACAAAATGCAGTGTAATATACAGTAAAATTAAAGCAGTAGTGATAAAAAACACACTAGTACTCAATATATGTAAAAAAAAAGTTCATAGTTATAAAGGTGGTAGTCCAAAGGTATAGGTGGTGGTAAGGTATTTAGGGTGGCTGCTGTCCTTAGAGAGCTGGCTCTGTATGCAAGGGGATTAAAGGGGAGAGAACACAGGAAGCGCCACCTAAGTTCAGTATTAAGATTGATATTTAATGGCACAAAGTACAGGAAACACTCACAAGAGGTAGGTAAGTTTGGGGCTCATCTGTGTATACTCTCCTGGAATCTTCTCGGGTCCGATGATGTGCCCTGGTGCGAGTAGTTGTGACTGCTGCAGATCCTCAGCGCGTCCTGTGGCCACAGAGGAAGAGCCGGGACCAGCTGTTCACAGGAGAGAATGAATGATCACAGGCTAAGCGCTCAGAGCTTCAGCTACTTCTGTTAGCCTAGGGTGGAATAGGCTGCATAGTGCTTTATATAGGTCCGTGCTGTGGGACAACAAGTAACAGCACAAACTTTATAAAAATGACCCTAAATGATTGTCTATTAAAAACGTATTATAGATTATGCTATAAGTTTTTAGTAGACAATCATTTAGGGTCATTTTTAGAAAGTCCGCGCTGTTAATTGTTACTTATTACTGTTACTTAGGTGGCGCTTCCTGTGTTCTCTCCCCTTTATCCTCATTGATAAAACAAACACTGACAAAAACATAATTACACATAAAACAATATCTAGTAATAGAAATGTGACGATACTTATACAGAGTAATTTCGTCTCAATGTCCAGGAGCACTTTCCAGTGTCCAATATCCAGGATAAGCCTAGTGGTACCCAACGCGTTTCAGGTTCAAAGTCCTTTCATCAGGGGTAATTAGATAGGAGGATTTATATTCTAGACCAGATGAATGGCATCACCATCAAGAACAGAGAATGGCGATATTGCGGCAAGAATACATAAATGTAGCATTATCAGTGGATGGCGTGTACAGAGGCTTTTGTTTAACCTTCACCCTTGAAGTATTGTTGATCCAGTGGGAGATGATCAGACAAACTGGTCCTTCCAATAGAAGTTTTAAATAGGCACAGAAATACAACTTGTAATTTTAAACAAGGAGTATCATATTGTAAGCAACTTAGGGATTATAATTAGAATCCTGCATTAAATAATGCTGTTGCAGTAAGATAGTCACTAGCATCTGTTCAAGCTGTATTTCGGGGGTCCGTGAAGTACATCAACCACACTGACAAGGTCTGCAGACCTATAGGTAAGCCTTATTATAAGCTTACCTATAGGTAAAGGTAACTGTGGAACTTTACTTCCACTTTAAAAATCTCTTTAAATTTTTTTACAGGTTACCAGTTTAGAGTTACAGAGGAGGACTAGTGCTAAAATTATTGCTCTTGCTCTAACATTCGCAGCGATACCTCAGATGTGTGGTGCGAACACTGTTTACGTATGTGGGCAAGATCTGCGTGTGAGCAGGAGGGAACAGGGGCGCTTTAACCTCTTGCTGACCAGCCACCGTCATTATACTGTGGCAGGTCGGCTCCCGTGCACAAACCGGCGTAGGTGTACGTCAGCCACTTTAAGAGCTATAGGGGGGCAATAAATTTGTTTTTTAACATTTTCTTTTTTTTGGATATGTATTACAGCAAAAAAGTTAAAAATATTGTTTTTTCCTTCAAAATTGTCGCTCTTTTTTTGTAAAAAATAAAAACCACATAGGTGATCAAATACTACCAAAAGAAAGCTCTATTTGTGGGGAAAAAAGGATGTAAATTTTGTTTGGGTACAGCGTCGCACGACCGTGCAATTGTCAGTTGAAGCGACACAGTGCCTGGTCAAACATGGCCTGGTCATTAAGGGGAAAAATCTTCCGGGGCTGAAGTTGTTAAAAAAAAAAGATTATTATTACATTTATTTGCATTTTTTAAAAATTTTTTACACTGCCCCTTTATTTATTTATTTTTGATTATTTTTATTCCTAACACAAGAAATGTAAACATTCCTTATGATAGAAATAAGGCATGACAAGTCCTCATTATGGAGAGATCTGGGGTCTATAAGACCCTAGATATCTCCTCTACCCTGGAAAGCATGCCATAAAAAAAAATGATCTCTGATTTCTAAGGAAAGCAATTGGCAGTGTTTACATCAGCCAGAGCTGGAAGTGACGTCAGGACCCAGGGTCATAGAGATGGCCGGGGACCATCTGGTCCTCGGGCAGCTCTGTAGTAATCCGGCGCCACTGCAGGATCAGATCTCTGGCTCCCTGATCACATGAGAGAGCCTGGAGAGGTGCCCATGGGCAGTGGGGGGGGGGGACTGTAAAAGCACTGTAAAAGTAATCCGGAGGCTAATAAGTTGCTAGGAGGGCTTTTACATTGCAGAAAATTGCTGACTACTAGTCCACTACGTCATATGACGTCATGCAGTAGGGAAGCGGTTAAAGTTGCTATAACCTTAAAGAGGTTGTAAACCTCCATTTTTAAGTTGTACCTATAAGTAAGCCTATAATAAGGTTTACCTATAGGTACATTAAATATCTCCTAAACGTGCGCCGTTTAGGATATGTTTACTTTGTACTGCATCATCGGCGCATGCACTTTGAAGAAACAGCCCTCTGTGCCATTTCTTCACTAGTGAGTGCTGTGACTAGTTTTAAGCGACTCCGGACAGTCACAGAGCCGGAGTCCGTGGCCCCAGAATGAAGAGGCCAATAATAAATAACATGTTATCTCCTCTGATTCCGCAACATGGCTGATTGACAAACGCCCGTTCAGAAATGAACTGAAAAGCACAAAATGAAAAGCGCAAACTGAAAAGTGTGAAATGAAAAGCATGAAATGAAAAGCACAAAATGAAAAGCATGAAATGAAAAGCACGAAATGAAAAGCATAAAATGAAAAGCATGAAATGAAAAGCACAAAATGAAAAGCGCGAATCAACACTCACCAAACTTCTACTAACGCGAAATTAGCAGAAGGAACCCGAAGGGTGACGCTAAAGAGCTGAAAAACCACGTAGTGTTTGTTGGCTGACAATTCCTTGCCGTTTGTATGCATGACAAGTTCCCGGCCAAAGTCCTTCGGACAAAAGTCAGTGGTTTTGTCGGTGGAAAATCCGATCGTGTGTACGAGGCTTAAGTTTGGTTGAACTAGATTGACTTGTGTCTTTTTTTCACCCTGACTAACTATGTAACTAACCAGAGCAACAATAAACAGCCTGGTATTAGTGTAGTGCATCAACAAGAACATTTACAGGCAGAAAATTCAAGGAAGATGGGTGTTTCCAGAAAAAGGAAGCAATAGGCAACATTGAGAATTAAAAATGCAGTGGTCAGCCAAGTGAAGCACATGAAAAATACTTCATGTTGACTTCCCTTCACAATTGTCCTGGAAGAAACCAGTGGGATCAAGGCACACCCAGAAATCTGGATAAAAGTGATATTTATGGAAGACTTTCAACTAAAAAGTCATACTTCTGACATGGAAATAAGTCCAGGTGACTCCTCTATGAATGAAAACACAATATTTGGTGTGCAGAAAAAGTGCAGGTGCTTTGGTCTGACTAATTTTTATAGCTGTTACAGAAGGTAGTTTGTTCACCAAAGGCCTGTTACATGGAAAGTTGGCTGCAGGCAACAGTGAGGCATGGTGAGGGTTCCTTGCAGGCTTGGGGCTGTATTTCTCCACATAGAGTTGGGGATTTGGTCAGAATTAAAGGTCTCCTCAGAGCTAAAAAGTACAGGCAGATACTTATTCATCATACAATACCATCAGGGAGGTGCCCGATCAGTCAAGTTCATTCTGCAGAAGGCCAATAATCCAAATATACAGCCAAAGTTATAAAGAACTATCTTAAAAAAAAACATAGAGTCTTAAATGAGATGGTTATTATCATTGCATCAACTAAGCCAACCTAAACCCTTAGAAGAACTGTGGTTAGTTGTCCTAGAACTTCTAAATTGGAACAACCTTCCTGCTGTGTTTTGCAGCTTTTAACTGACAATTGTTCCCATTTTTACTCAAGACTGCCAGCTTTCTAGTAGAAGTAATCCATGTGGCTTTAAAGCTGCCCAATCACATCCACATACTCAGAAATGTGCCTCCCGATGTGTCCGGGGCTTACCTGTCCCTCCTGGGTGCCTGAAAACATAAAGAAAAGAAAAAAAAAGAAAAACAAGGGCGCACCAGCCTTGTGCATTATCCTTTGGATGTATTTTATTAAAAGTAGATAAAAGAAAAACTACTCACAAACATCTATGGAAATCTTGCAATGTAAATAGTCCCTGAATGACAGCAATAGGTATAGGACAAATGATGAACTCCAGAAGTCATGGAGGAGATAACAGCGGCCACTGCGGCTGACGCGTTTCGAAGGAAAACCTTCTTCTTCAGCTGGCAGTGGCCCCTGTTATCTCCTCCGTGACCTCTGGAGTTCATCATTTGTCCTATACCTATTGCTGTCATTCGGAGACTATTTACATTCCAAGATTTCTATAGATGTTTGTGAGTAGTTTTCCTTTTATCTACTTTTAATAAAATAAATCCAAAGGATAATGAACAACGATGGTGCGCCCATGTTTTTCTTTTCGTTTTGACTATTAGGATACCCCTATCCTTGAGGGCAGCAAGGCCTGTGACATTTATCATCACGATACATAGACTGTCTGGTTATCCACATGTGCGCAGGAGCGTTTGTTTTCTGCTATCAAAGTGCCTGAAAACATGGCATTTGTGTACACATGATCAGAATTTAACTGATCGGATTTTGTTGTCGGAAAATTTTAGAGCCTGCTTTCAAACTTTGTGTGTCGGAAATTTTGCCGGAAAAAGTCCGATGGAGCCCACACACGATCGGAATTTCCGACAACACAATCTGATTGCACTTTTTCCGTTGGAAAATCCGACCGTGTGTACAGGGCATAACAATTTCACTGAAGCACCACGTTCGGCAAATTATGGAGGTCCTTGGTTTCTGTAAACTATTCATCTAAGGAGTACAGTGGTAAAGCAGTGAATGTGACATTCACTACATTTTTATTGCAGATAAATCTAATTTGTGCATGTGTTTTTAATTACAGGAGATGATTAACCACTTCTGACTATTTGGTGAATGTCACATTCACGGCTTTAACAAATATGCCTCTATAAGTCTTTTCTTTTCACTAAGTTCCCAGAAAAACATCTTTGCTCCATCTACTAATTATGGTGTTATCAGTTTGTCAGTAAGATATGAAATTAAAAGGTGACTTTGCAAAATAAGAAAAAAAAAACAGTGTAGAACTGTCTAAAAATGCTACAAGGAAAATGATATTCTGCAGTTTAATCTGAAGAAATGTTTGATTTAATATGTTTTATCAACCTCAATGGATCACCTACAGCAGGTGGTATAAAAAAAAATATTTCAGTCCTCGCACAATCAGCTACTTGTCTTCTTTTTCCCATAAACACATAATAAAACTCATATTAAGCATCATAGGCATGAGAGAACTGCTTATTAAATTTTTGCTATTACAGTAGTTTCCACCAGTGGAAAGGGCAATCATTGAAATAACTTTTCATTTTTTTTTTCTTCTGAAGTTTTGTAACTGTAATAGCAAATGTGAAAAAATGTGTTGTGGGAAACTTTTTTTAACAGGCTGTTAGCTCTTCAGGAAATACAATTATATATTTTTAATATGATTAATTATACGATAACATAAAATAATTATTTCTATATTATAATATATATTTTCTTTTTTTTCACAGTGTATTAATTATACTGTATATATAAATAAATATATTGAATTACATATATTGTGCCCTAACTGCATGAGTATTTTTTTTAAAGAAAACATGCACTTGTCTTTTTTGGCCCCTCTCCCATTTCTCTAGTATTTTTGCACATGATGTATGTAGTGATCTCAACTTGTGGACAAGTTTTCTGTCAAGTGACTAGGGGTTACAATGCACAACAAGAAAAACTCTATAATATTTATACTTGCTGCTCACACCTTTTTGTGGCTTAACATTTTTATAAAAAAACATTCCCATTTCCATATGCATCCACAGTGTTTTTATATATATATATAAAACAAAAAAACAAACAAAAAAAAAAAAACACATGTTGCTCCTTGTAAATACAGTATTTTTGGGGTGTTTTGTAAATTGTATTTGTACAGAATGCCCCAAAATTAGAAAAGTAGTTTCCTCTTTGTTATTTGATCTCAATTATTAATATCACCTACTTCAATAGGATCTCTATGGCTAAGCCAAAATGGGTAAAACACATTAGAGGAATGGATCCAGGGTGGAAGGATACTGCGGGAGAGATTTACTAAAAGTGGTGCAGCTGTGCATGGTAGCCAATCAGCTTCTACCTTCAGCACGTTTAACCAAAGTGTTACTAAACCCACAACAGTAAAATTAGTCTGTATATGCAATAAAGCATGCTTGTTATATTCACAGTGGAACCTAAGGGGTTAATCCTGTGCATTGTGTAAAAAGGCTGTTAGATCCTGTCATCTTTGATCCTTCCCTTCTTCCACAGCCCCCAATCCATCTCCTGATAGAATACAGCCTTGGGGAAACTCTGCACATGCTCAGTTTAGTAATAGTGTAATGCTAGAGAGGTTTTTTTCTTTCTTGGGAGGGTGCATGTGATCAGCACAGGGCCAATCAACACTGTCCAGGCAGAGGGTCAGGGGTCCTGCAGCCTCATAGGACAGTCAGAATAGAATGAAAACTCCTCCTACAAGCTTTAACCAGACACTCAAAGAAGACATAAGACTGCTATATACTTCTCAAGAGAAAAGGTATTAAGCTGTTTATATTTACTAAAATAATTGCATATCCATGTTCTGTGTACTGTGAGAGACCAGATATAGTGAATACAGGGTCTTGGGTTTAGTAACACTTTTAGCTTTGAAAATAAAACCTGGAAGCTGATTCGTTTCTATGTACAGCTGTACCATATTTTGCAAGCTCCAGTTTCAGTAAATCCTCCCCGGTGTGTGCTGTCTGTCAATGAACCTATTAGACTTATGTAATGTGATTGGAGCGTGGCCCCTTTTTTTAAAGTGGTGTGCCCTACACAGAGCGGAAACAGGCTCCTTAGGCTCTGCACCCTGGTTGACTGCTCAGTGGAAGAACAATTTGGCCAGCTCTGATGTGACCAGGTTTTGGTATTTCTTCCAAAAAAATTCTTTCATACTACAGGGATGGCAAGGCTGTTAGTCTTTTTATATATCTATAAAAGAAAAAGTCCAGAGGATTGCTGCTACTTAAATTTTCATTATTAACCCAAAGTTCAAATGATGTGTAAGTTCATTACGTTTCGGCTCACAAGCTTACGCCCTTCTTCAGATCAAACACACATGGCTTAAATACCATCATTTTACACATTTGGAATCAATTACATAGTTACATAGTTACATAGTAAGGTTGAATAAAGACATCAGTCCATCCATTTCAACATGAGTGAGTGTGAGTGCTTGTCTACAATTGTCCCTATCCCTGTACATTGTGTCTCATTAAGATGCTCATCTATTATATTATAATTTATTTAAGGTACCCATATAGTGCCGTCAATTTACGCAGCGCTCCACACATACATCGCACACTCACATCGGCCCCTACCCTCAAGGAGCCCACAATCCAAGGTCCCCAACTTACATTCATATACTAGGGTCAATTTTCGACAGAAGCCAATTAACCTACCAGCATGTCTTTGTCAATTATGTGATTAGTAATTGATCGAATGCAAACTAAATCCTTTTCTTGTACATCCTTATATCACAGGTAGGGAAATGGTTAGCCAAACGTAGAACCCGCCCATATTTCAACAGAAGCCTTCAACACGTATTATGTAATGTTTTTTAAACTTTGGTTCAATAAAGAAATTTTAAGTGCAGCGATCCTCTGGACTTTTTCTTATATTTTGGTCAGTGGGAGGACCAGATCGCAGTGCACTAATTGAAGATTGGGTATATACATATATATATACATATATATATATATATATATATATATATATATATATACATATATATATATGTATATATATATATATATACATACAGCGGTTAGGCGGTTAGCATAAATGAGTACTCCCTTTTTAAAAAGTACGATTTTAATCAATATCTTAATGAACAAAAGAACAACTTCCAAAATTTTGACAAAACTGAGTTTTATAGAACATTTGTTTAGCTCATTGTATGAAAGTAAAATTAATAATATAACTTAGATTACAAAATTTTCAGTTTTAATCAAATTAGTTGATGCAAAAATGAAAACACTCCACAACAAAAACTACTACATCTAGCATTTTGTATGACCTCCATGATTTGTAAGGACAGCACCAAGTCTTCTAGGCATGGAATGAAATAGTTGGTGACATATTACAACATCTATCTTTTTCCATTTATCCAGAACGACCTATTTTAGAGCCTGGATGCTGGATGGAGAGTGATGCACAACATGTCTCTTCAGAATAGATTGGGTTCAGATCAGGAGACATACTTGGCCACTGAATCACTTTCACCCTATTCTTCTTTAGAAGTGCAACAGTAGACTTAGATGTGTGGTTTGGATCATTGTCATGTTGGAGAAGTGCACGATGACCAGGGACACAGAGTGATGGTAGCATCTTCTCTTTCAATATAGAGCAGTACATCTGTGAATTCATGATACTAACAATTAGGGATGAGCCAAACACCCCCCTGTTCGGTTCGCACCAGAACATGGCAAAAAATTTATTCGAACACGCGAACACCGTTAAAGTCTATGGGACACGAACATGAATATTCAAAAGTGCTAATTTTAAAGTCTTATATGCAAGTTATTTGTCATAAAAAGTGTTTGGGGACCTGGGTCCTGCCCCAGGGGACATGGATCAATGCAAAAAAAAGTTTTAAAAACGGCCGTTTTTTCGGGAGCAGTGATTTTAATAATGCTTAATGTGAAACAGTAAAAGTGTAATATCCCTATAAATTTCACTTGGGGGGTGTCTTTAGTATGCCTGTAAAGGGGCGCATGTCTCCTGTGTTTAGAACAGTCTGACAGCAAAATTACATTTCAAAGGAAAAAAAGTCATTTAAAACTACTCGCGGCTATTAATGCATTGCCGGTCCAACAATACACATAGAAGTTCATTGATAAAAACGGCATGGAAATTCCCCACAGGGGAACCCAAAACCAAAATTTAAAAAAAAATGACGTGGGGGTCCCCCTAAATTCCATACCAGGCCCTTCCGGTCTGGTATGATATTAAGGGGAACCCCGGCCAAATTTTTTTTTTAAAATGACGTGGGGGTCCCCCTAAATTCCATACCAGTCCCTTCAGGTCTGGTATGGATATTAAGGGGAACCCCGTGCCAAAATAAAAAAAACGGCGTGGGGTCCCCCCAAAAATCCATACCAGACCCTTATCCGAGTACGCAACCTGGCAGGCCGCAGGAAAAGAGGGGGGATGAGAGAGCGCCCCCCCCTCCTGGACCATACCAGGCCACATGCCCTCAACATTAGGAGGGTACTTTGGGATAGCCCCCCAAAACACCTTGTCCCCATGTTGATGAGGACAAGGGCCTCATCCCCACAACCCTGGCTGGTGGTTGTGGGGGTCTGCGGGCGGGGGGCTTATTGGAATCTGGAAGCCCCCATTAACAAGGGGACCCCCAGATCCCGGCCCTCCCCCCTGTGTAAAATGGTAAGGGGGTACAAAAGTACCCCTACCATTTCACTAAAAAACTGTCAAAAATGTTAAAAATGACAAGAGACACTTTTTTGACAATTCCTTTATTTAAATGCTTCTTCTTTCTTCTATCTTCTATCTTCTATCTTCCTTCATCTTCTTCTTCTTCTGGTTCTTTTGGTTCTTCTGGTTCTTCTGGTTCTTCCTCCGGTGTTCTCGTCCAGCATCTCCTCCGCGGCGTCTTCTTCCCTTCTTCTCCTCGGGCCGCTCCGCATTCATGGCATGGAGGGAGGCTCCCACTCTTCTCTTCATCTTCTTCTCTTCATCTTCTTCTCTTTATCTTCTTGTCTTCAACTTCTTTTTGGGCTGCTCTGCATCCATGCTGGCATGGAGGGAGGCTCCCGCTGTGTGACGCTTCTCTTCTTTTGACGGTTCTTAAATAACGGGGGGTTACGGATGCACGGTGACTTGAAGGGACTTCCCTGTGGTGACACGGGGAATGCCACAGGGAAGTCCCGTCATGTCCCCGTGCATCGGGGGGGGTCACCGGGTGGCCCCGCCCCCTGTTATTTCAGAACCATCAGAAGAGGAGAAGCGTCACACAGCCGGAGCCTCCCTCCATGCCAGCATGGATGCGGAGCGGCCCGAAAAGAAGATGAAGACAAGAAGATGAAGAGAAGAAGATGAAGAGAAGAGCGGGAGCCTCCCTCCATGCCATGGATGTGGAGTGGCCCGAGGAGAAGAAGGGAAGAAGACACCGCGGAGGAGATGCTGGATGAGAACACTGGAGGAAGAACCAGAAGAACCAAGAAGAAGAAAAAGATGAAGGAAGATAGAAGAAAGAAGAAGCATTTAAATAAAGGAATTGTCAAAAACTGTCTCTTGTCATTTTTAACATTTTTGACAGTTTTTTAGTGAAATGGTTCACACAGGGGGGAGTGCTGGGATCTGGGGGTCCCCCGCCCGCAGACCCCCACAATCACTGGCCAGGGTTGTGGGGATGAGGCCCTGGTCCTCATCAACATGGGGACAAGGTGTTTTGGGGGGCTACCCCAAAGCACCCTCCCAATGTTGAGGGCATGTGGCCTGGTACGGTTCAGGGGGGGTGCTCTCTCGTCCCCCCTTATTTCCTGCGGCCTGCCAGGTTGCGTGCTCGGATAAGGGTCTGGTATGGATTTTTGGGGGGACCCCACGCCGTTTTTTTTTTTTAATTTTGGCGAGGGGTTCCCCTTAATATCCATACCAGACCTGAAGGGCCTGGTATGGAATTTAGGGGGACTCCCCACGTCATTTTATTTTTTTAATTTTGGTTCGGGGTTCCCCTGTGGGGAATTCCTATGCCGTTTTTATCAATGAACTTCTATGTGTATTGTCGGACCGTCAATGCATTAATAGCCGCGAGTAGTTTTAAATGACTTTTTTTCCTTTGAAATGTCATTTTGCTGTCATACTGTTCTAAACACAGGAAACATGCGCCCCTTTACAGGCATACTATAGACACCCCCCAGCTACGAAATTTAAAGGGATATTACACTTTTATTGTTTCACTTTAAGCATTATTAAAATTACTGCTCCTGAAAAAACGGCCATTTTTAAAACTTTTTTTGCATTGATTCATGTCCCCTGGGGCAGGACCCAGGTCCCCAAACACTTTTTATGACAATACCAAGCATATAAGCCTTTAAAATTAGCACTTTTGATTTCTCCCATAGACCTTTAATGGGTGTTCCGTGGCATTCGAATTTGTCGTGAACACCCCAAATTGTTCGCTGTTCGGAGAACTTGCAAACAGCCCATGTTCGAGTCGAACTCATCCCTACTAACAATTAAATGCAGCTTCCCGACACCAGAAGCACTCATGCAGCCCTACAGAAAGACACTGCCACCACCGTGTTTCACTGTGGCACCATGCATTTTTCTTTGTACTCCTCACCTTTGTGATGCCATACAGTTTTGAAGCCATCAGTTCCAAAAACTATTATCTTGGTCTTATCACTCCAGAGTACAGAGCCCGAGTAGTCTTCTTATTTTTCAGCATAGGCCCTGGAAAGTTCTAGGCGGGCTTCTTTGTGCATGGGCTTTAGGAGAGGTTTCCTTCGTGCACGACACCATGCGTGGCATTCCTCTGCAGTGTACGCTGTATTGTGTCACGAGAAACAATCACCTCAGTTTGGCTTTCTACTTCTTTCGCTAACTGCAGCTAACTTGCATGGGGATTTTCTTCAACCCTTCTCATCAGAAGATGGTCCTGTCGAGGTGTTAACTTCCGTGGATGGCCTGGGCGTCTCTGTGTGCTGGTTGCAGTTCCATCTTTGTTACATTTTTGTACCACTTTTGCTACAGTATTCTGACTGATAAGTAAAACTTTGCTGATCTTCTTGTAGCCTTTACCTTTCATGTGTAAAAAAAATATTTTCTTTCTCAGGCCTAGTGGCATTTCTCTTCCATGTGGTGCCTTTGCTGACAGCATGAAATGGGAAGGGGTTTTCTTTGTTAAGTAACACCCTTTTATATTCAACTGTCTGCTGGACACCTGTTTAATGAACAACAAGGAAGGTAGAATATTGGGATTTTCAAGGTGCAAAATTCAACACAATAAGTACATCAAAAATCATATTTATTTATAAAAGTTAAAACATGATAGAAAAAAAAGTCCATCAAAAGTTACAATACAATTTCAGAATGTGCAGCTGAAAAACTTCTCAACATGTTTAGTAGCTTCCTCAGGAGAATTACATTTGTCAGTAGAGTAGTAGTGTATGTAGATGGACTGGTCACAGTTAAAGATTATGTGAAGGCTAATGAGGCCGAGTGGTCAGAAGGAACCCCACAGATGGATCATCTGGTGTGACCATAGAGGGTGGTATATGGTGGAAAAACATCTATTTGGGAGCTGATGGGTAAAACGCCTGTAGTGAATTAGATACTAAGGACTCAGTTCACAAAGATGAACTTCCACATATCCAAAGTTTGAGGTGACTGGTATAGCCAAGGATCCCCAAAGAACCATAGAGATCTGAAACTATAGTTCAGCAATATGATCCTTCCTCCTCTCGTAGTGGCCTTCCTGTTTAATTAATAATTAAACTGACCTGTATTTAATTTCTTGTTAATAAGAAGTTTGTCTAAAATGTAGCTTTGCTCCTAAGACTTTAGAATGTTTTTGTTTTTGTAACATGGTCTTGAATGAATTTGTTAGGGAAAAAAATTTTTTTTGCGTGTGCAAATGAACAAATCTTGGTTGCAATCAATGACCCGCAGTTGTGGGAGTATTTTGTAGTATAGTGTCCCATACAAAATGTTGATTCTGAAAGGAAAGTAAAGGTTTTCTGACAAATCTGTTTGAGTGTATTTATTTATGCTGTGCACTATATACACAAATATATATATATATATATATATATATATATATATATATATATATATATATATTTATATATAAATATATACACTATATTAACAAAAGTATTGGGATGCCTGCCTTTACACGCACATGAACTTTAATAGCATCCCAGCCTCAGTCCTTGGGGTTCAATATTGAGTTGGTCCACTGCACAGTTGAAGCTGTTATAGCTGCAAAGGGTGGGTCAATACAATATTGATTTTGAAAAGGTGTAGGTGTGGCGCTGTTCTTATGTTCTGGGGTTTGAATACTCCCAGCTCATTCTCTAATCAGTACATTATTTCTTTAAACAGACTAAAGTGCATGCCAAAACATGACTCATATGCATAATGTGCACACTGTGCAATCTTAAAAAACGTGAATAGTGCTGAAAATCAATGAATATACACGGTCATTAATTAAAAATAGAAATCCAAAGTAACAGGTGCTCTTCACTCATGTGTGACAGTGCTTGAAATAAATATGTACAATCCTTGGTAAATGAATATATGCAGTCCTTAAAAAATGCAATCGCTAGAAAATATATATGCAGTCCTTAAAGGTGTATGAATATTCCAAAAGTGATAAGTGCTCTTCAATCATATATCCTTTTGTGCTGGTGCTCCTTACAGTGCCCCTAAAGGTAATGCACTCACCAGAAATACTCACCCCTCGAAAGGGGTATTGCACATTCACTGTATTTGCCACTGTGCAGTAGTATCCAGATCCACGGCTTGGTTTGCTCTTAATGTGTGTTCTTTTGTGCCTCCCACATGTAGAAGAAAGATACTCCCATAGTATAATACCATTTCAAAAAGGTTTATTCGTTCCAAACAATAAAAACATACTCACATTTACTCTGTATGTTAAAGCTTTTGTTTAAAAGACAGGAAGCCAAGATAATCCACGATCTGCGGCTTCAAAACGGAAGTGACACAAAGACGCTAAAAGCTCCTCCCTATGCGTTTCATCATCAAGACTTCATCTGAAGGCCGTACATATATTTTTTATATCACTTTTTAGCCTGCCATACAAAGCTCAAATTTCATCTGATTCCAGCTTAATCAGCAGAATGTCAGCCTTGGGTGACCTGTCTGCACCACCTGCCTAAAAAAAGTCATATATAAGATGCAGTCATTGTTAGAATCTTCAGGCAGTCACTGGTGCTGCAACTGTCTGAATACAAAAACTGGCAGGGGGTCCTCCAGTCATGCAGTTTAACCTGGTTGGAGCAATTAGATTATTAGATTTCTTGGAGATGGGGATTTTAATTTTGCCCAAAAGTCACTGGTTACTATATACCATTAAAAAAATCAATATATTTTTATTTCATACAAAAACTCTAAAAATACAGGAAATATAATTTTCATAAAAGATATGTAATGTTGTACACATCGCCATACAAGGGATAGATAGGAACTGTCAACCATCCACTAAAGAGATCCAAGTGCCGCAAAACGTATATGTCTACATGTATGGATTCTCACCATAGGTGGACCTACCATATGGACAACCCGGGCGTTCCTAATTACATTTGATTACTACTATTGTGTACCTATGGTGAGGATCCATACATGTTTTCTACTTGGCACTTGGGCCTTCCTTAGGGAGATTTGGCAGATCCCATCTCTGTATTGGTTCCTTTAATGTGGACTCAAACATATACATAGTTACATAGTTACATAGTAGGTGAGGTTGAAAAAATACACAAGTCCATCAAGTCCAACCTATGTGTGTGATTATGTGTCAGTATTACATTGTATATCCCTGTATGTTGCAGTCATTCAGGTGATTATCTAATAGTTTCTTGAAGCTATCAATGCTCCCTGCTGAGACCACCGCCTGTGGAAGGGAATTCCACATCCTTGCCGCTCTTACAGTAAAGAACCCTCTACGTAGTTTAAGGTTAAACCTCTTTTCTTCTAATTGTAATGAGTGGCCACGAGTCTTATTAAACTCTCTTCTGCGAAAAAGTTTTATCCCTATTGTGGGGTCACCAGTACAGTATTTGTAAATTGAAATCATATACCCTCTCAAGCGTCTCTTCTCCAGAGAGAATAAGTTCAGTGCTCGCAACCTTTCCTCATAACTAAGATCCTCCAGATCCTTTATTAGCTTTGTTGCCCTTCTTTGTACTCACTCCATTTCCAGTACATCCTTCTGGTGCCCAGAACTGGACAGCATACTCCAGGTGCGGCCGGACCAGAGCCTTGTAGAGTGGGAGAATTATCGTTTTATCTCTGGCGTTGATCCCCCTTTTAATGCATGCCAATATTCTGCTTGCTTTGTTAGCAGCAGCTTGGCATTGCATGCCATTGCTGAGCCTATCATCTACTAGGACCCCCAGGTCCTTTTCCATCCTAAATTCCCCCAGAGGTTCTCCCCCCAGTGTATAGATTGCATTCATATTTTTGCCACCCAAATGCATTATTTTACATTTTTCTACATTGAACCTCATTTGCCCACCCCATTAATTTGTTCAGGTCTTTTTGCAAGGTTTCCACATCCTGCGGAGAAGTTATTGCCCTGCTTAGCTTAGTATCGTCTGCAAATACAGAGATTGAACTATTTATCCCATCCTCCAGGTCGTAAAATTAAATAGGATTGGTCCCAGCACAAAACCCTGGGGAATCCCACTACCCACCCCTGACCATTCTGAGTACTCCCCATTTATCACCACCCTCTGAACTCGCCTTTGTAGCCAGTTTTCAATCCATGTACTCACCCTATGGTCCTTGCCAACGGACCTTATTTTGTACAGTAAACGTTTATGGGGAACTGTGTCAAATGCTTTTGCAAAATCCAGATACACCACGTCTACGGGCCTTCCTTTATCTAGATGGCCACTCACCTCCTCATAGAAGGTTAATAGATTGGTTTGGCAAGAACGATTCTTCATGAATACATGCTGATTACTGCTAATGATACCGTTCTTATTACTAAAATCTTGTATATAGTCCCTTATCATCCCCTCCAAGAGTTTACATACTATTGATGTTAGGCTAACTGGTCTGTAATTCCCAGAGATGTATTTTGGGCCCTTTTTAAATATTGGTGCTACATTGGCTTTTCTCCAATCAGCTGGTACCATTCCAGTCAGTAGACTATCTGTAAAAATTAGGAACAAAGATCTGGCAATCACTTGACTGAGTTCTCTAAGTACCCTCGGATGCAAGCCGTCTGGTCCCGGTGATTTATTAATGTTAAGTTTCTCGAATCTAATTTTAATTCTGTCCTCTGTTAACCATGGAGGTGCTTCCTGTGTTGTGTCATGAGGATAAACACTGCAGTTTTGGTTACTGAAGCCCCCCGATTCACTCGTGAAGACTGAGGAGAAGAATAAATTCAATACCTTCGCCATCTCCCCATCCTTTGTAACCAGATGTCCTTCCTCATTCTTTATGGGGCCAATATGGACTGTCCTCCCTTTTTTACTGTTTACATACTTAAAGAATTTCTTGACATTTTTTTTGCTCTCCTCCGCTATGTGTCTTTCATGTTTAGCTGTCCTAATTGCACCCTTACTTTTCTTGTTGCATTCTTTATAAAGTCTGAATGCTGAGGATGATCCCTCAACCTTGTATTTTTTGAAGGCCTTCTCCTTTGCTTTTAAATGCTTTTTTACATTGGAGTTATAACTTTTATAACTTTTGTGGCTCTTGGATCTCTTTAGTGGATAGTTGAGAGTTCCTATCTATCCCTTACTTTTTGCATTTCACTTTCTAGATGCCTTTTTCCTGATGGCGATCCCGGTCCTAGCCTTTGATCTAGATACCATAGATTGAATGGGTTTTTTTGGATTAGAGCATTTCTCAGATCTTTTAGGGTGTACACATACAGTACACCTTATTATACAGTTTTCCTGGATAATGCTTTATAGGTTTAGAAATATTGAAAATTGGATTTTGAAGAAGCCCACACCTTGGGCGAAACGCATTTTTCCAAAGCTTGTTAGACCTATCCAGATAATTGTATTGTATGGTGATGTGTACAATATTACATATCTTTTATGAAAATTATATTTCTTGTATATTTAATGTTTTTGTATGAAATAAAAATATATTGATTTTATTTATGGTATATAGTAACTGACTTTTGGGCAGAATTAAAATCCCCATCTCCCAGTGTTCTTCCCCTCGCCCTTGGGGAGACCTAGGACATACCTCTTTCCTCTTAATTTTGTAGCGGATTGTGCCAGAATTTACAATACAGTCTTCCTCCACCTAGGACTCTCTTTCTGGATTATAAGATTTCTCTCATTTAGCCCATGGGATGAACCAGGGAAATCTTTACTGTAAGTCTATGACTAGTTTAAGTAGCATAGCTTTTTAAATGTGCATGATTCATCATATTTAGGCAATCTTAACTATGTAATATATTACAGTATTTCAAAATTACAAGTATTTGCTGAATGTGTGGGATTCTAACACAATATAATTAAAAGTAAATAAGATATGCCAATATTTCTTTCTTTCTTAAATTATTGTACTGGCACATTTATTTGTCTAAATATTACAGTGAAGAAAAATGTATTCAATCTTAACATTTAATTAAAACATAAAAATACTAATGATGCATTTTTCTATCCTTGCTGGCCTGCTCCTGTGAGGGCAAGCTTGGAAATAGGTAGTGATGACCTTTAACATGTATGTGCGATCTTGGTAAATTTGCAAGACCCGCCTGGGAATGTGGGCACTACATCTACATACTCATATCTAAGAGTATAATTTTCTCTTTTGGAACATCTGGGTAAAGCTGGCCATGCACTAGTAGATTTTCAAACAAATGTTCATAAGAGCAATCGTACAAAAAATTCTCATCAGTAGATTTGAAGACTTGACAAATGTCGTTTCAAAGTGCTTCAAAATTTGTTAGCTTTTGCCACCCCCACCCCTGACGAAGTCAACTGACATAATGCTCAGGGTGGAGCTTAAGCATTGTCACAGAGGTGGGAGGAGCTACAGTGCGCACTTGAGTACAGGATGTCAGCAGTATTTGTATATGGCATATTTGCATAGGAAATGAATGGACACAGGAATGCAAATGCAAATGTGAGTGTTTTTAAATGTTTTTGAATAAAAAACGTTGCTATATAATGGAAAGCACTTTGGTATTTGCCTATATTTTTTCTTTGAGACAAAAATGTGGTGGACATCTGAGTACATAAGGATCGGTATAGCTTCCCATTATTCACTTAGTGGGTGTGAAGTGCATTTGACCTTAGGTTCCTATAAGGTCCACCAAACCTGGTGAGAGTCTATCCACTGAGTGAGAAAAGTGAGCGGCACAGAAGAGTTTTCAACATAGAAGGAGCAACATGCACATTCTGTGAGGGGAATTGCACAAGTGGAATTGGTTTAAAGACTGTCAAGGCTTAGGGACAAATTGGAGGTTTGCACATTGGAAGGCTGTTAAAGATTTTGTGTTTAATAATATATAAAATGTAATTGCAATTATTATATATGTTTAACATATATATAATATTTACACATGGATGCACTGTTGATAATATGATTATATGAAATTGAATGACACACAATTCAGCACTATAGTAGCATATTAGGTTTATAGCTGAAAACATATGTTTTGAAATATTGTTTTTTTGTAACTAGAAAGAGGGGTGTTGTAGTGCCACATTATTTTAACTCCACTCTTAGAAATTTGTGGCTTGTGATGACTTCCCATAGAATGAAACGAGCGTCTTGACTTTACACATTGGAGGCTGGACTATTCTGATTTCATTGCTATGTAAACTATCACTGTTTTTTTTTTTATATAAATGGTCATTTTTATTGAGTGGATTTTAACAAAAGGGTAATACACTGTGGGAGTTTCCTCTTTTACATGCTTTTCTGTGATCAGGAGTATTTTATAGGCCTAACATGAAGGACCAAGGGACCAAGGAACCAAGATCTAGGATACCTGTATTCCAGCAACATTAATTACATTAATGCATGTTGCTGCTAGGTTCAACAATTCAGCGAGTTTTCCACTGGAGATTATGGTGACAGTCCTTTTAGAGCCCTTTCACACTAGGGCGGGGGGCGGCATCGGCGGTAAAACGCCGATATTATTAGCGGCATTTTACCGTCGGTATGCGGCCACTAGCGGGGTGGTTTTACCCCCGCTAGCGGCCGAGAAAGGGTTAAATACCACCGCAAAGCGCCTCTGCAGAGGCGCTTTGCCGGCGGTATAGCCGTGCCGTCCCATTGATTTCAATGGGCAGGAGCGGTAAAGGAGCTCCTTCACCACTCCGAAGATGCTGCTGGCAGGACTTTTTTTACCGTCCTGCCAGCGCATCACTCCAGTGTGAAAGCCCTCGGGGCTTTCACACTGGAATGCAAGCATCGGCACTTTCGGGTCGATTTACAGGCGCTATTATTAGCGCAATAGCGCCTGCAAACCGCCCCAGTGTGAAAGGGCTTATAGAGTCATTGTTAGAGCTTGGTCACACAATTGGAGGTTGCCATGTCTTTTCTCTTTTTTGAGAGTTACAATCTCACACCTATCACTGCAACTCACTTAGAAAACTGTTATGCCCCGTACACACGATCGGATTTTCCGACAGCAAATGTTGGATGCGAGCTTGTTTTCCGACCGTGTGTATGCTCCATCGAACATTTGCTGTCGGACTTTCTGTCAGTAAATGTTTGATAGCAGGTTCTCAAATTTTCCGCCAACAAAACTTTATTGTCGGAATTTCCGATTGTATGTACACAAGTCTGACACACAAAAGTTCACGCATGCTCGGAATCAAGCAGAAGGAGCCGCACTGGCTATTGCACTTCCTTTTTCTCGGCTCGTCGTACATCTTGTATGTCACCACGTTCCCACGTTCGTAATTGTTGGCCAACATTTGTGTGACTGTGTGTATGCAAGACAATTCGGAGCCAACATCCTTCTAACAAAAATCCACGGTTTTGTTGTCGGGGCATAAGAAATGTGTTTGTTTGGGAAAAAATGTCATTCTGCTCCTTCAAATTTTCCTGTCACTGCAGTCAAATACGAAAGTTGAGTTCATCACTAACAATTTAAAAATCAAACTAATGTTCCTAAAACAAAAATTTTCAAAATAAATTGGGGCAGTGCCTGAGTGCTTGAATGGTCAGTCCGCCCCTGCACCCTTATGCATCTTGCAAACCCACGTGTTAACCATGTGGTTTGGTGAAAACAATGCAATGCAATGTTATGCAAAAATAAAATGCTTGGTAGTGTAATAAAGCTTAAAACAATTTATTTAAAGAAAGTAAAAAACCCTTTTCAAGGGTACTCACATTTAACAGGTGCGCCTAGTGCACCACTCTATAGCAAGCGATAAACGAATCTGTGTATACCGAACAGGTACTGAGGTGATGAGCCTCCTCCTAAGCAGGTGAACTGCCTATCATGCCGTCCTGTCCTCTCCCCAACGCATGTCGATACCGGGATGACGTATCTTCTTCAGGGGGAAATTTATTACACTATCAAGCGTTTTATTTTTGCATAACACAAAGGTATTAGCTGAGGAGTCCAGGATTTTGGTTTTTCTTCTGAACCCAGGGGAGGTTCCCATGCCTGTTTAGACTGAGCTTAATTGCAAAGTCGCACGCTCTAAGGTGAGCGTTTAATACCTAGGGGATCACTGAAGGGAGGACACCTTGGCACGTTTTGATCACCCACCAAGCTGTTTTGAATTGTATGAACTATTCAGGGCAGTCATTAATGACACAGCAGGACACTTTATTTGCACATAAGCACTTTGTTCTTTGATATATTCACAATTTGCGATTTATGGACTTTTTTTAATGAATTTTATGAAGCTTTATGGTTTTTTATGAATTCTATATATTTATGCACATGAGCACTTTGTTATTGAGTTGTGCATCTGAGTTTCACTCACTAGTTTATTTAACCTGTCACATCACTTATTGATCACCACTTATTTGCATGTATGCTATTTATGTATGTATTTCGGTATCCAGATTGATTGGATGTGCATTATATTCTATTTAGCACAGCATAATTGTTCATTTTAACCTGTAACATTACGCATTGATTAATTTTTATACCTGATGTATTCAGAATTTATACTGATGAGATGTGCATCACATTTATAGCGCAGCGTATATATGTTATTCATTTATATTTGCACGATTTCTGAGGCGCTTTTAACGCTAGCAGCTTCCCATATTATATTTTACTGAGCATCTGGTCAGTGGAGGCTCGCAGGACCCTTCTTGTTTTTAGATGATTAATTGTTGTGGGTAATACTTTCACTTTTCTGATACAACTTTATAAATGACACTATATGCAATGTAAGGATATGGATGACCTTAACAACTGTCAGGATGGGCATACCAGTAGACAAGATAACTCTGGAAGGACTTCTGTGCACAGGCTAAAACATATTCTCTTTCGTGCTCACAAGAATTGGACAATAACTAATATGCTGATGACTTTTCCTGCCCAGCGTGGACATTTGCTCTGCTGCTAGCAAGTCCTGCAGTCCTATCAGGGGCCCGAGTCAGAGGTGAAAATGAAGTCTTCCTCATCATATCAGGCTTTGCTACCAGGTACGTGATAACAACATAATAAACAATATCTAAGGTACTTCTTTTGCATGTGCATGCGCATGTACAGATAATGGACAATGTGGGTGTTTGTTAGATTAAAAGTATATTTATAGAAGCATGAAGTTAAAACTAACTGTTCTTTGGTTCAACAGATCAGGCAAAGTCCATTTCTAAACTGTGTATTGTTGATACACTAGGTGTATACTTCATTAAATCTTTGTGACATATTACTACACAAATCTACACCTTTCTTCACAAGAAGTGAACAAAGACCAGCCAATTTCCAGTTATATTGACTGTAATTATGACACTGACTATATTCGATATGGCAGTGATGGCGAACCTTGGCACCCCAGATGTTTTGGAACTACATTTCCCATGATGCTCATGCACTCTGCAGGGGGAATGGGAAATGTAGTTCCAAAACATCTGGAGTGCCAAGGTTTGCCATCACTGCTATACGGACTTATGATGACTATAAAGAAGGACTTTAAAATACGGATGGCTGCACTCTCTTGTTCTTCAGAGCAACACTTTCGATATTCAAAAACAGTCCATAAATGCAGCTTAATGGTACAAAGATACGCACGGGGAGAGAGAGGCAGGTAACGACAGAAGCACAGCAAGTGTGAAACGTGAGTTAGCTGTCTCTCTCTTCCCCCCATGTGTACATTTGTACCATTGAGCTGCTTTTATGAGCTGTTTTTGAATAATAAAAGTGTGATGCCGCGTACACACGATTGGGATTTTGGTCGGAAAAAGGTATGATGGCTTTTCCAATGGGATTCCGCTCAAGCTTGTCTTGCATACACACGGTCACACCAAATTCCGACCGTAAAGAACGCGGTGACGTACAACACCACTAGAAAAAGGAAGTTCAATAGCCACTGCGCCACCCTTTGGGCTCCTTCTGCTAATCCCTTGTTTATCTCGTGTTAGTAGAAGTTTGGTAAGAGACGATTTGCGCTTTTCAGCTTTCGTGCTTTTCAGTCCGTTACTGCTCTTCAGTTTGTGCTTGTGGGTTTGTATCTGGTTTTCAGTGCCTGTAGTCAGTTCGTATCTGTTTTTCAGTGCGTTCTTTTCCGCTCGTTTCTGATTTTCAGCTTACTCTTCACAGGCTTTGCTGTTTTTCAGTGCATTCTGTTAGTTCGTTCTGACCAGCCGACCATTTTGAAGCCATGTTGCGGGTACGTGCTCGTCGTAGAGTTCATGCTATGCGGGTGCTTGATATTGGGGTTATTACTTTGACCCAAGTCCAGTCCATGAACAGGGTGGGGAGTAGGGATGAGCCGAACATGAGAACATGCGAACAGGCAAAAAATTTGTTCGAACACGTTAAAGTCTATGGGACACGAACATGAATAATCAAAAGTGCTAATTTTAAAGGCTTATATGCAAGTTATTGTCATAAAAAGTGTTTGGGGACCTGGGTCCTGCCCCAGGGGACATGGATCAATGCAAAAAAAGTTTTAAAAACTGCCTTTTTTTCAGGAGCAGTGATTTTAATAATGCTTAAAGTGAAACAATAAAAGTGTAATATCCCTTTAAATTTCATACCTGGGGGGTGTCTATAGTATGCCTGTAAAGGGGCGCATGTTTCCCGTGTTTAGAACAGTCTGACAGCAAAATGAAATGTCAAAGGAAAAAAAGTCATTTAAAACTACTCTCGGCTATTAATGCATTGCCGGTCTGACAATACACATAGAAGTTCATTGATAAAAACGGCATTGGAATTCCCCACAGGGGAACCCCGAACCAAAATTTAAAAAAAAATGACGTGGGGGTCCCCCTAAATTCCATACCAGGCCCTTCAGGTCTGGTATGGATATTAAGGGGAACCCCGGCCAAAATGTAAAAAAAGATAATGGCGTGGGGTCCCCCTCAAAATCTATACCAGACCCCTCAGGTCTGGTATGGATTTTAAGGGAAACCCCGCGCCAAAATTAAAAAAAAAAACAGCGTGGGGCCCCCCTGTAAATCCATACCAGACCCTTATCCGAGCACGCAACCTGGCAGGCCGCAGGAAAAGAGGGGGGGATGAGAGAGCGGCCCCCCTCCTGAACCATAACAGGCCACATGCCCTCAACATTGGGAGGGTGCTTTAGGGTAGCCCCCAAAACACCTTGTCCCCATGTTTATGAGGACATGGGCCTCATCCCCACAACCCTGGCCGGTGGTTGTGGGGGTCTGCAGGGGGGGCTTATCGGAATCTGGAAACCCCCTTTAACAAGGGGACCCCCAGATCCCGGCCCTCCCCCCTGTGTGAAATGGTAAGGGGGTACAAAAGTACCCCTACCATTTCACTAAAAAACTGTCTAAAAAGTTAAAAATGACAAGAGACAGTTTTTGACAATTCCTTTATTTAAATGCTTCTTCTTTCTTCTATTTTCTATCTTCCTTCGGTTTCTTCCTCCATCTCCTTCTTCTGGTTCTTCTGGTTCTTCCTCCGGTGTTCTCGTCCGGCATCTCCTCCGCGGCGCTGGCGTCTTCTTCCCTTTTTCTCCTCGGGCCTTTCCGCATCCATGATGGCATGGAGGGAGGCTCCCGCTCTTCTCTTCATCTTCTTCTCTTCATCTTCTTCTCTTCATCTTCATCTTCTTTTTGGGCCGCTCCACATCCATGATGGCATGGAGGGAGGCTCCTGCTGTGTGACGCTTCTCCTCTTCTGATGGTTCTCAAATAATGGGGGGCGGGGCCACCCGGTGACCCCGCCCCCCTCAGACGCACGGTGACTTGATGGGACTTCCCTGTGGCATTCCCCGTGATGCCACAGGGAATTCCCGTCAAGTCACCGTGCGTCAGAGGGGGCGGGGTCACCAGGTGGCCCCGCCCCCCGTTATTTAAGAACCGTCAGAAGAGGAGAAGCGTCACACAGCGGGAGCCTCCCTCCATGCCATCATGGATGCGGAGCGGCCCAAAAAGAAGATGAAGATGAAGAGAAGAAGATGAAGAGAAGATGAAGAGAAGAGCGGGAGCCTCCCTCCATGCCATCATGGATGCGGAAAGGCCCGAGGAGAAAAATGGGAAGAAGACGCCAGTGCCGCGGAGGAGATGCCGGACGAGAACACCGGAGGAAGAACCAGAAGAACCAGAAGAAGGAGATGGAGGAAGAAACTGAAGGAAGATAGAAAATAGAAGAAAGAAGAAGCATTTAAATAAAGGAATTGTCAAAAACTGTCTCTTGTCATTTTTAACTTTTTAGACAGTTTTTTAGTGAAATGGTAGGGGTACTTTTGTACCCCTTACCATTTCACACAGGGGAGAGGGCCGGGATCTGGGGGTCCTCTTGTTAAAGGGGGCTTCCAGATTCCGAAAAGCCCCCCGCTCGCAGACACCCACAACCACCGGCCAGGGTTGTGGGGATGAGGCCCTTGTCCTCATCAACATGGGGACAAGGTGTTTTGGGGAGCTACCCCAAAGCACCCTCCCAATGTTGAGGGCATGTGGCCTGGTATGGTTCAGGAGGGGGGCGCTCTCTCGTCCCCTCCTCTTTTCCTGCAGCCTACCAGGTTGCGTGCTCGGATAAGGGTCTGGTATGGATTTTTGGGGGGACCCCACGCCATTTTTTAAAAAATTTTGGCCGGGGTTCCCCTTAATATCCATACCAGACCTGAAGGGTCTGGTATATATTTTGAGGGGGACCCCACACCATTTTTTTTAATTTTGGTTCGGGGTTCCCCTGTGGGGAATTCCCATGCCGTTTTTATCAATGGACTTTTATATTTATTGTCGGACCGGCAATTCATTAATAGCCGTGAGTAGCTTAAATTACTTTTTTTCCTTAGAAATGTCATTTTGCTGTCAGACTGTTCTAAACACGGGAAACATGCACCCCTTTACAGGCATACTATAGACACCCCCCAGGTACGAAATTTAAAGGGATATTACACTTTTATTGTTTCACTTTAAGCATTATTAAAATCACTGCTCCCGAAAAAACGGCCGTTTTTAAAACTTTTTTTGCATTGATCCATGTCCCCTGGGGCAGGACCCAGGTCCTCAAACACTTTTTATGGCAATACCATGAATATAAGCCTTTAAAATTAGCACTTTTGATTTCTCCCATAGACTTTTAAAGGGTGTTCCGCGGCATTCGAATTTGCCGCGAACATCCCAAATTGTTCGCTGTTCGGCGAACTTGTGAACAGCCGATGTTCGAGTCGAACATGAGTTCAACTCGAACTCGAATCTCATCCCTAGTGGGGAGGAGTTCATGGACCAAGAATTGGTTGCTCCAGCGTGACCAATTCTCTCATATGCCTTTGCTGCGTGAGATCCAGAAGAATGATGATTTCAGGAATTTTCTCCGGATGACAGAACCCGTTTTTCACCATCCGTTGGCTTTGCTGTCCCCTTATATTATGAAGCAGGACACCTGCATGTGGCAAGCCATCATTCCGTGCAGAGGCTAGTCGCCGCGTTGCGGTACTTGGCGACAGGGAGATCCCCCCAGGCTCTGGGGATCATTATCCCAGAGACCTGTTCTGCCATTATTCAGGTCCTGAAGAAGGACTATATTAGAATAAGTTTTCTCCTGTAACATCACATTCTATGTATTTTAATGTATGCTAATGTATTGTATTTTTTTCATCATTCCCCAATTACCATGATTGTAATGTGCTGTGAATGTCCTCTTTATCCTCATGCATGCTGGAAGTTTCTAGTGCTCCTTTTTTGACCTTCATGCATATTTGCCTTCACTAACCTCCCCAGCATGCTATCCTGGGCCCATATACACCTAGCCTAGTCACTTAACAATGTATTTTGTCAGCTCCATAGTACTGCTTTACCCTAAACACCCCCTAAAATGTGTCCAAATGTTATTGTTGTCCTTAAACTCATTTATAACCCCCCCCAAAATTTTTCAGAGCCATCAGAGGGGGGGGGGGGATCTGATAAGTGGACCTTATATTTTTGTCTTTAAATATTCCTTAAACTAAATGTTATACTGATGTTGGCCAAGAATGTTTGTGTCTAATCTGCTTGAAATGTTTATGTGCAAAAGTACAATTTTTTTTTATGTTTTGACTCCACAGTTTCCTTCAACACCCAGGAATGTCAGACTGTGGCATCCCACTTTGCCAACTGTTGGGACTTTCCCAACTGTGGAGGGGCAATTGATGGGAAGCACGTCCATATCATCCTACTACCCCATTCAAGGTCATACTATTTTAATCATAAGGGTTTCAATAGTATTGTGTTTATGGCGGTGGTGTCAGCGACATACCAGTTTCTCTATGTGGACATGGGAAAGAATGGCTGGATGTCGGATGGTGGAGTCTTTGCCCAGACGGAGTTCTACACACGTCTTCAGAGTGGTGGCTTGGGATTGCCACCTGTGGAAGAGAACGTGGAAGGACTCCTGTTTGTTTTTATTGCTGATGAAGCGTTTGGTCTGGGTTATCACATGATGAGGCTATTCCCCCAGAGGATCCTCACCCCGGAGAATAGGGTTTTTAATTTCTGGCTGGCCAGAGCCCGAAGAGTCATGCAGAACACCTTTGGGATAATGGCCAGCCGATTCCGCCTATTTTTAACGGCTTTAAATATGGCAGAGTACAAACTTAACCCCATCGTGTTAGCATGCTGCATCTTGCACAACTTTTTAAAGAGAAATGCTACTAATTATGTAGCCTCAGTTGGGCCTGAGGCCAGACTTCATGAACCAACAATGACGGTCCTGGAAGCTGGCCGTCCTGGTTTGCCCCCCCAAAGCGCCCGTGAAGTGCGTCAAAAATATGTGGAATATTTTACGGGTAGGGGGGCCATTGCTATGCCAGCAAATTTTTAAATATCTACAAAATAAAAAGAAAAATGATATGATAAAATCTTGAATTTGATTTACTGCTTGGGTTTCTTTTATTTGTCTCCTAGGTTCTCCTAGTGCACTTCAAGTGCCAAGTGGTTTTTCCATTATTAAATAACACCCAATGTCACTGTAAACACCAACTTAATACAAAAACTGGTATTGAGCATTGAAAGAAGAAGCCACACATTGTTGAGTATAAAAAATTTTACTCCGTGCAGATTCACATGTGTGTTGTAAAACTTTTTTGTTAAAAAAATAACATCTTTGTTTTAGAAATTTTTACCTTGAAAATATTATTTTGGTACATAAACAGGCATGTTTCAAAACATACACAACTCAGGAACTTACATAGTTCAATATTGAAAAACTGAAGGCAATATCAGACATTATAGTGTCAAAATTTCATCAGATGGGGTGATGTCACCCCGGTAAAAGCCAAATTTAGGAGATGCACACAAATTAGGAGTAAAAATGGGGATTTCCCTCCTGATCCCATGCCTAATGTCAACATGTGCTATCTCCCATCATGGGGGATCAATGGACGTGTTTTGGGGGTGCAACCCCTTCCTCTCATCTACTAGAGTTGCGAGGAAGTGATTGCACCCACAAAACACGTACATTGATATCCCCTGATGGTAGATGTTGACACACTGTGTGCATCTTCCAAAATTGGCTTTTAAAATGTATAAAAAGGTTATTTAAATTTTCATAGAAAAAATTTAAAAAGTTGTCATTTTTTAAATTTAGATTCTCCCTAGTACATCAATCATGTTCTTCATTCTTTGTTCAATCTCCTTGTTTTTTTCCTTGATGAGGTCTAAATCCCGACTACAAAACATTATCTCGCCTTTGTGAACTGTCAGTCGTGAAATTAGTAGATTGTTCTTCCACAACATGCACATCACCTAAAAGAAAAAATACACACCATGTATTATAAATATGCAGGCATACATCTGTAGCACACTACTCCCTTGGGAGCTGCTGGTAGTTCATTCCTTTTCGTTAATGTAGTTCCGTTACCCCCTTCCCTGCACAGATTGACACAGCAGACAGTCCAGAACAATTAAACATTGAACTTTATTCTTTTCTGGCACTTATTACAGTACTGTGATACATAGTCACTCTGAATAACTCTTTCAGATTCGGCATTAAGTGACACAAGTCCTGAGAATACATAGTCCATATCATATAGAGCCACTCTGAATAACTCTTAACCTGGACTTGCTTCCAGTTACACTTTGCACCTTTCCTTCCTCCTGTTTGTTGCTACTTCCTAACCGTACAGCACTTCCAAGTATACCCAAAGGATGATACTCTGAATAAAGTTCTTTGGGCTGACTGATTGGATTTCTCCGGGGTATTAATTCTCTAAGGCCCATCTCCCTGAACAGACTTCTTTATTGACCCGCACTCCAATATGCTTTTGGGGTATTGATTCTCTAAGGCCGACGATCTGTACCTCCTCCTCCATGACCCGCACTTTAACACCTTTAAGTCTCTTGAAAGCACTGTTTCCCTGGGTTTCCATTCACTTGTACTCCTGATCAATCATCCATGTTTGCCATAGAGGGTCGATCACCCAGTCTTCCTCCTGTTAGTAATAGCAACTTCCTCCTGTTTGCTCCTCCAGCTCTCCTCCTCGCATGGCACGTTCCCCTCCCCAGAGGGGAGAGCGCCCGAGCTGCCCCAGCCCCTACATGCTGTCTTCTTCTCTTACAAATCTAGAATCCCCCTGAAGCATGTGACCTTCGCTTTTATATCAGTCCCGCCTCTGCCCAAGCAAAAACAATGATTGGTTCAGAGAGGTCTTCAAAAACTACCTGCCACTCTTCTCCTTCAGTCCACCCATTTTCCAGAACATTTCAGGGAAAGTGATGAAAATCTCACAGGGCAGAGTGTAGGTGGCCACACCTTCCTCTATTCTAACAAACCTCCCAACCAGCTTACACCAACAGGGTAAAACACTGGCAATTTTACCTGACACTAATCCTAACTGACCACTTTAGCGCACACCTAAGTAGGTGGGCGCTACACATCTATTACCTGAATCTGTGGTGTCAGACACTCACCTGTTGTGGTGGCAATTTCCACCACCTCTCCTTCCTCTACATCCTGAGTTGTGTCCTCTGTTCCCCTTCTTCAGGAGGTGGGGGGGTTCCTGTTGTCCTCTGACGTCCTGAGTCTTTTCTCCCCTATGAGAATCTAACAAAAGGTATACTTAGCACACAGATATTTGTGGCCAGAAATATTAATGTGAAACATTGTTTGGAAGTGGGGTACAATTGTCTGTTTGGGCAGAGTTCCAAGTTGAAGACATTTATTTCCTTAACAAAGCTGCAATATTTACCTTTTTTGGACAAGTTTCACACATGGAGACACCCCAAGTATCCAGATGTGTAAACAGCTGCTGAGTGTCCTTTCCTTACATTACACTGAATAAAGTTTACTATTCATTCTAGTTACAAACAAATCTAGACAACAATGTTCTAAACTTCTTTTAATACAAATTAGCATGATCAAATGTAGTTAACTCTGTATCTGCCTAAAACATTGTATTTAGTTAATGAACGAACGATGTTTACTACGAACGATTACTGTGCCCACGAGCCTTAAAGTTGCCATTTTAAACTGTACAACAGTAAAGAAAAGCACATGGCGCAGCATGCAAGTAATAATACTAATCGGAACACACGACAACTACTTACTTTTTAGAAGCACTTTCTTGATCCTTCTGTACTGATCCTGCTCCCTCAATTTAAGGTCTGACCAGCGTTTCCTCAATTGCTCCTTGGATCATTGTACCACAAAATTCCTGTGCAGACTCTTCACAACTTTAGTCATGATCTTGGCCTTTCTCACATTTGGGTGTAGGTATGGTCCATACTTCCTATCATAGTCGGCCCTCTTCAAGATGTCCACCATCTCCACCATCTCTACAAAGACTATGTTGAGGCCTTAAATCTTCTCCTCCGGGATCGGGAGGTTTCGGGCTCCGGGCTTTCCTCCTTCTCATTACCACTATTACGCACCTGCTGTGTCTCCGCCATGTTCCTCTCCCACTGCGACGAAAGAGAAGGGGCAGGGAATATTCTAGAAAGAACATCAGGGGCGGGCGACGTGGGTGGAGTTGCACGCATGCATAGTATATATAAAGCTAACACACGTGGGTTGTATCAACGTTCTGTGTGCATAGGAAGGAGGACCAGAAGCGCTGAACGTTCTAACGAAGGTAACATTTTAACTTGGGACATCAGTGGCCTATACAGATTCGAGATTGAGGCATTTATTGGGATACGATTAGGAGAGTTTAGCCTGATATTAGTGTTTTTGTCTTGTATTTTGTCTTGCAGCAAATATGAAACAATTCAAAGAACCTGATTTCAAGGGCCATTTCATTGACAAATACAGGGATATGCGTAATTTGTGGGAGGTTAAAAACCCCTTATATCACAATAAACCAGCTAGGAAGGCATCGTTGGAGAAACTGCTGCAATTTGTGAAGACACGGGTCCCCAACGCAGACATCGAGTTTGTGGAGAGGAAAATTGGTAGCTTGAGAAGCACATATAGGAAGGAGCTTAGTAAGGTCCAGGCTTCCATGAGATCAGGAGCAGCAGCAGAGGATGTGTACTGTATATACCCAGTCTGTGGTACTACAACAGGATGCGGTTTCTGGAAGACCAGATGGAAGTCAGGGAATCACTTTCTACAACTCCATCCAGTCTTCCCTCAACCCTTCCCTCAACCCTAGCTGGGGCTTCCGAGGACCAACCTGGGCCTTCCATCCTGGAAGAAGTTGAGGAGCCCAGCTAAAGCCAGGTATAGTATTTTGTAACATGTTTATTGTCCGAAAATTATTGTTGTTAACTAGATGTTATTATTGATAACAAATGAATGATTTAACAAAAAGTGTTTTACAATAGACAGTAGGGGCCAAAAATGATTGGGACAAGAATGAAAAATGCTGGGCTCAGAATGATAGTCTTTTCTATGTATTGACATTCAATTTGCAACAGTCATGAGCTGAAAATTGTGTGTGATTGATGAACCAAAAACTAAAACTATATCCCTTTTTCATACACAGGAAGACCTCAGCCAGGACAAGGCTCTGGAATGTGTCACACAGGAGGAGGCGGGGGTAAGTGCCAACCAGGAGGTGGCGGGGGTAAGTGTCAGCCAGGAGGTGGCCAGACCCAGTAGGAGCCTCACCCAATCCCAGGTGCCTCCCCTCCGCCTTGGACAAAAAGAGCCAGGAAGGGGAGTACCGTGGAGGAGGCAGCACTGGGCCTCATTAAGGAGGCTAATGCGGCCCTGAAAATCCCCCCCGAAGCTGAAGAGGCCTATGGCTGCTATGTAGCTGCAAAATTGCAGCAAATGGAGGCGGGACAATGCCTCCGGTGTGAGAAAATTATTTTTGAGGCCATTCATAAGGGGTTGAGTGGGAAGCATGGAGGGAAGGCTGCAAGGAAGACAAGAAAGTAATGGCCTGGATTCAGTCTGGTCTAACAGAAGACGCAGGCTGTTGTAGTACCACAGCCTGGGGACATATATGTCATCTGTTGCTGTTCCTGATCTCTGGGGGTCCAGGACCAGATTGTGCTCCCTATTATATGGACTTCTCAGGCTACTAATTTTTATTTACAAAGAGCTGATGTGTGCCCTGGGGTACAAAGGCTTCGCAAATTCAAGCAGTTTCTCCAGCGTTGCCTTCCTCTTTATTTTGTTATTATGAGCCAGAATAAATGTTTCTTTTTTATATGAAAATACTTGCCTATGTGTTTTTCTTCAAATAGGACAGTTTGTTTGTGAGTAGGCAGGTACATTTCCAAAATACAATGTCAAATTAACGAGACAACAACGACAACCTCCTTAAGCTTTATAAAAATACAAGATAATAATGTTGTTGTGGAAACTTGACACACCAAAAAAAAATTATGGAGATCACTAGAAAATAATTATAAACATTATTATGGAGATCTGGCTTTAAAAAAAAAAAATATTATTCAGGAGATCACGAGAAATAATAAAGAAATAAGTTTGTGAGAACTCTGTGTGAATATCAGCAGCAAAACAACTTCATTCTTCTATCATTATAAAGAACAAAAGAATGCGCTGCATTAAAAGATCCAAAAATTTACAGCATGACGAATTTGTTAGCTTCTTTACGAACGCTAGTTTTACCAGACCGAGCACTTCCGTCTCGTACTTGATTCTGATTACATACAGACTATCGCATTTTCGGCTATGGAACTTTTTCCGACCGAAAAATTGAGAACCTGCTCTCAATCTTTTGCTGGCTGGAATTCTGCCAGCAAAAGTCCGATGGAGCATACACACAGTTGCATTTTCCGACCAAAAGCTCTCATCGGAGTTTTGCTGGCGGCATTTCCGATCATCTGTACGGGGCATGACTCTAAAGAACAAGGTTTGTGCAGCCATCTGTATTTTTCATTTGTACATGTACAGTGGTTCGCTGGGCTAGCACCCCTCCTGTGCTTGGAAAGTTGATGTTAATGGCTGGCTTACCTTGAGTTGAGGTAGAAGTTGAAGTTATATAGGTATTCCAGGTATGTTTTTTTTATGCCTAGTTACATTTGTCCAGCATGGACCAATGTAAGTAGATATAACTATATACCATAACTGGCCGATGGCTCTGAAAGTTGTAAATAGCTGAAGTGCACTTCTACTTAGTAGTAATCTCTACTTGCTTCACAGTCCAATGCAGAGCAGCTGCCCTGATGCATTCTGAACACAGGAGGTAGGCTGCTCTGCATGGGCACCATTCAGATACAGCCCCCTGCCAAAAGTTAGGCTAATTAGAGTTTTTGGTTTCACTGTACTCAATGAAGAAAGTATCTCTTTTTTGGTCTAGGCAGGTGTGACTGACTGAAGAGGAATACGTCCGCTGTATAATCTTTATTTGCCCCATGGACCGTTCCCCCTTCTTTGCATAATGACACAGGGTGGGGTAAACTACATTCAGTAACAATTGATACACAGATGTATTCAAACTTCTCATCTCTTATCAGCAGGGAGGGCTGTTGGAGGAATTCCCCCCTCTCTCCACCCTGCCCCCGGTCTACATGCTAGAAACACATATACATCTCATAATACTTTACTCCCCAATAGGGATGAACTTCGTGTTCGAGTTGAACCCATGTTCGACTTGAACATCGCCTGTTTGATCGTTCGCCAAATTGCGAACGATATGGGCCGTTAGCTCCTAATTCGAGTGGCGCGTCACGGCCCATAATTCACTGCAGCATCGCAGTGCATTGCTGGCTGATGATTGGCCAAGCATGCACTATGACCCGCATGCTTGGCCAATCACAGCGCCGTCTGTACAGAGAGCTGTAATTGGCCAAAGCCAGGGTGGCTTTGGCCAATTATGGCTCAGGGGGTTTAGTACACGCCCCATACTATATAAGGCCGCCTGCACGTCGGTCCTGTGTAGTGTGTTCCAGGATTGAGAGAGAGAGACAGAGAGACAGTGTCATTTGATTTAAGTTAGATAGATTAGGCAGGACAGTCAGTCAGTTAGCTGCACTTACAATGTATTGTGTATATATATGCATCCCAGGTGTTGTATATATATATATATATATATATATATATATATATATATATATACACTGTATTCAGTTTAGCTAGATCCGTTCCTGTTATTATCTTCCTACTGACAGGCAGGCAGGTGTTGTTACAGTATTTGAAGAAAATTGCTGGTGTTCTTCTGATCCTATTAGTCCTATTAGCTACAGTATTTACAGTTAGTGTAGTGCGTCCTCTGCACAGTGTGCACCTAAAGTTAACTGTAGAAGATTGGTGGTGTTTTTCTGATACTATCACTACCGCAGGCAGCTACATTATTTTTTAGTGTAGTGCGACCTCTGCACAGTGTTCAGCTAAAGCTACAAGTTAGTGTAGTACGACCTCTGCACAGTGTTCAGCTAAAGCTACCTGTAGAAGGTTGGTGTTGTTTTCCTGATCCAATCACTACCGCAGGCAGCTACATTATTTACACGTTAGTGTAGTGCAACCTCTGCACAGTGTTTAGCTAAAGCTCCAAGTTAGTGTAGTGCAACCTCTGCACAGTGTTCAGCTAAAGCTACAAGTTAGTGTAGTGCAACCTCTGCACAGTGTTCAGCTGAAGCTACCTGTAGAAGGTTGGTATTGTTCTCCTAATCCTATCACTACCACAGGCAGCTACATTATTTACACGTTAGTGTATTGCGACCTCTGTACAGTGTCCAAATAAAGCTACCTGTAGAAGGTTTGTGGTGTTTTCGTGATCCTATCACTACCGCAGGCAGCTACATTATTTACACGTTAGTGTAGTGCGACCTCTGCAAAGTGTTCAGCTAAAGCTACCTGTAGAAGGTTGGTGGTGTTTTCCTGATCCTATCACTACCGCAGGCAGCTACATTATTTCCACGTTAGTGTAGTGCGACCTCTGCACAGTGTTCAGCCAAAGCTACCTGTAGAAGGTTGGTGGTGTTTCCCTGACCCTATCACTACCGCAGGCAGCTACATTATTTAAACGTTAGTGTAGTGCATCCTCTGCACAGTGTTCAGCTAAAGCTACAAGTTAGTGTAGTGCGACCTCTGCACAGTGTTCAGCTAAAGCTACAAGTTAGTGTAGTGCGACCTCTGCACAGTGTTCAGCTAAAGCTACCTGTAGAAGGTTGGTGGTGTTTTCCTGATCCTATCACTACCGCAGGCAGCTACATTATTTAAATGTTAGTGTAGTGCGTCCTCTGCACAGTGTTCTCTTTTTTTCAATTGTTGTTAAACTTGCTCATAAATGCACATTTATATTTGAGGGTTTTCTAATAAAGATAGGTAATTTATATATATCAGTGTGTCCTCTTTGAAGAAACTGCTGTCTGGAATCTATTTCCAATATCTTTTTTTGTATGCTGCTAGTTAAGTTCAGAGGATGATCACCCCGTGATATGTGACTTGTTCGCGATTCACAAACTGGGATGATAATATACACAGGTGTTCATATTTGAGCAGGTATTAGGTAAACCGTTTAGGAATGCTCATATACACCGGTGCTCAATAGGCAATTTCAGTGGTCTTTTTTCTCCTTTTTATTAAAGATAGTGTAGTGCGACCTCTGCACAGTGTTCAGCTAAAGCTACCTGTAGAAGGTTGGTGGTGTTTTCCTGATCCTATCACTACAGGCAGCTACATTATTTAAATGTTAGTGTAGTGCGTCCTCTGCACAGTGTTCAGCTAAAGCTACAAGTTAGTGTAGTGCAACCTCTGCACAGTGTTCAGCTAAAGCTACAAGTTAGTGTAGTGCGACATCTGCACAGTGTTCAGCTAAAGCTACCTGTAGAAGATTGGTGGTGTTCTCATACTAATAATACTACAGGCAGGCAGTTGATTTTGCTAGCTGCAGTATCAGTATATATATATATATATATATATATATATATATATATATATATATATATCCCAGCTTAGTGCAGCTTCATCTCACTGCAGGCCATTAGTATGTCTGGAAGGCCAACAAGGAGAGGCAGACAGTCACAAGCCAATAAAAGAGGGCAAGCAGCCTCTGTGTCTAGAGGCAACAGTGCTAGTCGTGGACACGGTGCATCCTCATCAGCACGTGGCCGTGGGACACGCTTGGCCTTTTTTTCGGCAGCTGGCCGAGTTGAACCGCAACATGCGGAAGACTTGATTGAGTGGATGACCAAGCAGTCATCATCCTCCTCATCCTCTCTCACCCATGCTCAGGGTACTTTGTCTGGCAAAGCAGCTGCCAACACGGCCTCTTCCCTCGGCTCAATGGCATCAGTGACTCCTTCCCTAGCCGCACCATGTCTTCCTGAGGAGTCCCTCGAACTGTTTGAACACAGTGTTGGGTACATGTTCCAGGAGGATGCCCAGTGTTTAGAAGGCTCTGATGATGTTACTGAGCAAGATGAAGGCAGTAACGTGAGCACAGACAGAGGGGGTGCCCAAGAAGGACAGCAATCTGGCAGTCATGTTCCCCCTGCTGCAGCATACTACCAGGTTTGCTCCAGTGATGAGTCATGGTCCAGCAGGCATGGACAGGGACGTTACCTAAGTTTCACGGCACATTGGTTAACTCTTCTGGTAGCTGGGAAGGATGCAGAACAAGGGGCAGTAGTGTTGAAGGTTGTTCCACCACCACACCTCCAAAAGTCCACTACTAGTGATTCTGACACACCTCTCTCCTCCACCCCCTCCTCTTCTTCTTCCTCCATGGCCTCTTCCTGTGCTTTGTCCTCGGAAGCAGCGGTGCTCCGTAGGCGTTCAAGGGGCTATGCAAGTACGCAGGCCAAAAGATGCCATGCGGTGCTTGAGCTGGTGTGCTTGGAGGACAAGAGCCACACTGGGGCAGAGGTTCTATCAGCTCTGCAGGGGCAGGTTCAGAGGTGGTTGACGCCACGCCAACTTAAGGCAGGAATGGTGGTTTGCGACAATGGCACCAACCTCCTCTCTGCCCTCCGACAGGGACAAATGACCCATGTGCCCTGTTTGGCTCACGTCCTTAACTTGGTGGTGCAGCGGTTCTTGGGCAGGTACCCAGGCTTACAGGATGTCCTGAGGCAGGCCAGTAAAGTCTGTGTGCATTTCCACTGGTCTTATAATGCCAGTGCTGGGCTGGCAGACCTCCAAAAGGAATTTAAGCTGCCCAAGAACTGCCTAATCTGTGACATGCCCACCAGGTGGAACTCAACATTGGCCATGCTGCAGCGGCTGCACACGCAGCAGAGGGCCATCAATGAGTACCTGTGCGACTATGGCACCAGGACAGGGTCAGGGGAGCTTGTTTTTTTTTCCCCACGCCAGTGGGCCATGCTCAGGGATGCATGCACTGTCCTGTCACCATTTAAGGGGACCACGAGGATGGTGAGCAGTGACAGTGCATGCTTCAGTGACACTGTTCACCTGTTGGAGCACACGCTGTGTGGAATAATGGACAGGGCACTTGAGGCAGAACAGAGTCAGGAAGAGGAGGACTTCCTTAGCTCTCAAGGCTCCCTTTATCCTGCTTGCCCGCCGATCACACAGGAAGAGGAGGAGGAGGATTGTGTCAGTATGGAGGTGGAGCCTGGCACTCAGCATCAGCAGCAGTCTTTAAGGGATCATTTACAGTCCCAAGAAACACATGGACTTGTACGTGGCTGGGAGGAGGTGGGTGCGGATCATGTCGTCCTTAGTGACCCAGAGGACTCTGGACCGAAAGCCTCAGCAAACCTATGCTGCATGGCCTCCCTGATCCTGCAAAGCCTGCAGAAGGATCCTCATATTCGTGGTATCAAGGAGAAGGATAATACTGGCTGGCAACCATCCTTGATCCACGTTACAAGGGTAAGGTTGTGGACCTTATCTTGCGTCGCAGAGGGAGCATAGGATGAAACATCTTCGGGAGGCCTCGCAGAAAAGTTTGTGCAACGCATTCCCAGAGACTGGGAGGTTACAAACTCCTGTTTCTGGACAACGTGTTGCTGAGGCTTCGGTCAATCAAAGAAGGAGCGGTGGAGAAGGTGGCCATCTGACTGATGCGTTCAGACAATTTTTTAGTCTGCAGCCCTAAGGTATGATCGGTTCCAGCAACCATTGCCAGCGTTTGTTTTACATGGTGCAGGAATACCTAGGGGCAAGATCTGACTTGGACACCTTTCCCACCGAAAATCCTCTGGGTTACTGGGTCTTGAGGATGGATCACTGGCCAGAGCTTGCACAGTATGCAATTGAGCTACTGGCCTGTCCTGCATCCAGCGTTCTTTCGGAATGCACTTTCAGTGCTGCTGGAGGCTTTGTGACCGATCACAGGGTGCGTCTGTACACCGAATCGGTCGATCGACTGACCTTCATAAAACTGAATCAGTCTTGGATCACCACCAGCTACCAAGCACCTGATGCTGATGTAACTGAATAATTTATTTTGAAATGTCAATTTTTCAGCCCTGTTTAACAGGGGCGTGTAATTACAATTTTTGATGCAATTCTTTGCAGCAGGGTAGGTTCCTGCGCTCCAACTAGAGTATCTGTGAGGGGTTGCAGTGTTATGGCACCGGCACCAGTGCCTAAGGCCCAATTTTTCAGCCCCTGTTTAACAGGGGTGTGTAATTACAATTTTTGATGCAATTCTTTGCAGCAGGACTAGTTCCTGCGCTCCAACTAGAGTATCTGTGAGGGGTTGCAGTGTTGTGGCACCAGCACCAGTGCCTAAGGCCCAATTTTTCAGCCCCTGTTTAACAGGGGTGTGTAATTATAATTTTTGATGCAATTCTTTGCAGCAAGGCTAGTTCCTGCGCTCCAACTAGAGTATCTGTGAGGGGTTGCAGTGTTGTGGCACCAGCACCAGTGCCTAAGGCCCAATTTTTCAGCCTCTGTTTAACAGGGGTGTGTAATTATAATTTTTAATGCAATTCTTTGCAGCAGGGCTAGTTCCTGCGCTCCAACTAGAGTATCTGTGAGGGGTTGCAGTGTTGTGGCACCAGCACCAGTGCCTAAGGCCCAATTTTTCAGCCCCTGTTTAACAGGGGTGTGTAATTATAATTTTCGATGCAATTCTTTGCAGCAGGGCTAGTTCCTGCACTCCAACTAGAGTATCTGTGAGGGGTTGCAGTGTTGTGGCACCAGCACCAGCGCCTAAGGCCCAATTTTTCAGCCCCTGTTCAACAGGGACATGTAATTAGAATTTTTGATGCAATTCTTTGCAGCAGGGCTAGTTCCTGCACTCCAATTAGCATATCTGTGAGGGGTTGCAGTGTTGTGGCACCAGCACCAGTGCCTAAGGCCCAATTTTTCAGCCCCTGTTTAACAGGGGCATGTAATTACAATTTTTGATGCAATTCTTTGCAGCAGGGCTAGTTCCTGCGCTCCAACTAGAGTATCTGTGAGGGGTCACAGTGTTGTGGCACCAGCACCAGTGCCTAGGGCCACTAAACAGGGGCACTTTAAACAGGGGCATGTAATTACAATTCTTGATCTAATATTTCACAGCAGGGCCCTGTGAGGGCTTACAGTGTTGTGGCCACAACAACACCTAAGGCCCAAATTTCTGCTGAGTACATAGGGCAGGCCCCTACTTTCAAACATCCAACTTACAAACGACTCCTACTTGCAAACGGAAAGAGACAACAGGAAGTGAGATGAAATCTACCCCTAGGAAGGGAAATTCTCTCCTGTAAGAGTTAATATGGGAAAAACTTTTCTCCTTTACACTGATGCTTTATCACCAATCTTTGTTTCACTAAAAAACATTTGTCATTGGGACAAAAAGTGAGATGAAATCTTCTGAAGAGGAGCACAGACAGCAAAACAAATGTCACAGGGGTGATAACCCTTCCCTATGTTTTCCAAAAAGCTTAAAATAGATTTTTTGGCAGGAGCTAAACACGTTAAAAATGTACCAGTTCAAAATTACAAACAGATCCTACTTAACAACAAACCTACAGTCCCTGTCTTGTTTGCACCGCCTGTATACTGCTGTTCAGAGTATATAGGGCCTGGGGGCCCCACACCTTTCTTTTTTTAATTTGGGTGTGGGATTCCCCTTAATATCCATACAAGACTCAAAGGGCCTGGTAATGGACTAGGGGGTACCCATGCCATTTGCCTCACTGATTTTCATCCATATTGCCAGGACCCGACATTACATTAAAGCCGCAAGCAGTTTTAAATGACTTTTATTCCTTTAAAAATGTCATTTTGTGCAGGGACTGTTCTAAGCACGGGAAACACGTGCCACTTTACAGGCATACTATAGACACCCCCCAGGTACTATATTTAAAGGAATATTTCGTTTTTTTTTTTTATTTACTTTAAGCATCATTAAAATCACTGCTCCCAAATAAACGGCCATTTTTAAAACTTTTTTTGCATTGATACATGTCCCCTGGGGCAGGACCCGGGTCCCCAAACCCTTTTTAGGACAATACCATGCAAATTAGCCTTTAAAATGAGCACTTTTGATTTTGAACGTTCGAGTCCCATAGATGTCAAAGGGGTTCTAACGTTCGTGCAAATTTTCAGTCCGTTCGCAGGTTCTGGTGCGAACCGAACCGGTGGGGGGTGTTCGGCTCATCCCTACTCCCCAAGCAGACAAACAATAGAACAGTGGGATACAGCCACACCTCAAACAATCTAGTAAAAAGTTTACAACATAAGCCTCCCCAGGGTTGGGGTTGGGGTTGGCGGGGTGGGAGATCGGGGGGTTGTTTGGGACTGTTTGTTGTACTGTTCTCTTTTATTTTCATTTTACAAGCGATGTGCCCCTTCATAGCTTAGGGTGCCCTGTTTTGCATGAGCTGTTTAATGCAATGGTCCGGGTTCTGCTCCTAAGCCCTTTTTGGATATCCTTGCCTAGTTCTGTAGTGCCTAGTGCCTATGGCTGACTGTAATATAGTGTCTTGGAACACCAGGGGTCTGAACTCCTCCGTGAAGAGGTCCCTGGTCTTTCAATTTTTGAATTCCTACATTCCCACATTTGTATTTAGTGGGCAGTAAACTCTTGAGTCTTAAGAGACCCTGGGTAAGACATTATTACCATTCCTCATATACCAATTATTCCCGGGGGGTTAAGTCTCTTGCATTTAGACTACTAGCACTGGGGCTGGACCCGGACGGCCGTTATGTCATATTACATGCCATGGTGGATAGATTGGAACTGGTGGTGGTGGGGCTGTACTTACCTCCACTGCCTCCATGAGACTGCATAAACAATTGATTGCCTAAATTGTTACCTACTCTATGGATAATATGGTGATTCTTGGAGAATTTAATATGGTCCTGGATCCTGGGATGGACAGACTCGGAAGCCTCCAATCTGACAGATGTGTGGAAATGGCGTCATCCCCATCAACGCGCCTACACCTGTCATTCCGCCTCACATAAAACCTTTTCCCATATAGACCTAGTCTATACTGGGGGGTCTGTCCTTTCTAGAATTCCAGACATCTCCATCCTACCTTGTAGCATTTCGGACCATGCTCCTCCTGCCTTGAAACGGAATGTATCTACTGCCCCACGGAATAGTTTGTGGCATTTATCCAGGTTCTGGTTGTCCGATTCAAGGGTTTCTGAGCCGTATAGATCTGACATGATACACTACTGGAAGGATCAGGACCATTCTATATCTCTGTCCACCTCCTGGGATGCTTTTAAAGCGTTCTCCAGAAGCAGTCTGCAGGCACACGTCCGTCAGGTTCGCAGGGGCTTGAGGGAGGATTTGCTGAGGGCTGAAGAGAGGGTGGCTGCCCTTGAGGTGGAGTATTCAGTGTCAAGAGCTTGCCGAGTGTACTCTGATTTTCAGGTGGCACTGAGAGATGTTCTTCTGCCCCAAACATCTGCTACTAAAACCCAGCTTCTACATCAATTCCAACGCATATTCGAACACGGGGTAAAAACTGGGAGTATGTTGGCATGGTTGGCTAGGGAGAGTTCCTCACCTGTTTCTATCTCTGGCATTCGTGACTCTGATGGGTTGCTGCTAACTGATCCTGCCTCTGTTAATGCTTGTTTCACATCGTTTTATCAAAAGCTATATAGCTCTCGAATGGTGGACACAGATGAGGAACTATACGACTATCTGGAGGAAATTGAGCTGCCATGCTTAAGATGCATTGGATGGCCTCATTACGCTGGAGGAGCTCCTCATTTCCTCTCTCCCTCCGGTCCTCTAATCATAGAGGTTTTTGGATCCTTTTCGGGCATCAAGGTTAACTGGGGAAAGTCACTCCTATTCCCGTTACACACCTCAGATCCCCGCACCCAGATTTGTACTCCGTTGACCTAGACTACTGAATTTAAATATTTAGGTGTAGTGATAAGGGCCCCTTTGTCCTCATATTTTGAGCTGAACCTCTTGCCGTTGCTTAGGACCTTCTTACTCTAGTGGGTAGAGTGAACCTTGTTAAGATGGTATATTTACCTAAGTTCCTTTAACTCTTCCGTAGTCCCCCTCTGGTGCTCCAGCCTCCTTCTTAAAAAACTACAGGGAATTATATCATCCTTTGTGTGGAATGTGAGGCCTCAACGTTTGGCCATCTCTACTTTACTGCTCCCTCTCACCCAGGGGAGCCTGTCCCTACCTAACCATCAGACTTATTTCTGGGCAGCGGTCCTGGTAATGGTGGTTCTCCCAACCTAAATATAACCCAGCGGTTACTCTGGAGGTGGCCATCCTGGGGTTGTACTCCACCCTTAGTAACTTGGTGTTCAGGGGAGCAAAATTCCACCCTGGAATTATAGATTTAATGCGTACCACTATTTTGGTGTTATAGCTCTCCGGAGATGTTCTCTCCACATACTCCCCTTTGGGGTAATCCAAATCTCACACATCTAAATAGAGTAACTGACCCACACGTTTAGGCAACAAGAGGGATAGTGAATCTTAAACATGTTGTTTCAGGAGGAAAGCTTCGCTCCTTCCCCGACCTTAAAGATGCGTATACATTACCACGGTTGATGTTGTTCCGCTACTACCAACTTCGCAACGCATTTCATAAGCAGTTCTCACCCTCTATTACCCTAGAATTGGACCCTGTTGAAGGATTGCTTATTGCCAAGGTAATAGACAAACCTCTATCTTCCCTGTACTTCTGCCTATCCATACCCCCTACTAACATATTAGAAAAGACCTTGGACAAGTGGAAAGTAGACATCCCTGGCTTGTCTGAGGAGGAGTGGGAGGGTTGTTTGTCCTCTTTTATGACTAATATGGTCTCAGCCAGAGACCGCTTCCTACAAGTTAAGTTCTTGCACAGGGCCTACTTCACTCCAAAAAGATTGACAATTATGAACCCAGTGGCCCCGGTATCCTGTCCCAGATGTGGTACGCAGGCCGCTTCATTTCTCCATATGGTCTGGTCCTGTCCACGCCTTTTGGTCAGAGATTCTTACTGATCTCAGTTGGATTGCCTCTCTAATCCTCGAGTCAGATCCCAGATTTATGTTGCTTTTTGTTTTTGGTACTAACGCTAAGGGCCGATATACTAAGTTGTTCTTAAGTTATGCCACTTTTTATGCACTTAGGGAGATATTTTTCCATTGGAAAGATGCTGCACTACCCCTGGTATCTACTTGGCGCTCTGTTATTAAACTTTGTTTTGCCACTGTATAGAATAACTTATCTTAACCGGAACTGCCCTAGTAAATTCGATAAAATATGGTCAGGATGGATAGATGATTGAGGCTCTGAGATTGCAGACGATGATCTAGGTCATGAAGCTGTGGCTTGATAAGTGTTTACTCATATGTTCCCTTGCCTCTTAATACCAATATAGAGTTTGTAATTAATATTATTACTTGGGGTCCCTCCTCCCTCCCCCCACCTCTATGGTTCCTCCTGTATCCATATAATACAACACACCTGTCAGAGGATCAGCCTACTGTATTTTAGCTGTCTCACACCCCTTTCTCCTCTGGGATATCAGCAAATTGCTCTATGTGGTAATCCCTATTGTAATGTAAATGTTACCAACTGTGCCTGTTCATCGCTTATATTGTAAAGATTTGCATAAACCTTTTCTTGTTAAAAAAAAAGTATGCAACAGTTTATGAAACCAAGCTCATACAATATTCCACCAGTCAGAAAGGTGGAATTAATTTATCTTCATATATTTCTTAAGGGAAATTGTTCAGAAATGTTACTGTCCCGAATGAAAGAACCCCTTCATTCTTTCAACACTAACCACACATATAGAATTCTGGATAACAGGGGTAACACAAAATGGTGAGTACGGTGTGGTTGTTGCCTGGTTAGTGCAGACCCAACTGGCGTTCTCAGTCACCCTGTGTCTATTAGGGGAACAGGGTGAATTACACATAGCAGGGTCCGGGGGAGCTGGACAAGAAGTTTCCAGAGCTATCTAAGATAAGCTCGGTTCCACAGGCCCCCTGCCCAAAGTGACTCCCATTACAGCAGGGTTTCTCCAAGGTCAGTAGTTGATTGCTCCTGTCTCGTTCTGGAGGAAGCTTCCAGAAAACAGAATAGGAGGGTCATCCACCTATTTATGAATGTTTATCCGACCCCAGCCATTCCCTGGGAAGGGGTGCGCAGAAGGTGGCTGGAGATGTGATAAATATTTTGGAGGCCTGCTCAGAGTGTTCTTGTTCTGGGGATGCAGCTTGCGTAATGGAGTTGTTGTTTTGGCCTCAGCAGGAGCTGGGCTGAGGGCCTGGAGATTTTTTGCTGGAGGGCATCATCTTGGAGTCTGGTCTGCAGAAGAATCTTTGTCTCCCTCACTGAAGAGTGTAGCATGGAAGCTGAGTGGTAGCAGCTATCCTAGGACAATGTAAGTAAGACAGGGTTTTGGGAATCTAAGGTGTGCATGCTGCTAGAGGGGATTTAGTGCCAGAGATCACTGTATGGACCAGGTCTGCTCTTACAGAGACCTAGAATTATTGGCCATTCCCTAATAACTTCAGTCAAGGTTGTTTCAAGAGGATTTTGTAAGAACCTTATCCTCCTCTTAATCTCTGCTATAGTTTTGGATTACCCTGACCTCTTAAATCCCCTCCTGTTCAAATTTCTGCAAATAAAATCCACAAAAAGACATCTACTAGACTAAGGCGGTGTTGTTGGTGTGCTTGGAACTGTGTCTGTGGCAGGCAGCCTCTGTACTAGCAAAGGAGACCTGGGTATATTCTCAGCAGCCTCTTGGGGGGTAAGTGCTACACGGAGAATGCTTAGCAGTTAATGCAAAGTTTTCTCTGATTGGATGAGGTGGAGAGGTCCGGTAGTGACATCACTTCCCAAACAGCACATCTGACCTCCTGTGTTCAGAATGCAGCAGGGCAGCCACTCGACAAGGGACCCACCCAGCTGAACCAATGTAACTAGGTTTCAAATATCGATACCTGGTACTGGGAAACTTGGTATGCCAGTTTTTAGATTAAAGAACACATGAGAGATCCAAATAGATCCTTTCAGTAAATAATAAAAAAAAAAACTTTATAGTATAGGCTGTAAATATAACACACATATAGCTGTGTATTGAGTATAAAAATCTCTAATACAGATTGTTACACTTAGAGCCAAACATTTATTGTTGGAACTGAGTATCTGATACTCAGCCTTTATGTTTAAGATCTAAACCGGGCATTATACCAACAATGACTTAAACATTGCCTTATGAAAAGCTGCAGTACACAGTGGTGACTTTCTGAAGTACGCACATACTTTTAATAACGTGACTAAGTGCTGATATATAAATGTTCTTTTAGTAATATGAAACAATTAGGGTTGAAAGTAACCATTAGGCACAGAGAGCATTCGTCTACAGGCATCAGAGGCCTAATGATTGAAAAAAGAATGCGTTAATGAAACACAGCAGCATGCCAAAGTCTGAATGGACCCTTATAGCTATAATAGCTACAATAACTGGAGTTCTAGTGGGGTAACTAGGAACAGTGGTCCACACCTATAACTTACTGTATAACACACAAAAGTCAGCACACAGGCTGTCAGAATGCACAAAATGTAATACACAAAGACGTCTATCTGCAATTAGGATAACACCCCCTTTATACTTTTTAATTTATATTTGTTACATGTTTGTTACATGTTTCCATTTACATAGCAAAGTGTATCTCAAACTTTTTTGTCTTGCGGTGCACCAAAAAGATCTAAAGATTTTCACGGCACACCTGAAAAGATTTAACTTTTTTTGTGGTGAAGAACTTATTTATTTTTACATTTATATTTAATTTTACAATTAGTGTGAAGGATGTGTCTGCTTTCGAGAGCACATCAGATTGAAGCGATTGTAATCTTTGTACTTTCATTTGTTTCCTTGCGTATTATTTAACAGTTTCTCTTTCAGAATTTCAGACTTGATTAAGTATTTCTCCATCTCTAAATAATGAACAAGCTTTATTTATAAGCATCAAAGTTGGAATAGAACAGTTTCTATTATTATAATATAATTAGAGCGATCGAGTTCTCCCAAGATCTCGCACAACTCTCGCGTTACGAAAGGAACCAAAAAATGACAGACTGACAGAGATTGCGATTTTATATATGTTACTTTTTTAACTTTTGCAACATTGATTTACCATTTAATTTTTTAATATGTTCAAGGTTTCAAAACTCTAGCAATTTTAAATATTTTTCAAAACTCCCATGGCACACCTGCAAATCTCACATGGCACACAGTTTGAGAATCACTGACATAGCATAATTGAAAAAACAAATATTTAAAAAATTGCTGCTTACCTTTTTAATAACTTAAAAATCCTACCTACCTTTCCCCTTCTATGTAATATTATAAATGGAGCAGAGAAGTTACCCTGTCTGAAGAGAATCTCAATTAATCCAGACTGGTGGTACCAATTCTATAACGAAACATAAGTATACAAATTGCCCCTTTTTCTGAATAACTCTGTCTGTACTGTGCAGACAGATTTTTATTATCAACATGTTACATGCTACACCCTAAATATGGGTGCAACATGCTTCCGAAGGTTAACTTAGCCTTTAAAAAGGCTTCCTCACCCCTCCCAACATCTATGTTGACTAGCCTTCAGGAACGGCCTGTCCATTAAGGGCGCACATGCGCCGTCCCCTCTATCCATGTCACCCACCTATATGGTTAATGGATAGATTCATGCAAAGCGTGAACCTATCCACGGCCGCCGTGACCACCCCCTGATTACAGTGGCGGGGGTGTTTTTTCTTAAAGCACCTGATTAGAGCCATAGACTCTAACAGGCTTCAAAACAGGGTGGACTCCGAGTGCAGAGCATTGCGCTCGGAGCCCATCCAGGTGTGTTAGAAAAGGAAATGAATATTCACTTTTCTAACACCAAATCGCCTCTCCGCCAATCAGGTCTGTTACCCGTTTCCCAATTGGCTGAAAGGTCAGGCGATCCTGGACGCCTAGGAGGAGGGGAGGAGACGCAGGGTGGAAGCCGCTGTGATCTCAGAAGAGAAGAGGACACAAGAGACGCTGCCAGATGCCTGCCACAGCCTGATCTCCTGCCTGATGTGCCCACCGATCCCCGCCATTGTGTGCCTGCCAATTCCTGATGTGCCGCCGATCCCCACCACCGATGGTGTAAGTGCCGGTGGACCGGCAGACACCACGTTTTCTGCCCCCCCAAACAAAAAACCACCAGTCGCCACTGCTAACCATAGAAAAAAAAGAAAAAAGGAGATGTATACTGTACACTTACCTATTTTCAGCCAGCTCTAGTCCAGTCATATGATCCCCTGTGACAGCCAGCAGTGGCTGCAGGGGAGAGGAGAGAGTGCCCGACAATGCCTGGTAAAGCCTGGAGCAGTGACGTCAGCTGTTGGCTCCTATGGCCTAGCGGTTGTTGGTGGTCTCTCCTATTTCCTGCAGCTGCCAATGACTGACACTAGGGAGCTGAATCATGTCACCGGATCGAAGCAGGTTGAAAATAAGTAAGTATATACATATTTCTTACACAGGATAGCCAGCATACAGTAGGTGATAGGAGAGGGGAGGTAGCATTTTTAAGACTAGTTATGTTTACCCTGGCATTCCACTTTAAGCTGCAAACTTTTAAAGGTTTTAAAGTTCAGGCTACATGCCCATGGATGTTTTAAAAAACGGGCTCTAAAGCCAGTACAGACGCCAGGAAAAAAGCATGGTGAAATAGGGTGGGGGGCCTGGGCCTGATAAGCCCCCCGCCCGTAGACCCCGACAACCAACGGCCAGGGTTGTCGGGAAGAGGCCCTTGTCGTCATCAACATGGGGACAAGGTGCTTTAGGGTGGGGGACGCAGGGCCCCCCCGCCCCAAAGCACCAACCCCCCCCATGTTGAGGGCATGTGGCTTGGTATGGTCCAGGAGAGGGGGCGCTCGCTCACCCCTCTTTCCTGACCTGCCGGGCTGCGTGCTCGGATAAGGGTCTGGTATGGATCTTGGGGGACCCCCACGCCATATTTTTTGGTGTGGTGGTTTCCCTTAAGATCCATACCAGACCGAGGGGTCTGGTATTGTCTTAGGGGGAACCTCACGCAATTTTTTTTTAAATTTTCTCGTACCCCCTCAAGATTCTCAGCACACAAGTCACACTGCAAGTCGGATCCTCTTGATCCGACTTCTGGTGCAACCTCTGTTCAAATCAATGGGCTCCCATAGGGAACCATTGATTTTGAATAGAGACAGAAACACCGACGAGGCTTAACACAGCGTAAGCCTCGTTAAATTGCGTTTAACACCTTTGCCAGCATCTGACGTTTTTTACAGCTCTAGCGCTGGAGCCTCAGAACGCACTGGTCCTGGGTTTTTTTTACAGCTTAAAAACGGCTATGCCATTTACAGCTCAAAAACGCCATGGTGGGCATGAGGCCGTAGGCTAACATGGAAAGGAGTTTTTAAGCTGCAAAAAAGCTAAAAAAAGCGGCTGTAAAAATATCCGTGGCCTTAGGTCTCATAGATTTAAATCAAATCATGAATTCTTAAATGAGAGCAGAAAATAGACAGCTTTTCACTATTTTTCTACGTAAAATAAACTAACTGCTTTTATTTGCCTGGAGAAAGCAAAATGGGAAAATCTTCCCGAGAACATTGTCCTGCAGTGACATTCTGCTTCTAATAAACTAACCAATGCCCTCTGGTGGATATAACTCATAACGTCATTATAATCATTCCTTTCCTCTCCTTAGACACAGTGGGGTATATTTACTAAAACTGGAGAGTGCGAAATCAGGCTCACTTCTGCATACAAACCAATCAGCTTCTAACCTCAGCTTGTTCAAACATGGTTTGGCAATAAATCCTGGAAGCTGATTGGTTACCATTTAGAAGTAAGCCTGATTCTGCACTCACTCTGGTAAATAAACCCCATAGAAGCATAAGGCCCCATGTACATGGGATGCTGAGGCAAAGTCCTCTGATCGAATTTTTTTGACACCTTGAAACCTGCACTTAAAATGCCCGTTTAGCCACGTTTGCGTGCCGTGTTTAGCCGCGTTTAACCGCGTTTGCATCTAGAAGCGTTTATTAAGATTACCTTATTTAAGACCCTCCTAAAGCTCAAAAAAGATTGTAGTTAACTATTTCAGCCATTTTGACCAGAGTGAGTAGCAGCAGCAGAGAGAGCAGTTGTCTACTTGTATTTGCCTCTATTTCTGTGCTTTTTTTTTGCAATTGATCCCATAATGAGCATATGTGAGGAAATGCTCCTGACATTGTTCTTGATGAAGCTAGAACGATGTAGAAAATTGCGTGAGAGGTCCAGAGTTAGAGTTCGTCGCTATTGGACCCATCCTTTGATTGCGCAGCGAATGTTGGCAGGATATTTTGTGAACATGTACGTACAGCTGCGTACCTACCCCGTCAAATGTTCTTAATTTCACACTCATGTCCATTGCCACATTTGACCTTCTACTTGAAAAAGTATGACTATATATGGTCTATATATGGCTATATATATAAATAAATATATATATATATATATATATATATATATATATATATATATATATATATATATATATATATATATATTTTTTTTTTATATATGGACTATATATGGCTATATATGGTCTATGAATCATCGCAAGTAATTAAAAAAATTTTAACTATATTTTTTTATGTTTTTTTCATTGTTTTCCATTATATTGTTGTCTTTTCAGGTCTAAAATATAGGGCACCTTTAAAAACGAAAACGCGTCTAAACGCGGGTACCTGCATTTAGCCGCGTTTAGCCATGCTTGGCATCTGAAACGTGGAAATCTTCTGCGTCTGAACCCATTTTTTTGCTTCCAAAGAAATGCTGTTAAACGCAACTGCAAAAAACGGCAATAAACGAGACTGTGTACATGGTCACTTAGGATAACATTGAAAGAGTTCAGGGGCAGTTGAAAAAAGCATCCAACTGCCTCTGAACACACATTTAACAGCGTCCCGTGTACATGGGGCCTAAGAGTGATTGCAGAAAATGACCAAGTGGTCTATCAAGTACGTCCCTTTCTCCCACTCTTTCCTTTTCTACCTTTCAGCTCTCTCCTCTTTCCCTTCCTTCCCTCCTGAAGTGCATTTCATTTTGGTTTTGACCAACTTTGTGGACACAGACTTGCCTATATTAGAAAACAAAAAAAAATTGCGCTGACCTAAAATACAAGCAAGCAGCCAGCAAAGTTTGTTGATAGCAAACAGAAAATCACATAATAAGATATACTGTGGCGCTAAAAAAAGTTCCAAGAGATCTGAAGAGTGGGAGGAATCAAATCACCAGACACAGTGTAGATGTAGAAAGGGCACTCGTCACCACGTGATAATGTAGTCTGCTTACCAGAAGGCAAATAGGATTAAGCATATATGGATATTTCTCAATGGCATCCAGCAAATCCAGCTCCCTGGAACCCCTCGTCAGACAACACCCTCCGTGACGAGGGGTTCCAGGGAGCTGGATTAGCTGGATGAGGAATTGAGGAAATGCTGTTCAGACCTGAAATTGAGGGAGCACGATCAGTACAGAAGGATCAGGAAACTGCTTCTAAAAAGTAAGTATTTGTTGTGTGTTCCTATTATTATTATTACTTTCGTGCTGCTTCATGTGCTTTTCTTTATACTGTTGTACAGTTTAAAATGGTAAGTTTGAAGTTCGTGGGCACAGTAATCGTTCGTATTAAACATCGTTCGTTTGACCACTAATACGACGTTTTTGGCAGATGCAGGTTAACTACATTTGTTCATGCCTATTTGTAGGAAAAGACGTTTAGTAAATTGTTGTCTAGATGTGTTTGTAACTATAATGAAATGCAAACTTGATTCAGTGTAAGGAGAGGACACTCAGCAGCTGTTTACACATCTGGACGCAGGAGCACTAGTGGACACCCTTTTTATAGTGTTCCACGCAGGTGCTCCAGTGGATACTAGGGGTCTCTCCATGTATGAAACTTTAAAAAAACAGGTAAGTATTCCAGCTTTGGAAATGGAAAAAAATCATGTCTTCAGCTTGAAACTCTGCCAAAACAGACAATTGGACAACACTTCCAAGCAATGTTTCAGATTACTATTTCCTAAGTATACCTTTTTTGGATTCACATGGGGGAGAAAAGAATCGGGACATCTGAGGACACCACGAACCCCACACCTCCTGAAGAAGCAGAACTCCCCATACACATTGAATATGTGGATTCCGAGGTTCAGGAAGTGGGCAAAATGGTGACCACAACAGGTCATTGTCTGAGACCACAGCTTCAGGTACTAGATGTATGCCTGCATATTTATAATACATGGTGTGTTGTGTGTTTTTAGGTGATGTGAATGTTGTGGAAGAAGAAACTCACTTCAACAGTGCAAGTGCACAAATCCTGATCAGCGAAATAATGGTGTGCAATCATGAATTAGAGAAGGTCAAGGAAAACATCAATGCACAGTGTGTCAACATGTGCTATCAGCCATCATGGGATATCAATGTACGCCTTTTGTTGGTGCAACCCCTTCCTTGCAACTAAAGTAAATGAGAGGAAGGGGTTGCACCCCCGAAACACATCCATTGATCCCCCATGATGAGATCTAGCGCATGTTGCCATACTGTGTGTTTTGTGGCTTTAGAAAGATAGATGTAGGGAAAAGACACACATTTTAGGCATGGGTTCATGATGGAAATCAACATTTTTGAGTCCCAATTTGTTGTTTGCATCTTCAAAATTTGGCTTTTACAGGGGTGACATTACCCCATCTGATGAAGGCAACATCAACACAGTTTTCACATACTAATGTCTCATATTGTATTCACTTTATCAAAGTTGAACTTTGTAAGTTCCTGAGTTGTGGATGTGTATGTTATGGTTTTAAACATGCCTGTTAGCCACAAAAAAAGGCTACATAATGTCACACATACATGTCGTACACCAAAGATGTTGGTTTGTTAAACAACCCTTTTATAATGCACATGTGAATGTGCTTGGAGTAAAATGTTTTATACTCAATAATGTGTGGCTTCTTCTTTCAATGCTCAATACCAGTTTTGGAGTAAGTTGGTGTAGTTACAGTGACAATGGGGGTTATTTACTAAAGGCAAATCCACTTTGCACTACAAGTGCACTGGCAGTGCACTTTCAAGTGCACTGGCAGTGCACTTGTAGTGCAAAGTGGATTTGCCTTTAGTAAATAACCCTCACAGTGCTCTAAAATTTGCCCCAATAAGGCAATTTTAGGGACTCCAAGCAATTAATTAATTGAGTTGAAATGGATGATTATTTTTATCATTAATGCATTACATACATTAACAACAAAAACATTGTGTGTGTGTAGGAGACCCATAGCACAACATAATAGTTAGCTGAAGAAGAGATTGTCACCTCATGTATCAAATAAGTTACGCTTGCACTATTGAAGAAAATGTCCCAAAAAGAACCTAGGAGACAAATAAAAGAAACACAAGCAGTAATCAAATGAAATATGAGTTCAGTTTTTAACAACAAATTTATTTTCTATAGTTTTTAAACAGTATCTGGCATATCAATTGCCCCCTACCCGCGAAGTACTCCACATAGCTTTGTCGTACTTTGTGGGCACTTTGGGGGGGCAAGCCAGGACGGCCAGCTTCAAGTGCCGTCAGGTTTGGTTCCAGTGAGCCAGCCTCAGTCACAACTGAGGCCAGATAGTTGGCTGCATTTTTTCTTAAAAAATTGTGCAAAATGCAACAGGAAAGAATAATGTGGTTTAGTTTATATTCCACCATATTGATTGCAGTAAGAAATAGGCAGAACCGGTGGGCCATTATGCCAAAGGCATTTTCATCCACTCTTCTGGCTCTGGCCAGCCAGTAATTAAAAACCCTCTAGTCCGGGGTGAGGGTCCTCATAGGGAATGGCCGCTTAAGATGGTCCCCCAACGCAAAGGCTTCATCTTCCACAAAGACGAATGGGAGGCCCGCCAAGTTGTCTTCTGGAGGTGGCAAGCCCAAGCTGCCATTCTGGAGCTGTCTGTAGAACTCCGTCTGGGCGAGAACTCCACCATACGACCATTCTTCCCCACGTCCACATTGAGAAATTCACAAGTCGCCGACTCCACCACCAACAACACTATACTACTATACCCCTTATAGTTATAATAGTACGACCCTGAGTTGGGGGTTGGGATGATGTGGACATGTTTCCCATCTATTGCCCCACTTCAGTTGGGAAAGTCCTACTGCTGGGCAAATTGGGAGGCCACAGTCTGCCATTCCTGTGGGTTGGAAGGAAACTGTGGAGTCAAACAAGAAAAAAAATTGTACTTTTGCACATAACATTGCAAGCAGATTATACACAAACATTCTTGGCCAACATAAGTAGAACATTTATTGAAATGAGTATTTATAGACAAAAGTATAAGGTCAACCTATCAGATTCCTCATCCTGTCTGATGGCCCATTGTAAAAATTTTATGGTGGGGGGGATGTTTTGGACAGGGAACCCTCTACACTTCATTGAGAGCTGAATGCATAAATAATGTGTAATACTTTGGCCAGCCACTCCTTACTTACACTATTGGTAGCCCACTGGACAGGTAAGAAGTTTCATAATCCAAAAATATGAATACACACTGTACAAATCGAAGCACATTTTTTTACATTCTGCAATCAAGATAATAGGGGAACAAAACTGGAAACAGTACCATTTGAAAGTATTAAGGCAGGCCCTGGTACTACATGCTTTGGTGAATTCATCCATAAATATGACAACAAAAGAGATAGGTATAGTGTGTATGGGTTTGGCAAAGTCAGCAGATAGAGTATTGGTATCGGTTGACTTAGCGGTTGGGGGGAGGGAGGTTTCCAAATGAGTTTTGGCCCCCAAAAAAACACCTCTTGCACTCTGCCTGAATTTTAGGACAAAAATAACATTTGGACACATTTTAGGGGGTGTTTAAGGTAATTACTACAATGGAGCTGATAAAATACATTGTTATTAAGTGAGTAGACTAGGGCCCAGGATAGCATGCTGGAGAGGTTAGTGAAGGCAAATATGCTTGAAGGACAAAAAAGTAGCATTAAAAGCTTACTGCATGCATGAGGACAAAGAGGACATTCACAGCATATTACAATCATGGTAATTATGGAATGATGAAATACCGTATTTATCGGCGTATAACACGCACCCCAAGTTTAGGAGGGAATTTTAAGGAAAAAAACTTTTTAAGGAAAAAAACTTACATTTAAATGCCCATCAATGCAGCCTTATCAGTGTCCATCTGCAGCCTTGCACAGCGTCCATCTGCATGCTTGTCCAGTGTCATTTGCAGCCTTTGCAGCCTTGTCAGTGTCATTTGCAGCCTTGCAGCCTTGTCAGTGTCATTTGCAGCCTTGCAGCCTTGTCAGTGTCCATCTGCAGCCTTGTCATTGTCCATCTGCAGCCTTGTCAGTGTCATTTGCAGCCTTGCCCAGGCCGCAGTTAAACTGCAGTGACATGTCAGTTTCACTGCAGTTTGAAAATTGCGCCGTCGAGATACACAGAGCCAGTCCTGTGTATCTCGGCTCTTCTCTGATCTTTTTGGCTCCTCTCGTAGTCCTGTCCAGTCCCGCCCTATGATGGACATAACACAGGTCCAATGGCGGGACTGGGGGTGACTGTGAGCGGAGCCGAGCGCCGCCCATATACATACATAGCCGAGTGTACTCAGCTAGGCTTGGATAGCTCCACTCACAGTCACGCCCAGTCCCTGTGTTATGTCCATCATAGGGCGGGACTGGGCATGACTGTGAGCGGAACTAGCCGAGGATAGCCGAGTACACTCGGCTATGTATAGCTATCGGAGGCGCTCCTCTGCTCACAATCAGTGGGGGATCGGCGGGGATCAAGGTATAACACGCACCCTCGATTTTCCCCTGATTTTAAAGGGAAAAAAGTGCGTGTTATACGCCGATAAATACGGTAAATACAATACATTAGCAAACATTAAATACATAGAATGTGATGTTAAAGGATAAAACTTACCTTAATATAGTCCTTCTGCAGCACCTGAATTATGGCATAATGATTCCCAGAGCCTGGGGGGAGATCCCAGTCGTGAACTTAATATCCTGGAGACTTCTCCTCATCGCTAAGTACCGCAAGGTGGCGACGAGCCTCTGCTCTGGAGTGATGGTTTGCCGCAGGCAGGTGTCCTGCTTCGTAATATAAGGGGACAGCAAAGCCAACAGACGGTGAAAAACGGGGTCCGTTATTCAGGGATAATTCATGAAATCATCTTCCACAGCAAAGGGATGTGAGAGAATTGGTCATGCTAGAGCAACCAATTCTTGGTCCATGATCTCCTCCTTGCCCTGTGCATGGACTGGACTTGGGACAAAGCAAGAACTCCAACACCTAGTCGAAAAACGGCACAAGCTCTCCGACAAAAACGTAACCGCAACATGGCTAGAAAACGGTCAGCTGGTCAGAACGAACTAACAGAACGCACTGAAAATCAGAAAGGACCTGAGAAGAACAAGCTGAAATTCAGAAACAAGTGGACAAGAACGCACTGAAAAACAAAAGCAAACTATAAATAGAACGCACTGAAAGACAGGAGCGAACTGACAACACGCACTGAAGAACAGATACGAACCCACAAGCACAAACTGACAAGCAGAAATTAACTGAAAAGCACGAAGCTGAAAAGCGCAAATTGTCTCTCACCAAACTTCTACTAACACAAGATAAACACGAGATTAGCAGAAGGAGCCCAAAGGGTGGCACACTGGCTATTGAACTTCCTTTTTATAATCCAGTCGTACGTGCTGTACGTCACCGCATTCTCACGTTCTGAATTTTGGGCCAACATTTGTGTGATCGTGTGTATGCAAGACAAGTTTAAGCCAACATCCTTCGGAAAAAATCCACGGTTTTGTTGTCAGAAAATCTAATCGTGTGTACGCGGAATTAGTGTTTTTTGATGTCACCCAACATTTGGGATTTTCTTTTATGCCGTGTACACACGGTCAGATATTTCAGCTACAGAAGTCCGACAGCCTGTCTGACAGACTTTCGACAGACTTTGGACGGACTTTTGGTGGACTTTTGGGGGACTTTCAATGGACTTCCTAATGACCAGACTTGCCTACACACCATCACACCAAAGTCCGACGGATTCGTACGTGATGACGTACACCGGACTACAATAAGAAAGTTGATAGACAGTAGCCAATAGCTGCCCTAGCGTCAGTTTTTGTCCGTTGGACTAGCATACAGACGAGCGGATTTCTGGGTCCGTCAGAGTTACGACGTAAAGATTTGAAGCATGTTCTAAATCTAAAGTCCGTCAGATTTGCGACTGGAAAAGTCCGCTGAAGGTCCGGTGAGGCCCACACACGATCGGATTGTTCGCTGGATTTGGTCCGTCAGCGTCCATCAGCCCAGTCCGGTCGAAAAGTCCGACCATGTGTATGCCCCATTACTTTAACTTTCAATGATAACAGTAAACAGGACAGTGAATCACCCTGTTTCAGGGAGAACTAAAAAAAGTTTGGCCTTTAGTTACACTTCAATAATGGTAATCCTGATTTTCAGAAAAGAAATTGCTTAATACATTACAGTATTTGCAATTTACCTCATGGCCATAGTAATTGAAAATGAATGTGCTGCTGACATTGGTTTTAGGGTGTTTAGTCGAAATTAAAGCCCAATTCCACTTAAAAAAATATTGCCTTACGCAAGTTAAAACAAAAAACGCTTTTGATTGTAGTAATCACTCTACCCCCCACGCTTTTTCTCTGAAACTTACTCCAGCACCAGTTTTCTTCCAGGCTGCATGATGTTGTTTTCATAAAAAGGTAGCGTCCATGTTTTCTTCAGTTCAAGTTCCTTTTACAGCCCTAATCCAGTCACACATTTTTATCAACTTATGTAGGTCGTTGAAATTTCACATGTTGGTAAAATAACTCTTCCTCTATAGTAACTCTTCATCTTTTTATTGAAGGTAAATAATGGATTCCAAGGTGAAGCAATGTGCCATCATTGAGTTCTTGATGAATGAGGGATGCAGGCTGTCTGGTATCCATAGAAGGCTACAGAATGTTTTTTACGGAGATGACACAACTGACAAGAGTCACCGATGACAAGACATTGCTCTTATGCATGGTGTCATCTCCGTGGCGACATATTGCTTCTGCCTGAAATCCATTATTTACCTGCAATGAAGGAGAAGAAGAAGAATTACTATAGAGGAAGTGTTACTCTATCAACATCTAAAATTTGAACAACTTATGCAAGTTAATAAAAAAAATTATGCCCACTTTTACATTACTTTCGATAAAGCCCTCCTATATAAAAAGTTATAACTGCTGTCTGTTACTTTGGGAAAAATTCCACTAACTTCCTCAAGTCCTCACAACACCCTGTGACAACCTGACACATAAAGCATTATTGGGACAGGAAATTAGGGCAACTCTTTCTAATTGAAGCACAGAGAGAAAAAACTTGACAGAGGTGATAACCTTTCCTCGTTCTAAGTTATAAAAATTTTTGGCTGCATTTTGGCATTAATTTGCACCAAAAACTGTAACCGCATCAAGATGCAGACCTACTTCCTAATAAAACATATATATTTTATATTCTTACAAAACATTATGTTATTAAATCATGTCCTGAAATGACTAATTTGAAAATGAAACAGAATTAACATCTACACTTGCTAAATATTTGAAAGTAAAATGTAATTACATAAGTAGTTTCCAAGGATATAGGTCTGACACCGCTGATACATTAACATTTCATTCCATGTAGTTACCTGAGTGAGGTAGTAGATCCAAGCAGTAAACGAGCAATTAATTTGCACTGTAGGGCTTTTCTGATTGCAACAGTATGCCCATATCTAGATGACTACCCAGATGTTATCTAGCACATCAGCTCTGCAGAAAATGCTACAAATTAAAAGGCTGAAGCTGCAGTATTTTTATTGCTTCCTGCTGATTCAACACCGTAATTTCATCAAGAGATCAAGAGCAAATCTTTGATCCGGCTTAATTGAAGAAATGCTTTATATTTTTGGTGTTGGACTTCTCTGCATGAAATCACAATTTTTAATAAAATGCAGTTTAAATAAAAAAAAAATCCTACTTGCCATGTAAGTCTGTTCCTTGTGCAACTCTTTAATGTTTTTTATGTACCAAATAAAATCGTAGTAATTGACAGCTTTGGTTTATCCAACATAGAGCATGTTGAACCCATTTCATATAGAAAGTTACTTCATCATAAATCAATGATAAAAAATTCAGTGACATTGCTGTAGTGCTACATTTGCATTAGATTGAATCAAATGTAAACCCTAAGACCCCTTTCACACTGAGGCGCTTTTCAGGCGCTTTCACACTAAAAAAAAGCGCCTGAAAAGCTCACGAAAACCTATTTTCATTAAAATCAATGAATGCTTTCACCCTGGGGCAGTGCGCTGGCAGGGTGATGCCATTTAAACTGCCTTTTGCATATATGCACTTCATCGATTTCTGTATGGCATTTCCCAGGGTTTCATGATGATAAAAAGAGAGGATTATCTGCATTGAAACAGGCACTCATAGGAGTTGATTTAATAAAGGCAAATAGACTGTGCACTTTGCAAAGTGCAGGTTCATTCTGCAAGTGCAGTTGCTCCAGAGCTTAGTAAATGAGCAGAAGCTCTGCTGACTACCATCATCAAATCATGTACAGACAAAAATGCATTTTTTTTCAAATTTTACTTGTACATGATTGGGTATTCTTGGCAGAGTGAAGCTTTACCTCATTTACTAATCTTTGGAGCAACTGCAAAGTGCACACAAACAGAGTGATATTAACCTACAGTTTTGTGAAAAACGACTTGCACCTTTTATGATTTTTTTTTTCATATTTTTTACACTTAAATGACTCAGATCATTGAACAAATTTTATTATTACACAAAGATAACCTGAGTAAATACAAAATGCAGCTTTTAAATGATGGTTTCATTTTTTTTAAGGCAAAAAAGCTGTCCAAACCTGCCTGGCTTTATGTAAAAAAGTAATTGCCCCCAAAACCTAATAACTGGTTGTGCCACCCTTGGCGACAACAACTGCAATCAAGCGTTTGTGATAACTGGCAATGAATCTTTCACAAAGCTGTGAAGCAATTTTGGCCCACTCTTCTTCGCAGAATTGTTTTAAATCAGCCACATTGGAGGGTTTTCCAGCATGAACGGCCTGTGTAAGGTCATGATACAGCATCCCAATTGGATTTAAGTCCAGACTTTGACTAGGCCACTGCAAACCTAAATTTTGCTACGTTTGAACCATTTTGAGGTGGACTTGCTGTTGTGTTTCAGATCATTGTTCTGCTGCATAACCCCAATGCACTTGAGCTTGAGGTCACGAACTGATGGCCGGACATTCTCCTTTAGGATTTTCTGGTAGAGCTCAGAATTCATGGTTCCATCAATTATAAAACAGAGCAGCCCCAGACCAACAAAGCAGCCCCAGACAATCACGCTACCACCACCATGTCTGACTGTTGGTATGATGTTCTTGTTGAATGCTATATTCGGTTTAAGCCAGATGTAATGGGACGCACACCTTCCAAAAAGGTAAATTTTTGTCTCATCAGTCCACAGAATACTTGCCTAAAAGTCTTGGGGATAATCAAGATGTTTTTTGGTAAATGTGAGATGAGCCTTTGTGTTCTTTTTGGTCAACAGTGGTTTTGACCTTGGAACACTCCCATGGATGCCATTTTTGCCCATTCTCTTTCTTATTGTTGAATCATGAACACTGATCTTACCTGAGGCAAGTGAGGCCTGCTGTTCTTTGGACGTTGTTCTGGGTTCTTTTATGACCTCCTGGATGAGTCGTCGTCATGCTCTTTGACAAGTTCCAAGTTATCTCCATTTGTGGATAATGGCTCTCCCTGTGGTTTACTGGAGTTCCAAAGCCTTAGAAATGGTTTTGAAACCCTTCCTAGACCGATACATGTACATTATTTTGTTTCTAATCTGTTTTTTTAAAGTGGCATGATATGTGGCTTTTTGTGATCTGTTAGCGTGCTTCACTTTGTCAGACAGCTTTTATTTATGTAATTTCTTGATTTAACAGGTCTGGCAGTATTCTTGATTTAGCAGGCCTCGATGTGGCAGGTGAAATTTAACTCAGCTTTCCAAAAAACTGTGGTTAATCACAGTTCATTCATGATTCAGCATTGGAGGGGGCAATTACTTTTTCTCATAGGGCCAGGCAGGTTTGAACAGCTTTATTCCCTTAATAAATGAAATAATAATTTAAAAACTGCATCTTGGATTTGCTCGGGTTATCTTTGTGTAATATTAAAATTTGTTTGATCTGAATCATGAGAGTTTGAGAAATATACAAAAAAATTAAAAATCGGGAAGGGGCAAATACTTTTTCACACAACTGTATAACCAAGGATCTTCAAGACAAGCTTACCAACTTTTTTTTATGAAAGCCATTAATAAAAGCTACAGATTTAAAAATGATTGAATGTTTTTTGGAACTGCATTAAAAAGGACCTGTACTGTGCTCTGTGATGACTATGCCCAAAAAAAGGCGAGCTGAGTGCACTGGATTAGTTCCAAGGACTAATTATAGGGGTAAAGGCCAGGGCTTTACTTCTTAATGCCATAGCTAACCCCCATGTAGGCAGGGGTCACACTGTTGCCCCTTCAACTAGGTTCCTTTTTTTAACTCTTCCAGGAAGGGGGGCGATTTCATTTAATTGCTAGCAGGATCATATATATGCTTGGGGAAGAGCCTATCTAGGAGGGGGTCTAGGTTGGCTAATGGGAAAATATGAGCCAGGAGGGAGAGAGAAAACCTAGAGAATAAGGATGAGCCGAACACCCCCCAGTTCGGTTCTCACCAGAACGTGCAAACAGGCAAAATATTCTGACAAACACACAAACACTGTTAAAGTCTATGGGACACGAAAATAAAAAATCAAAAGTGCTAATTTTAAAGGCTTATATGCATGTTATTGCCAAAAAAGTGTTTGGGGACCCGGTCCTGCCCCAGGGGACATGTATCAATGCAAAAAAAAAGTTTTAAAAATGGAGCAGTGATTTTAATAGTGCTTAAAGTGAAACAATAAAAATTAAATATTCATTTAAATATTGTGCCTGGGGGGTGTCTATAGTAAGCCTGTAAAGTGTTTAGAACAATACCACAGCAAAATGACATTTCTAAAGGAAAAAAAGTGACTTAAAAATGATCGCGGCTGTAATGAATTGTCGGTTCTCAGCAATATGGATAAAACTCTTCGAAAAAAACGGCATTGGTCCCCCCCCCCAGTCCATTACCAGGCCCTTTGAGTCTGGTATGAATATTAAGGGGAACCCCGAACCAAAATTTAAAAAAAAATTGCGTGTGGATGCCCCCAAAATCCATACTAGGCCCTTCAGGTCTTAGACACACTGTATGTGCAGGTGTGTGAGTGAAATGGAGCACTGGAGGGTTGTGGACTGTCAGTATGGCCGATGTTAGGCCTGAACAAACCTTGCTTTTGGCAGGTCCCTGATGGAGTACATGTGGGTGATACATAAATTTTCTGGGACCCACCTGGGACCCAAATGTCTAATGAACTGATTACTGGTGGGATAATGATCAAAAAAGCATCAGGAGAGGTGCACAGATCCACAGAATTGTATAGCTTTCTCTCCAGCAATTAAAATAATTAGACACGTGCATTCGTTTTCGTCCGAATGCATTTTCGTCCGAATTTCAGGTATTTTCGTTATCGTTTTAACAAACGATAACGAAAGTGCAGAACCCGAAAAACGAAAGATCCTGTTAGGTACCTGGTAGTAGAGCCTGACTTGTAGGAGAAGACCTCTCATACAACGCTGGTTCAGGAGCCACTGGAGTGGGGACAGTGGTCTCCTGAGCACAGTGGGGTAGGAGTGCCTGTGAGCTGAGTCTCTGATGCTGAAGTGATGAGAGATCCCACAGGGATGGCTGGACTGCAGATCAGGTGAGACTGGAAGCAGCAAACTGGAACACTTGGAGATGCAGAGGTCTCTGGAGCTGAAGCTGAAGGTGCAACAGCAAGGACTAAACAGGAACAAGCAGGGTCAGACGGTCCGGGTCAGCAAGGATATGAGACAGGCAAAAACAGCAGGCAGAGGCAGAGTCGGTAGGCAGGCAGAGATCGGCAACGGTATCAGGCAGGTAGTAGAAGAATAGTCGGACAGGCCGGGTCGGATTGGAGCAGGACGGATGGTCAGACAAGCCGGGTCAGATAGGTAGCAAGCAATCAGGTTCAAATACAATAATCACGAAGCTGAGACGAAGCAGCAATGTGTCAGAGGCACAGGGGGACTTTTATGTGTACTTTGGTGCCAAACCGGCACTATCGCGAACAGGTGCACGCCCCCGTACGCGCGCACGTGCACACGCGCGCGCGCACAATCGCCGCGTACCCGCGCGCGCCCTAGCGCCGCGCTGACGCCCGGGAACAACAGGGATTTGCTGAACAGCGCAACGGAGCGCGCCGGCGCATAGACGTACGCTGACGCCCCGGTTCGGTGCCAATGGTACCCTGACAGATCCGACATAAACAAATGCTTTATTTTTGTTTTTGTTACTACAACAGTTCGATATAGATAGGAGATTCGACATGATGATGACAATAACAATCTGTGTCCATCAAACCTGTGGTCGAATGTGCCTAACCTTAACTCTATTAGTCCAAGATTATTCTACATAGAGAGAAAAGATTTGACATAGAGAGAAAAGATTCGACGTAGGGGAGAAAAGATTTGACGTAGGGGAGAAAAGATAAATAAAAATAATGATGATGATGATGAATGTTATTGGCTGATTGTAACCAAAGAGGAGGAGCAGTAAAATAGCTAGAACTAAGTACACACGTACTTTGGCTTATGGTGTCTGTTGAAAGTTCTAAGAAGATTCAACGGAGCAGGTAAACTATACGGCGTCGTACAGTTTAGCTGCCCCGTCAAATCTTCTTTGAACATTCGCAGACACCATAAGCCTTCAATGACAGATTCGACCTCAATTTGGATTTTCGGACTAATGCAATTTTTAACGAAAAACGAAATAAATAAAAACGAATTTTGGGAGTAACTAAATATATTTATTTTTCAGACGAAAAAGAAATTCCGAAACAAAATATTTCAGTGTGCACATGTCTAAAAATAATGACCAAATTTCTCTCCAAATCCCACAAGACTACCTGTCAGAAGCAGCAGTGTCTTAGATAATCTCAAACTGCAGATATACAGCTATGAGGCTCAAGGCACAGGTGATGCCTTGCTATTTTTCAGAAGTTAAAGGCAAATGGTAAAATGCTTCATGGTTCGGCTTAGAAACAATTAACATTTCTAGATGATCCCTATGAGATAGCAAATCTTTAGGTTTTAGCTTTAGATTTTTTGAATTGATCCAATTAATATGTGAAAATGTATATAAAATGTTTATGATTGAGTTTACGTTGCTTTGTAGGTATCTTGGAAAAGCCTTTAGATTGTGGATCCACTAAGGACACAGAGAATTTTCACTTAGCAAAGCTTAAGCTTGTTAAAAAAAGGTGAAGCTGTGTTCACTTCAGTCATTTAATCTTTTGCAAGCAAAAATTTAGATTTTTTTGTTCAAGTGAACACAGCTTCATCCTGATTAGTAAGCAATGAACATTCACTTTGAATGAACAGGATCTCCTCATTCAGTAATTCAACTTTTTATGATCGATTGATTGACATTGGATTTTGTCATCAACACACTTGTGATTCTGCAAGCTTGCTTAATATAAAGAAGTGCAAGTACTTGTTGTTATAGAGAATGTTAAGTTTAGGAGTAGACATGTGCAATTCTTTTGTTAGAAATTCATTTTTTCTATGTAACTCTTTTGTCTCCTATCTTAGAGGTGGCTGTGCTAATTGAGTAGAGATACTAAAGATGTTTAAGTAAAAATTTAAAAAAACATAGAAAGAGTGAGCATCCAACTGTACCTTATTGGGTTGCCAACATCCCTGATAATAGATAAAGAAAAAAGGGGTGTACCCCCAAAATATTGGGACTTTAGCTGCAACAGAGTAATAATGAAGTAAAAAATGTTTTATTACATAATATACATCAATCACAATTTTCAAACCATTAAAATAATGGTGTTGGTGGTGATGATTCCCACAAAGTGTCCAGATGACCCAATGCGTTTCGAGCCAAATTGCATCCCTTCGTCAGGGGCAGTAGTCCGGAGGAAATCACACTATACAATAGAATCACATGTATAAATTAGTAATGATATAAATAATCAGTTGCTTGAAATATACAACACACAGCATAATAATTGTAACATAAAAGGGCATACCCAAAATGAACACCATGAAAATTCACTGCCGGAAGCGTGGCCGCACCTATGTCACGGACAGGCACCACCGGTGTCCAAAGGAACACAATGTAAATAGTGGGTCCCTACTCATCCACACTGATTCCCCACACTCGGCACCGACAGAAACCACAAATGCAAATGTCACCCTTCCACGCCTCCAAAGGTCTCTATCTCGCTGTATAACCTGTTAAGGAATATGAGGAGGTGTGTGACTCTATTCTAACTGGATTCTACCCAATCTGAAAAAAACCCCACTGAGACAGATACAGCTCAATGAGGAATGCAAGCATAGTAAATAATCTGTACATTCATCTCCGACCTTCAATTAATCCACTTTCAGGACACCAAGAGGTATAGTGGCAGCAAGATAATGCCTGCCAAATTAACATCCCATTGTAACTAAGTGGCATCATCTGTATCCATAGGAAATAACCCTTAAACAGGCACGAACTCAAATATAAGATATAGAGAAGAGGGAGCAGTTCAAAGAGCCAGTACATACCTTAATTAATTCTAGCCTCCAAAGGGAATAATATTTGATGGCACTATAGTCCTCCGGACAAAAGTACAGCCTGAGTTGTATCCGCCGTCCGGTGCAGTGACAAAGCACTAGTATCGGACGCCGCTATATATGTATACATCCGGAATTGGCATCTGACGTGCCGCCGTCATTACGTCCGGCATTATGACGTTATTCCATACTGCGTCAGCCCAGTGATTACGGGCTTACATGTGTTCATAGCACATGTGCGAGCTTTTCTATCAGAGATCCTATGATAGGCTGTTGCATAACAGCATTGTAATGATAAACAAATGGGGCCCTGCAGCCAAAGGCAAAGCATAGGGACTAAGGAGACCTAATCTATAGCTGGAGACCTTAAATAGGAGACAGGTAGTTAGGAGACAGTCACAATGTGTGAAGCATCTGCTGGCAACTCTCAGGAGAATCCCCCCACAAGGCCGATCCACCGGAAAGGCATTGCGGAGAGGCGTCCTGCAGACAACACCCACCAACGCTTAAAGCGGCCCATGGGGCGGACACTACCCCAGACACCAACAATGATATCTGAAGGGGACATGTCCAAACCCAAAGGAAGGCTGCCGCTAAGCCAGAGGCCCCCCTGCATCGGGTGGGATGAGGAGAGATCCACATGGGTGGCATAAAAATTTCACAGCAAATGCCGCTTATCTATGCAGACAATATAATGGGTAAATATACAAAGGAATAGAGAGACCCAACAGAATCCAAATGACACTGTAATGTTCAAAATACAAGGTGTATGTATACATAAATAGATGATGTCAATACATCATAGCAAGTGACCCAATAATTATTCTAAAGGGTCACATCCAGTAACTAAACATCTAACTGTACTTCACTAGTGTCCATAAATTGGGGTGGAAGAGAGGAAAAAGAACAGAAGAAAGAGGGGATTCCACAGGATCGGGGTGGAGCGCTCCAGATCATGTCAGAGTGACGAAATGCGTAGGGCGGAGTCAGCATACGTTCTTGCATCACTTCCTGTCACAGAAGCTTGTGTCAGCAATATATGCTTTTTTTATCCTAACCGAATGTGAGTACCCTTTTAGCGTTTTTCATCAATAACAAGTTTTTTTACATCACGCGATGTGGGCTCCCTCTTTCTCTTTTCATAATGAAACCTCCCCATAATCAACATTAAGGACAGAGGTATCCTGTATCGCTACACAGTGGCATATACTGTGGATGTATGAGACCCCAAGAGGGGGTGAAGGATCTGGTGAGTGCAGACACTTTAGGAGCACGGATAAGGAACGCACTGAATGTTTATTCATTGAAAAGCCCACCAGAACGGATCACTTCACTGGCGCTACAGCACCTTATAACAGTCACATGTTCACCTGTTTATTCACATTAGCACTTTATATTTGTATATTGATTTAACTTTGTATATATGGGATTGCATATGCTTATTAATTACTAGATATATTGCACTTTATTCACAGATTTATTATAATACAAGTTGTATTGAGTCAGGTATATTGCCTGACACTCATCCACACTCAGGAGTTTATATATCAAGTTCATATTGGATTCACAGTTGTATCTGTTTTGGGCTAGAAGACACCCATTCAATGTATATTATTGTTTGTTTGAGTCAGGGAACAGCACACACCTGAACTCAATCAGGTCTGGAACGGCGCCATATCTACTCCTTCTTTCTTTTTCAAACGTCATACTCCACCTAGTGGAAGTAATAGGTAGGGGCTGCAGTTCCAATACACACACAATTTTTATCTCCATAGTATACATTCCATTGCGCGGGGATTCCTCTTTCTTTCTGATCATGACAGTTGTGTGATCAGACAAGAACGAAAATTGTGCTCGTACAATACCAGCTGGTATAATTTTTGTTTAATCAGTACAGGTGTTATTCGAAAAATACAATACAAATGCACTACAACACATTACGTCCCTTCTGAATTTTTATTCTGTCGTACGTGAATTTTCGTAACTTTTGTAAAACTCTTATCATTTTCTATATGAGATTAGCACGCAAAAAAAAACAGATGATCATTCGTCCGATAGTCTGATTGTGTGTACTAGGCATAAAAGAAGACATAGGTTAACCGATGACATAGGTTAAACATATATTTTATTTTCGTACACTATATGTGCTTTTGATCATTAAGGTTATACTTGACTCGCGTTTCTTCAAATGTTTTCTGGCACACAGTGGCATCATTAGAAGCTACCATGCTGTGACATACTGAGTGTAACTGTTTCTTCATAAATGTATGTTTTTTTATAAGAATTCACATCAGAAACATAGAATGGACCTTGCCATGGTTGCAGCTTTGATTTCCTCACGCCAGATCATTGTCCAGTAATCTTAAAGCATATTTACACTTTTGCAGTCAAATTTGATAAAACCTCATTATATGTTTATGTGTTCCCATTCACACAGCATGCCTAAAAATGTAAATAAATAAATAATCCACACATTTTAGATGTTTCTCCGGAGGAAGTGTCATGGCTGACTGCAAGGTGAACAATGTTAGAGTGAGCCTGTCCCAAGTCTGTCATCATTAACCTACAATACAAGAAGGCCAGACTCTACACCTTTAACCCTTTGTTAGAACAGACAGTGTTGAAATCTAATAACAATTGATAATAAAGATCTACCTGCACAGTAAAGACGGAGTAGTTATAGCAAACACAACTCCCCAGCACCCTCATAAACAAAGAGAACAATGTAAGATTTTTTTTTGCAGGAAGGTCCAGAATAGAGCATCTAAAATGATAAACTGTGATTTTTAATTTTTTAAGCTATGCTAGATGGATAGAGACATGTAACAAATACAATGTTGGTGTTATCCCAATTTGGCTGCAAAAGTGAAAATATACAGCTTAGTTGGTATTTGCCTCACTACTTATACTGTTTCTGATTAGCATTATCAGTTATTATTACCTCATGTCCAGCGGAGATGTTCAAAATGAGCATAAACATGGAAATGGCTCTCTATTTTGGCTGTATTGTGATTTGTAAAATATCAGTATTACATTTAGGTCTTTTAGGCAGGGTTCACATATTTGCATCCAATTCGCATGACATGAATGTTACCGGCTCTCAATGGAGCCTGTTCACACATGTCCAGGGCGGCTGCGGTTTAAAAAAGGGTCCTGTGTGTTTTTGGGTCGGGTTCAGGTGTGAATTCAGGCAAGCCGGTGAACCGGTGAACAGGAACGCACCGAACCCTGGACTGCAAACCGCAGCCGCACATATGTGAATATGGCCTCAAAAGTGTATTTCTGGAATCTCATTGCAACACCTGGACAGGGGAGAGGATGGGACGTGCTCGGAGAGGGGGAGGGGCCTGGTGGTGGGGCGGTGGAAGGAGGAGGGCAGAGGTCGGAGCGATGGCGGCGCCGGTGTAAGCGTGGGGTGAGAGCCCAGATGAACCGTGCATGGTTCCCAGCCAAAGCAGCGGAGGAGTAAACCGGGCAGCGATCCCCATAAATAAACACAGCGCTTAGTGTATTAGCAGGTGAGGCGGATCTGACGGCTGCTGAAGCAGTCGCTACCACGGTGTCCCCCGTCTGCAGCCTCCTTGCCTCTGGCGGCTCGGCTCCATCCTGGACCCCTGAGCCTTGCTCATACCTCCCGCATGCCCCCTCCACCTATTCCAGCTATCCCCGCAGCCAGTGGGGACGGCCGAGCGTGAAGGGAGAAGGATTCAAGAGACACTGCTGCCCTGACTGTCTGCATACATATTCAGAATTAAAGCAGCGGTGGAACGATCCCCAGAACACTGACGGGGAAGGAGCAACAGTGAGAGTGGAGCTCCTTGCCTACCCCATGATGAACACCGGTAACCCAGCCTAGGTCCACAGAGGTCTGCAGGATCACGGTAGGAGTTTTCCTGTTCTTAAGGGAGAAACAAGCGGTGAAGGCACCCAGCCTGTGCATTATTTGGACTGTAAATGATCCATGTGAGTAAATGCAAGAACTCAAGGGTAGGGGGATCTGCGACATATAAATGAACTGTCCGGTGTTTAATTAAGAAACCAGAGGGAAAGTGGGCACCCCTGCAGCCCCAGTAGCCCCAGTAGACAGGGGGGATAACAGTAATCGGGAGATAGGGGGGAGAAGAGCTGCACGAGAGTTTCCCTGCGTCTCTATTCCAGAAGTTATAAGGAGAGCCTGGGGGGACACTGGAACATTGAAAAATGTGTACTGAGCTTGCTTCCGTTTTGTTCCTCACCCTTCTGACTGGGGGTGCGCTCTCTCTGAGCCCAAAAATTGGCATAAGCCAGAAGCAGGGAACATGAGAGGTCGTTCTCAAAAGCAAACAGAGCCCAGTAAGCCTAGGGAGAGTATGAATTCAAGTACAATACAAAAATATCTAAAAAGCCCAGGTCCAGAGCATAAACAACAAGAGATCAAAGATAAAAAAAAAGGTTACAGCTAAGAATAAAGGAGGGCAAGGGGAGACCCACAATACAGAGGCTCAGGCCGTGGTAGAACCAGGCCCAAGCATGGAATTCGAACACGCTGCAGAGGCCCCCCCAACTAAATATGAGATGCAAGATATGCTCATCAAGCTGGAAAACTCAATCAAAACAGAAATTTCTAATGTCAGGTCAGATCTAGGTCACCTCCTCAGGCGAGTGGAAGAGGCGGAAAAGGTGGCGGAACAGCAGGCCCTGGATATAGAGATCCTTAAAAAACAAGTAAAAACCCTTCAGGGGGATCAATATGAGCTGAAGTTTAGATTGGAGGAGCAGGAAAACCAAAACAGGCGTCAGAACTTAAGGATTAGATCCATACCTGAGCAGAGTGGGGAAGACCTGTTTATAGTAATGAAAAAATTATTCAACCCCCTTTTAGGAAGGAACCTGGAGGGCGACCTTAAAATTGACAGAGTCCATAGGATAAGAAAGCCCCGAAACATAAGTGAAGATGTGCCCAGGGACATAATAGTGAAGTTCCACCAATTTGAGGACAAAGCAAAGATTTGGAAAAATCTAAGAGGGGCACAACCATTGAGATTTCACAACAAGGAGGTTCAAATATTTTCGGACTTATCAGCAGGAACCCTGGCGAGAAGGCGCCTATTAAAACCGCTGGTGGATTCACTGAAGGGAGCCAACCTAAAATACAGCTGGGGCTTCCCATTGTCAATAAGTGTGACAAAGGAGGGCGGGACATTCAAAATGAAAAATATGGGGGACCTACAAGTTTTCTGCCGGAATCTAGGGATCCCAGTCCCAGATATACCAGACGGGGTTATGCCTAATTAGAAGGGTAGAAAACCAGCATCAGGTTCTATAAGGGGGGGGTCGTATGGGAGGGGGAGGGGTGGAGTTGGGCTGTTGGGGGGGTGGACGGGGGGAGCAGGGAGACGGAGTAAAGAAGGGGACAGAAGAAGTCCCTCCAAGGCCCCTCACCCATTGCAGGCGGGGGGCCACCATAGCTGTCCACGTCCAGTGCCCCACCCTGGAGCACGAGGGGAAACAGGTCGGCAATACGCTATATCCGACACTGGGTCCCAACGGCCGAGCAGTGGCCGCAGGAGGGAGGGAGGGGGGTTGGGGGGTGGGAGGAGGGCGGGTTGGGGGGGGAAGAAGGGGGGGGGTTGGGGGGGAGAAAGGGGGAGGGGGGAGGAGAGGTACCCCCGCAGCTGTCCAATAGCGAGAAAGGTGGTTGATGGCTGGGATAGAAGTTAAGTGTATGTCCTACAATGTGAAAGGTCTAAACTCACCAGGAAAGAGGCGGAAAATTCAGAATGAATTACAGAATTATGATGCTGATGTGGTCTTCCTGCAGGAGACCCATCTGGTGCAGGAGGAAAACATCAAGCTGAATCCAAGGAATTTTCCAGCATGGGTATATGGTGACTCACCTATTAAAAGGGCGAAGGGAGTAGCTATCGGGTTCTCGCAAAAAATTAAATTCACACTGATTGAGAAGTTGGCGGATGAAGAGGGGCGGTTTTTGTTTGTAAAAATTAATTTAGGTGACAGGAAATACACATTAGCTAACGTTTATTGCCCCAATAGAGACCCGATAAAATACTTCTCCCGGACCCTAAGGAGACTGAATTTATTTAAAGAGGGGGTAACAATCCTAGCAGGCGACCTGAATTTTTGTTTGGATCCGGCCTTGGACAGGTCCTCTGGGACCCGGGACATGGGGAAAGGATCACTGATGAGATTAGGGAAAAATCTGTATGATAGTCAGCTAATAGATGTTTGGCGGGTACAACACCCCAAAGTGAGAGACTATTCCTTTTTTTCCCCGGCCCATGGGACCTATTCAAGTTTGGGTTACCTGTTGGCTGACCACAGCCTATTGGAGTGCATAGCAGATTCAAAAATAGAAGCTATTACCCTATCGGACCACGCCCCAATCTCCATGACAGTAAAGCTTGGGGGGCTTTTGAGGGCCCTGTTCTGTTGGAGGTTCAATGAGGCCCTCCTTATGAAAGATTCAGTGGTTGAGAAAATACAGAGGGAAATAGATGAGTTCTTCACACACAATGAGTCGAGCGAGATAACGGGGGGAGTTCTGTGGGAGACATTCAAGGCATACATAAGAGGGATTATAATCTCTATAGACTCGGGGGAAAAGAGAGAGGGGAGACTGAAGAAAGAAAAGCTTATCGCCAAAATTTATCAGCTGGAACAATTACATAAAGCTTCTCTAGGAAAGGACGAGGCTATATTTAAAGAACTGACACTAAAAAGAGAAGAGCTTAGGGAGTTAATGGAAGAAGAGATGGTGAAATTTAGGTCTACACAATTAAAAAGGTTCCACATGCAGGGCAATAAGGTGGGGAAACATCTAGCGATAGTTACGAGGAAAAAAAAAGATGAGAACTATATAGAGAAGATCAAAAACAGTAAAGGAGTAATGAGACATACTACTAAAGATATAGCAGAGGAATTCAGACTGTTTTATGCAGCGCTTTATTCGGGTGGTAATGAAGGGAAAATTAAGGGAAACAAGGATGAGAAGACGAAGGAGTATTTAAAAGGGGTGGAACTTCCCACGTTGTTGGAAGAAGACACATTAGAGCTAGAACGCCAGATAACGGAAGAGGAGATTTATCAGGCATTAAAGTCTACCCCTACGGGCAAAAGTCCTGGGCCCGATGGCTTCACAAATAGTTTTTACAGGAAATTTAGCAGATCCCTGGTCCCCAGGCTGCGCCAAATTTGGAATGGTCTTGGGAAACAGGGAGATCTATGTAGAGATGCCCTACTGGCAGCTGTGACACTTATACCTAAGGAGGGAAGGGACAGGACCTTATGCTCGAGTTATAGGCCGATTGCGCTCTTAAATGCGGACACTAAGCTATACGCGAAGGTGTTGGCAGCTTGGTTGAAAGAGAAAATGCCCTTTTTGGTCCACCCAGACCAAGTGGGATTTGTCCCTGGGAGGGAGGGAAGGGACAATGGGGTGAGATCTCTCCTGATAATGGAGGCATTTAGAACGAGTGGGGTCCCCAGTCTACTCCTGTCAATTGACGCCGAAAAAGTGTTTGACAGGGTAGACTGGGGATTCATGTTTCATACACTTGAGGCAATTGGGATAGGACCCACAATGTTAAATTGGATAAAAATTTTTTACAACCAACCTGCAGCTTATGTTAAGGTCAATAAGACTCCCTCAGCACAATTTGTCATGAAAAACGGGACAAGGCAAGGCTGCCCTTTGTCGCCACTTCTGTTTGTCCTGGCCTTAGAACACCTCCTAGCTACAATTAGGAAAAACCCGGATATAAGCGGATGTAGAGTGGGTGGGGAGGAACACAAACTAGCCGCTTTCGCGGACGATGTGCTTCTCTATGTCAGTAACCCTAGAATCACGATCCCTAACCTTTTAACTAGCCTGAGGAATTATAGCGAGCTCTCAAACTTCAAAATAAACCTAGAAAAATCAGAAGCACTAAAAATAAATATCAACAAAACGGAGGCGTCCAGACTGGGGGAAGTGTTCCATTTCCCATGGAAAAAATCCCTAAAATACTTAGGGGTAAATCTAATAAGTGACAAAGTGAAACTATATAAGCAGAACTTCATTCCCTTGTTAAATGAAATAAAAAGGGAAATAAACAGTATTAAATATTGCCCCGTTACGTGGGTAGGACGAATTAATCTTGTAAAAATGGTGCTCGCCCCAAAAGTCCTGTATATGATGCAGATGCTTCCGATACCTCTCCCGGAGAATTTTTTCAGAGTATTATCCAGTCTTATATGTAAATATGTCTGGGATGATAAAAAGCCCAGGATTGCCCTAAAGATACTGAGGAGAGAAAAAGTAAGTGGAGGGCTCGCCCTCCCTGACTTTAGGTTATATCATAAAGCCGCGGTACTAGCACGAGCACTTGATTGGACACATAGTAGAGAAACTAAAAGATGGGTGAGTTTAGAAGAAAGGATCAGTGAAGCACAGTTAAGCCACGCGATGTGGAATCCCCCTCACGTTAGGGGATTGGATAAGGATACACATTATATCACACAATACACATATCAAATTTGGGATCAGATTCACTTAAAAAATAAATGGGATTATAACTCCCCCTTAATGTATTTAAAAGAGAATTTGCTCTTTCCACCGGGGATGGAGATAGTGGGGGGTAATTGGATATTAGATAAGGAGGCACAGGTAAGGTGTATAATTAAACGGGGTAAAATAATCACTTTTCACGAAATAGCAGCACAAGAGGGGGCATGGATCTTAAATGGGTGGAGATATGCACAGATAGCTCACTTTATTGCTAGTCTCCATAGACCTTTAAGGGAGGAAACAGAGTACAGACCGATAGAAAAACTCTTTAGCAAAGATCCGAAGAAGGGTAAAATAGCGGCAATTTATAGAATTTTGGTAAGAGAGCTGGGGGCGGAGCCTCCCCCATTTATCAGGAACTGGGAAGAGGAACTGGGCTCCTCTGTTGATAGTCGCATTGATGTCGCATTTATGGTGGGAATGCCCAAAAATAAAAAATTTCTGGCAGGAAGTGATCAAAATAATTGCGGAAATAACAGGCAAGGAGATTCCCTTCGACCCGTGGGACTGTTTGTTCCATAGGTCGGAAGGGGGAGCGAGACGATATAAAAACTCATTAATCCCGGTATTATTAAATTCAGCTCAATATATCATCCCTAAGAACTGGCAGAAGCAAGAAGCGCCGAGGATAGGAGAGTGGGTCGCTAGCGTTAATGAAACATATGCGCTGGAGCGATACGAAGTAAGAGATACAGGAGGCGACTACGATACACAAGGGGTAAATGGGATTGCTGGACCAAATTTAGAAAGTCAGAGCGCTATTTGGAAGTAATCACATTGTAGGACGAGACCTGGAGCATTAGCAACCGCCAAAGTCTGAAGAGGAGATAGGGACAGCTGCAGGGGCTAGGGAGGGAGGGGGAGGAGGGGAGGGGAGAAATGGGTAAAGGCAAGTGGGGAATTGTTGATTTAGGAAACATATAAAAAATCTAAGAAAATGCTACTATGATGTGAAGATAATGAGACAGGATGAAAATGAGCTAATTATAGTGATTTAATCCTCTCAAATGAACTCGCTGAAGTAGCAAAAAAAAAAAAAAAAAAAAGAAGAAAAGTGTATTTCTATAAAAAATTGACTTTTTCTACTTACACATCCATATAATAGCACAGATGGGCTCCCCTTTTCTGTGTCCCACATCTGTGAGGCATTGTTTCACTGGAAATAAACTTAGAGTTTGATTTGTTGCTATAAAGCAAAACAATAAAAACATATAAATACTCACACTATGTATCAATTAGTGCAAAATTCTGTGGCTGCTGTCCACCAGATGCTAAATCACCTCACAAATGTAGTATCAATAATACAGCGCTTGCAGATCAAATTAAGTGCATATATAAAACAGTGCAAACAGAAAAAACAAACAAAATCAAAGTCTTACAAGAATATAAAGTGCTCGGTGTTCCAAATTCCATACAAAAGTGCTGAAGTGCTTCATATAAACATGTGCACTGTGTCACACTCCCCTCTCGTGTCATTACGTAGAAGTAATTTCCGGTTCCGTAACCAAATACTCCCCTTCCGCCCTCCGTGGAACGCACGCAGCGACAAACCCAAAAGAGCACCATGATTGTTTTATGCCTGTTTTTACCTGGAATCCTGTAAGTGGATTTATGGTATTACACAAATAAATAGTTTTTACAGTACTTCACTATGATTACCATTCTTTTTTATTGAGCTTGGTGGATAGCCTAGCCACCCCAAGATTAACATTTTGAAGACCCTATTGAGGGCGCCAAGAGGCCTAGCACTCCCAACCCCAGATATAAGCATTTTTTGACCCCCAGACTGAAAAGCTGAGGGTCCATTTTCTCTGGTGAGTGGGGATACGTGAGGGGCGTGTGGCACAATGCACATCATTTTTATACTTCAGTACAGAAATTTGGAGCACCAAGCACTTTATATGAAGATTTTTTGAAAGACTTTGATTTTGTTTATGTTTTTTCTGTTTGCACTGTTTTATATATGCACTTGGTTTGATCTGCAAGCACTGTATTATTAATACTATATAGGGAGATTCAGACTCTCTATTTGTCCTGTTAACCATTATTACTGAAAGTGAAAGAAAATCCCAAAATTTAGGATGCCACTAGACCTGGAAAAGTTGGAAAATCTTCCAATGAGGACTCTAGTTCTGGTGACTGTGGTGACAACAAGGGATTCCATCACTTTGGTGGGATTTACGCTAACTTCCCTTTTTTGTCTATGGGACAGGAATTAAAACCCGTCTCCCCAATGGGACACAGATGGTAAAAAAAAAAATGTGACAGGTTTTATAACTTGATAAACTTTATTCTATCCAAAATGAAAAAAAAAAGTTTGGAACAATGGGAGTGTGTCTTTACACAAGGGGTTGATGAATGTCACCACCCAGGAGAATAGCTGCAAGATCATGTTGTGATGGTATCGGACCCCAGAGAGCCTACATGAATTTCATCTGGCAGTGGTGTCCAACAAGTGCTGGCGGTGTATGTGAGAAACTTGCACTCTCTTACACACATGGTGGACATGTCCAATTATTCAATTCTCCTGAGTAAAAGTCCACAAAATTATTTCTCAAGTGACTACCTACACTTTGGGCTATACTCCAGCGTAATATCTCTTACACCACACATTGTTACCGGCTAAAACATACCTCAAATCCCTGGCCATGAATATGGTTACTACCGCAAAAAACTATGTATTTCACTTCATTGGAATACGTATCACTTTCCATCGGAGTCTAAATGGCTCCCTTGACTCTGTAAAATTAAAGAGATGGAAGAGCTGATCCATTATTTACAAATACAAATTCAAAAGCATTTGGGCGGATTCACTTTCGAACAACCGACATCTGCCAGAGTTTGATGAACCCTACCCTTTCTTGAAGGCCTGCTTGAGATACCTCCTCAGTGCCCCTCGCAGTAAGTCTACATGGGCCGCACCTCTTTGACTGTGATCGCTTAAACCCTCTAGACGCCTGCTCCTCTACCTCCGGGAACCAGGGGGACTTAAGTGGTTATGCTTTACCTCCCACAGTCTTATTTAGGAGACATCCTTTACCCTTTTGAGATATCTCCCCACTTGTCTTCTCCGGCGCCCCCAGGAGGGATCCAGAGGGTGGTATGAGGAAGCCAACTCTGCACAACTAGGGGGGATCTTCCATCTATCTCAACATCTCCTTCCCCCTTCTTTGTTCTACCTTCCACCCCCCTTTTTTTTCTTTTTCCCCTTTCCTGCAGTTGCTGTTGTTTACAGCACCATGGCTCCAGATACTCTATTGGCTTCATATAGACTCAATAATGAGACATGCTGTTTATTGCTTTTGTTTCTATTTACCCTAATCTTTTGGGAAACGTAATCTGCGATACGAACACATTCAATGTTATGTGCGATTTCTTTCTTTTTGATGGTATGCTTACCTGTATCTGTTCCAACCTAAACCACAATGTTCTTTATCTATATGGATATGCTGCCATGACATGTACCCTATTTTTGGAGCATAAAAAAAGTTTTGCCTTTAGTTCTACTTTATTTTATAAACTCCCCTAAACTGCCCTAGAAGCTTTCCTTAGGCTGACATTAGACATTTTTGTTTTAAAGATCATTGTTTTAAAGACCATCTGTATTGTCAGGTCAAGTGTGAATGTTTAGGTCTGTAAAGGATGGAAGAGTAACATCAGGCACCACTGAACCAATATTGTGGTAAGACAGCTGGTTGATACGATGTCCCAGCTGAAGTCCAATTGGATGAAACGCGTCGGTCGAGCTGCACTCTTCCCTACACTTGATTTCATCTACGTGATCACGCTTTTAATTGTTTTGTTTATTGGTGTGACCCAATAAATATACATTTTTTGATCTGCCCTATTGGTGCATTTTATTTTTTGCCTCCTACATTCCGGGATTTCCATGAGGTTTGGATATTTCATCATTCCCCGTGGGCCCTCCGGATTGGACGCCTTCATCCTGATCGGTAAAGCAGAGAGGCAATCCCCCCTGAGATCCGGGGTTCCTAGGACGACCACCTCCATCTTGGATCTCTAAGCCTGTTTGATTCGGTGTCACCGGCATCCGAATCCACCATCTCTGGTAAGAGTATTTTATCTATCTGTCATTGGAGATTTTCATGCTGATGAAACACAGACCTGAAGAATTGCCATTGACTCCAGACTCTCCTTTCACTTTTCATGATGGGACTTTCTTCACTTATTTCAATTGTGGCTCAGTTTTATATATTTGAGTCATAGAACTATATATATCCATTTTCCTTCTTGGGTTTTATTGTATGGTACCCACTGATCATCCTATCACCCCTTTTTTGGTTTATTTTAGCGCTACATTTTATTATCACAGCTGGTTGATAACTCCAAGGAAAATAGACAGCCAGCAATATTGGCTGTGGTCTGCTGCAATAAATAAGGGCTAAAAATAGCAAACATGATCATCTTATGCTGTGGGTGTTACTTTGTGTCTACTAGCTGATATAAAAGCAATTTTTTTGATGGATTGTTATGGGTACAGTACACCATGGCTATTTTCACTAGGAGACTCATGTCTAAAAAGCTTAATGAGAGTGTGATTTTGTTTGTTGTAGTTATCAAGGGTTCTGAAATAAGTACTAAATTTATTGTCTTCTACCAACCATTTTCTCCCTTTCTTTCTTAAGTGGTTGACACATACAGTTCAGTTCTGGTGCTTTTTAATTCAAATTATGATTAAAAAGCACCACCATGTTCTTTACAATGTACCATGAAATATGTCAGCACTAGCTGCACAAGAAGTCATAATGAGTAATAATAATCCACATTCAAGTTGAAGCAGAAAATCCTTTTTTTTAGCTCCAGTTTAGCTATTCAAATTCTGGTTCTCTGCCTTATAAAAACTAAACGTGACATAACAAATGGGTTCAACACAGGGAAAGGAGTCCAGCTGGGCCATATATCAACATTGTTCGGAACCTACCTCCAGTGGATGAGCACAGGAGCTGTTTACTTGGTGCTTATCCATGACCTGTTCCTCTATGACATGGCCAGGTTATTGGCTGGTGGTGAAATCTACTTGTTGTGTGCTCCTGTTGAGTCTTATTGTTTCTACCTATTGTCTCCCAGAGCCCTTTTGTCTGCCTGCTTGCTGTAGTACTTGCTGTTGTACTTATCTATTCCGGTGAACAATGAACATGAGGAAGCATGACCGAGTGTACTACTTCTAACTGCCCAAAACTCATGTAGAAGGGCTCCAGAGTCCATACTCTGGTTACTTGTTGTAGTGTAAAATATTGCTGAAGTATGGGTTTGGTTTAGAGTGACCTTGTACTGGTTTCTGTTCTTGTCAGTCATATCCTCAAACAGGGATCCTTGGGATCCTTGTTAGCTTTTTTTGTATTTCCTACCCTTGTTTCATATATACCAAGGTCTGTCTCCAACCTCACCTGTCTTCTGGTTTATGTAAGCTCCCATTCTACTACCTTTTCCATCTTGATCTCCTTGAACCTGCTTTCTCCACACTTGTTGTGTATATATATATATATATATATATATATATATATATATATATATATATATATATATATATATATATATACAGTTCCGGCACCTCCAGCACTGAATGTATGTAATAGCATGGGGTTTGGTGTGTGCTGGAGGGTCTATTTATGTTGGCTGCTGGGTGATCTATTGTCACTGGATCTGATTTTGTGTGAGCGTCTATTGTTGCTGGGGGGTCTTATGTTGCTGAAGGAGATCTACTGTTGAGGGAGAGGTCTATTTTTACTGGATGCTAGAGGATCTATTGTTGCTGACTGCAGGGGATCTATTTTACTGCTTTTCTTTTTCTCATTAACATGTTCCATACAAATGATTTAGCACCACAAAATGATACTTGGTTCTGTATTCTCTAAAATGCGCAGTACTGGTAGGTAGGTAGGGGGTGGAATCAAGGGACGGTGGTCAGAGGTAGGTAGGGGGCAGAGGTTGACGGGGTGAGTTCCTGCACCTATTCTCCGAGAGAAAAAGCCCTGTATATATATATATATATATATATATATATATATACACTGTAGATAGATAGATAGATAGATAGATAGATAGATAGATAGATAGATAGATAGATAGATAGATAGATAGATAGATAGATAGATAGATAGATAGATAGATAGATAGATAGATAGATAGATAGATTTTTTTATACTTGAAGTTTTTAATTAATTTGTTTTATTTTCCCTTTTGGTTGATCTCAAAGGATTTATGTCCCTTTTCAGTCTAATTAACTATGTTACTATATTACCAAGCATTTATAAACGATGAGTTGCAAAAAAGTGACTCCTGAGGACTGTTTATTTGAATTATGACATGTTTAGCAAGACAAAGGGTAAACATAATGCACCAAATGACCATACATAGCAAAAGTTATATGTATTGGCATATATCAGTTCCATCCTTTCCATGCATAAGAATTCACCACCCCCATTTGTAGAAGTCTGCCTTGGGCAATCCTCCTGCTGTCAGGTGCTTTCTCTGCGGAGCTCATTGTGAGACGTTCAAGGAGGCGGGTTACATTTTCTTGGCTGAGAGCTTTCTTTTTTTGTGATTGTGGAAGTTGATATTTACTGGAACAAGTTGCACATCTCAGGTGAAGCATTTGTACAAGCTTCTGATTAGTATACAGTACGTTGTCAAGATGCAATGAGAGAGAAGAAGGTACAGGACTTTCTAGGCACAGTGCCTGCAAAAAAAATCACATATATGATTATACTGTATGATAACCAATTAAAGCAATAATATAATTATACAAGGTGAACAAGTGCGTCTAGAGTGACAAGTTTGCTAGGGCTGCCAGCTTATGGTATTGGAACAGGAACACTATTTTGATATCAACAAGTAGCTATATTATTCATTTGTCCCTTGTTTATTCATGTTAAAGTATATTTGATAATGGTTTAATTAATTTATGTGTGTGTTTTGTAGTCTGTTATTTTTTAACAAGCATTTTTTGTAAATGATACAAGTATCAGAGTCTAAGGAGGGGTTACAGCCTGGCAAATACCTTATCAAGAACATTAGGGGTTGAAACTTAAGGACTGCTTTACTAAAGTAGTTGAGAACCTTCACAGAATAAATGCTGTGAATATTCCCTTTAATTATTCAGTCGTTGTGTAGATGAAATAAGTGGTTAGCAATTTCTTTTTCACATGAATGGATAATGGGAGCAGAGATTCACACAATTTATTGTGTAAAGATTCTCAATCCCTCTATTAAATCAGCCACTTCTCCGTATGCAAGTGTGCTGCTAGCACCATTCCTAAATATTTGGCACATTAATAGATGCAGTGCATATGTAGGAAAAGATTTGTTCACTTTTAATAATAGGAAAAGACTACTGGTGACAAGAAAATCTGCACCTCAATATAATCTCTTTGTGAAATAAAAATTCATTCTAAATGCTGGAAATGTTACACAGCCGTTTCACTTGTAGAATTTTGGTTTACATTTTTTCTTTTTATAGTTAGTGGAGTGAAATCGAAATTTGTTTTTTTTTGTTTTTTTATTATATTTTTATTAATTTCCTTACTAGTAAATACAAAACAATAACATTATTATTATTAACATTTTATTAATTATTTAATCAACCCCACCTCTCTCTTCCCATTTCTCCCCCCCCTCTCTCGTCAATCCTTCAAATCTGTATCTTTCCCCTACTTCCTCAACCTCCTCATCTCCTATATTCCCACTATTTCCACATATTTCTTAGTTTTTTTAAACTCTGTCCAACGTTTCCATACTTCAATAAATCTATCGTTCTCCTCTTCTGTCACTGCATCGCAGATATTCAATTTTGTATGTTTTCTACTTTTGTAATCCAGTCTCCTATGGTGGGGTCTTGGTATCAGACACTTTATTGCATTCATTAAATGTGGTATGACTGTATTCTTGTATTGTTTTATTAGGCTATTTATGCCATGAAATAATATACAGGAATATGGGAAATTATTTTTCTACACACACACACACACACACACACATACACAGGTTGGATGGACTGTTGTCTTTATTCAACCTTACCAACCATGTAACTATGGCATAAACAGACTATAATCAACATTTGTTTTTGACCGCAGTGACAAGAAAAATTTAAGGAGTAGATTCAAAAATGTTTCTCAGACAAACAAATTTCAAACAGTGTATGTGTATTTCATTTGGTAAAGTCCATTTGTTTCAAAATCGAATAATAACAGTGAAAGACATTTTGAAGTGCTTTCGAACATTTTTCCAAGCCATGGAATGTACTAATATTTTTTGCTTTAATTATTGTATAAATGTTTGTTCGAAAATATATTTGTGTATGGCCAGCTTATATCGCAGCATCTTTTAATGGTCTACTTGCTTGCTTTTTAATTTTGCATGGTATTGCTTCCTTTTGAAAATGAATAGCCTTTATGCCCCTCTTTTGGAGATGCCCGAAGATATTTTGGCATTGGCAGGAAGTGCTGGATTTGTTAAATTCTGTATATGATACCGCACTGACTCCAGATCCTGTTCTATGCCTTCTAGGATATATACAGTGGGGACGGAAAGTATTCAGACCCCCTTACATTTTTCACTCTTTGTTATATTGCAGCCATTTGCTAAAATCAATTAAGTTCATTTTTTTTCCCTCATTAATGTACACACAGCACCCCATATTGACAGAAAAACACATAATTATTGACACTTTTGCAGATTTATTAAAAAAGAAGAACTAAAATATATCACATGGTCCTAAGTATTCAGACCGTTTGCTGTGACACTCATAGATTTAACTCAGGTGCTGTCCATTTCTTCTGATCATCCTTGAGATGGTTTTACACCTTCATTTGAGTCCAGTTGTGTTTGATTATACTGATTGGACTTGATTAGGAAAGCCACACACCTGTCTATAATAAGACCTTACAGCTCACAGTGCATGTCAGAGCAAATGAGAATCATGAGGTCAAAGGAACTGCCTGAAGAGCTCAGAGACAGTGCTGTCCATTTCTTCTGATCATCCTTGAGATGGTTTTACACCTTCATTTGAGTCCAGTTGTGTTTGATTATACTGATTGGACTTGATTAGGAAAGCCACACACCTGTCTATAATAAGACCTTACAGCTCACAGTGCATGTCAGAGCAAATGAGAATCATGAGGTCAAAGGAACTGCCTGAAGAGCTCAGAGACAGAATTGTAGCAAAGCACAGATCTGGCCAAGGTTACAAAAAAATTTCTGCTGCACTTAAGGTTCCTAAAAGCACAGTGGCCTCCATAATCCTTAAATGGAAGACGTTTGGGATGACCAGAACGCTTCCTAGAGCTAGCTGTCCCGCCAAACTGAGCTATCAGGGAGAAGAGTCTTGGTGAGAGAGGTAAAGAAGAACCCAAAGATCACTATGGCTGAGCTCCAGAGATGCAGTCGGGAGATGGGAGAAAGTTGTAGAAAGTCAACCATCACTGCAGCCCTCCACCAGTCGGGGCTTTATGGCAGAGTAGCCCGAAGGAAGCCTCTCCACAGTGCAAGACACATGAAAGCCTGCATGGAGTTTGCTAAAAAACACCTGAAGGACTCCAAGATGGTGAGTAATGAGATTCTCTGGTCTGATGAGACCAATATAGAACTTCTTGGCCATAATTCTAAGCGGTATGTGTGGAGAAAACCAGGCACTACTCATCATCTGTCCAATACAGTCCCAACAGTGAAGCATAGTGGTGGCAGGATCATGCTGTGGGGGTGTTTTTCAGCTGCAGGGACAGGACGACTGGTTGCAATCGAGGGAAAGATGAATGCGGCCAAGTACAGGGATATCCTGGATGAAAACCTTCTTCAGAGTGCTCAGGACCTCAGACTGGTCCGAAGGTTTACCTTCCAACAAGACAATGACCCTAAGCACACAGATAAAATAACGAAGGAGTGGCTTCACAACAACTCTGTGACTGTTCTTGAATGGCCCAGCCAGAGCATCTCTGGAGAGACCTAAAAATGGCTGTCCACCAACGTTTACCATCCAACCTGACAGAACTGGAGAGGATCTGCATGGAGGAATGGCAGATTAGATCAAAAGGGTGCTTCTACTAAATACTGAGCAAAGAGTGTGAATACTTAGGACCATGTGATATTTCAGTTTTTCTTTTTTAATAAATCTGCAAAAATGTCAACAATTCTGTGTTTTTCTGTCAATGTGCTGTGTGTACATTAATGAGGAAAAAAATGAACCTAAATGATTTTAGCAAATGGCTGCAATATAACAAAGAGTGAAAAATTTAAGGGGGTCTGAATACTTTCCCTCCCCGCTGTATATTCTAACAGCCTGGATTGTGATCAGGCAGTGGCATTATGGGATCTCTTTTTATAGCACATAAGCTGATAAGCCTCCCGTTGGGTGTCACCCAACCCTCCTACCCTTGGGGATTGAATTCAGGAAATAGAATAATATGTAATAAACAAATAGGATAAAAAAGCGCGCTACCTCTTAAGTGATTACATAAAGATAATTACATCAAATTAAACAGTGTATCACCATCAGAGTGTATACATGTACTAAACAATAAATAGTGAATAATAATGATCCAATAATGAAAACAACAGTATTGTAGTCCATAAAGCATGAAATAAACGTGACTTCATTACAAAAATCTTCAAGCCTCTTCCCCAATAACCTCAGCGTTCTCACTGCCCTCACATAAATAATGTAGTATAAAGTACATGCATGTGCAGTAATATCCAGCTCACTTCTCTCTGGTCAGATTGGTATTCCAAGATCCCAGGGTATTCTATAGTAAGGTCACCCACTCACCAGGGTATTCTTATTCTCCTAGATCTTCCTCCTCAGTAATGGGGTTGTGGTCCCTTTAAGAATGTGTGGTCCATATACTGGGGTGCACTCATATAGCATGTGGGGACAGGGATAGAGGATAGCCCAATAGTGGAATAGGCTTAAAAATCACTTTATTTATGTTTAAAATGCTGCTTACATAAATAAACAATTACATAAACATATCAGGGATACCGTTCTTCCTGGTATGACATCACTTCTAGTCCTCACTCCTACAGTCTCTGCCCTATGCGTTAGATCAGGTGTCACGAGACTTCATCAGGGAAAAACACAGTATCGGCTTTGATCAGCTGTTCTTCAACAATAACCTGGAAACGATGACAAGACATCACTTTCGGTTTACTCAGCAACCATCGGCGCCATTTTTTGAAAATTGAAAGCATTCAGAAACACAGATTGTGGTGTTTTTGAATGCTTTTAGGTGCAGAGGAGGGATTTGGGGTCTTATAGACTCCAGATCTCTCCATAAAGAGTACCTGTCACATGGCTAGTGCTGTCACAAGGATGTTTACATTCCTTGTGACAGCAATAAAAGTGATAAAAAAAATAAAGCAGCAGTGAAAAAAAAAAAAAATGAATGATTAAATGAATGATTTAAAAAAAAATTGAAAGGGCCCCGTCCTCCTGTGCTGGCATGCAAAGGTGAACACACGCTTTGGTCCCACACGCATGCAAGCAGCGATCATCCCACACATGTGAGGTATCACCACGAACGTCAGATCATGGGAAGTAATTCTAGCACCAGGCCTCTTCTGTAAATCTAAAGTGGTAACCTGTAAAGGCTTTGAAAATGTTGCCTATGGATAGTAAAATGTACGTAATTTTTTGTCGCCTTTGCATGGGCGTGTGACATAGTTGGTGTCTATTTACTCAGTGGAACATCGTCTTTTATATTTTATGAAACAAATTGGTTATGTATTGTGTTTTTTTTGCATTAGAATTTATACCAATGTATTCTCTAGGGCCTCTGCTTTTAAAAAAATATATAATGTTTGGAGGTTCTAAGTAATTTTCAAACAAAAAATACTGATTGTTACATGAGAACAAAAAGTGCCAGGAAAGGCCGGGATAGGAAGACTTAGAAATGCTGGATTTCCTATGACTTAGTTTTACTTTTTATTTGTCCTGTTTACCAGAATCACCAAAAGTGAAAAATGAAAGAAAATCCCAAATGTTGGGTTGTGACAAGAATAATAATAGACTGGAAATCTTCCAAAAGGGACATTAGTTTGGTGAGTTTGGTGACCCTGGTGACAACCAGGCATTTCTTCACTTTAAGAGAACTTCCTCTCACTTCCTGTTTTGACTATGGGACAGGAAGTAAAGGGAAATCCACCCAATGGGACACAGATGGCAAAAGAATGACCTAGGTTAGGTTATAACTATCTTTTACTTCAAGGGTCTCCACATTTTTCAGTACAAGGGCCACATCATTTATTTTACAAACATTCACTAGCTGAAAGAAATCCCCATAAGGGTCTTCATTAGGGTCCCTCTAAGAGTTTCTCTACATAAGGCTTCTCATCAAAATCCCCCATTACATCAGGTTACATTAGCTGCACACATTTGCAAATATATGTGGAAACTGTAGTGCCACTGCCATAAATCAGGGTTCCTATCAGAGTCTCCCCTTAATTAAGGATCCCCATCAGAGTCCACCTTACATCATGTTCCCTATCAGAGTTTCCCCTTACAGCAGGGTTCCCATCAGAGTCCCCTATTAAATCAGAGTCCCCATCAGAGTTCCCTCTTACATCATGTTCCTTATCAGAGTTCCCTCTTACAGCAGGGTCCCCATCAGAGTCCCTCTTTACAGAAGAAGAAATCATAGACAGTTCCTGTTTTACCGTGTACCTCAATCAATGCACATATGCAACTGACCCTAGCTGGGGGCCAGAGAGAATCTATCGATCTTGTTAGCATTTAGTTCTACTTTAAATGGAATTCCATTGCAAACTTTCTCCATTGACTTACTCTTCTACTGATCACCTTTCAAGGTTATAAATGTTTAAAAAACATTCTTAAAAAGATTTGTAGAATGTAGCAGTTATTTTATAAAAATAAAAAGTTACATTGCCCGTTAGTCAGTAATTTTCAAAAGCGATGGCAATAATGAAGAACTTGTAAGCTTACAATAGAAAATTATTCCTGATTGGTGGGATTATGATACTGATTACTGACGCACCTTTTTCCCGTATTCTGCTCCAGCCGGTTTCTCAGGCAACAGTCGTGTTGAATACATCAAGGTTGCTTTAGTGTCCAAGCTTGCAGCTTCTTGAATTATAATTATGGAGATGAAACCACCTGCATGGGTTGAGAAGATATATCATACTAGATATACTGTATAAATCTAACAGTGTAACTATGCAAGCATAAGTATAAAAGGTAAATACAAAAAATATAGTTATTTGTCAAAACTTTCAACTTGAGTGCCAGCAAGGTTGTATTTTTTAATGGACTTGGCCCCCCCCTCTGATTTTTGTGGTACTTTCCATTGCTTTGTACATACGTGGTGCCGAAGTGACTTGTACTACAGGTTTAGTTTGAAAATAGTGTAACTAGGCACTAAGAATAAACACATAACAGCTGATCACTAATTGTATTTTCTCTTTGTGTCACCCAACCTGAACTGATTCACGTCAAGCTTCTCTGCAGATCGGACATAGTTGCAAGCAAATATTTAAAGAAATCTAAAATCTGCAAGTTGCTGATTGCCAATGTCTCTAGGAATAATTTGTAAAAATGCATTTATATTTTGTGTTATTGAGGGTTAGCAGAAAATCAAGCCTACATTTGCTACTTGAAGTAATAAGGAGTAGAGCATGTTCACTTTGCAATTTTTACTGACCTGTCTCTTGTGCATTTCCTGTTCAATCACTGCACATTTGTTCTAAAAGTCTTTATCAAAGGTAATTTTAGTTTCCTAAGAAACTGCTCCATTTTCTAGACAAAGCTTGTAATTCATTAGCGCTCATGTACATTGCAGTTTGCAGAGCAATTATGCTCTAGTATGACAATGCCGCAATTTTTCTGCACCTAATGGAGATGCAGGTTGCATTTACAGTCAGTCATAGCCATTTGAAAGCCAATGCTTTTTTGCACGACAGCCACACATATTGATTAGCCATAACATTATGACCATTGATAGGTAACGTGAATAACATTGATTATCTTGTTACAATGTTACCAGTGGGTGAAATATATTAGGCAGCAAGTGAGCATGTTGTGCCTAAAGTTAATTTGTTAAAAGCAGAAAAAATTGGCAAACGTGAGATTAGAGTGATTTTGACACAGCCCAAATTGTACTGGCTAGATGACTGGGTCAGTGCAACTCCAAAACTGCAGCTCTTGTTTGATGTTCCTGGTCTGCAGTGGTCAGGAGGACTCAGGACCTACCAAAAGTGGCCCAAGGACAGAAAACCTAAGAATCAGCTACAGGGTTATGGGCGGCCAAGGCCAAGGCTCAATGCTATGAATGTTGGCCCATGTAGTCCAATGGGCCATTATAGTCCTGATGATGAACCAGTCTTTGTATGTGGAACACCCCAGACTCCCCTCAACCTGCTCCAGAACTCAGGAAATCAGGGATTCCTGTTTAGGCACTATCAGGATCTCCTGTATATATTTATTCTTTGCATCGGAGGTGCTGTTACACTTCCTCCAGAATCAGTTTGGGTATATAAGGGTATACGGGTATTCCTACCCATACTCTAGTACAACTACTAGGGATTCAAATTCTGCAGTGAACTTGGGAGATCCTGGGTCAGTCTCTCCCCCCACTGTTACTCTCCATCTGCTCACTTGGCAAACTGTGTGGCTCTGGCTCCTCCTGTGCACAGGTGACAGGGTGTATTGTGGCTACTGGCCCCTCCAAAAGCTCCTTTGACTCCGGTACATTCCCAGTCCTGCTAGCCCGTGTCAATAGCCCTTCTAGGGTAAACCCAACTGTGCCATCAGCTCATCCAAGTGTAGAATCACTGGGGGCTTTCTGTCACTGCCAAGCTGACTAATGTGATTCCAGCTCTTTCAGGCAAAACCCAGAGGTTAGGTTGGCTCTGTACATGACAGGTGAAGATTGCTTGGGGTATGTTCCAAAAGAGGCTCATTACAATGGCCGCAGTGGGCCCAAGCTTTCACCACCACCTTGGGTCTCCAGCACTTACTACAAATCAGGCACAATCCTTCAGTGCCGCTGACCATGCCTAGGCTGAAATCAATGCTGTCTATGAGCTGAACGCTCGTATCCACCATGAGCTCCCAGTGTTTGCCTGTCTGGTTGAACGGCTTCACTGGTTCAATGTCTTCGCCGTAAGAGGGCTGCTGGAGGCCATTTCCATTCTGTAATTGAAGAATTGGATATACTCCACCATGTTGCTGCTCCTTTCATGTGTCTCCTTTCCAACTTGGAAGTGATGTCACAACCTCCTCCTAAACTGCTTTTAACACATTAATGACATGTAGTGCTAACCACTTGCAAAGATGGGTCTTCTGTTTCCTGCCTCAACCTTCTCAAAGACCTCAGCCCCTCTGACACACCAGAAGGCAACTGTGTTGCTTGTTTGTGTGGTGCAGAGTATTTGGTGGGTTTGCAACCCTTTTACCAATCCTGCGTTTCAACTGTAGGTGCCGATGATGGAGGGGCCCCTCATGTATCGATGGCTCACTCTGGTAAACCTGCTCTGTATGGTTGTAGATGCAGATGAAGACCGGCAAACCCACTCTGTGTGGCTGAAGATGCTACTGCTTTGGCCACGCTGAAAGGCGATTACCTTTGTACTCAGCACTCTAGTCTTTCCCAGTCTGATGTCAAGTTCCCCTCTCTAACTGGCTCCTATGTGAGAGGACTGGACTAACAGAGGTTCTTTCTCTTCAGGATCCTGGGAACAAAAGTCTCAATGTCTATCTGGATTCAGAAAATCAATTCTTGCATTATAGAGATGCCGGTTTGAACCATATATCCCATGATCCCAAGCACTCTGCATTTCCATCTATGAAATTGCCAGGAAGGGAGGGGCGAGCACGGGGAGAAGTCTCACACAGAGCAGCAGCACAGCCAGCATGAGAAAAGGATTTTAAACAGGCTCCCTTGGCTACCTGCATAACAGTGTAGGTGGGGGAGGGGGGGGGGGTATCATCAGCTGCATGGGACAGCCAACAGTTGGCTACAGAGAAATGGATTATTGTGTAGGATATTGGTGGAGGGAATAGAGAAGGTGGGAACAGATAAAGTAAATAGGGTAATCTAACCAGGACAATAGCAGGGGAGATAATGAAGGGCAGCATTGGCAAGCAGATTGAAGAGGTGTGTAAAACTGCATATACTGCTTTAAAAAATATAATGAACAATGGGAAATGCAAAAAGCCTTCCAAGAACAATGATTTCATTGAGATTCATTCAGAAACTTGTCTCAGTGAAATCTGTGAATAGATAAATAATTTGCAAGGCCACACTGTGTTTAGAAAGGATAGAAAGACAACAAGGGGGAAGACCTGTGTTTGTTCAATAAATCTTGTTTAAGACCAGCTTTGAGTGAAGATAGCTATAAAGTATGTGACAGTGTGTAGTGTCTATGGAGATATAAACAGGGTACAGGTAATACCTTATTGACATTGTAATAAGCCACTGCAGACTACTGAAGAAGTTCAAATACTGCTGCATTCTTATAAAGACATCAAAGAAAATCAGATATTAAAGGGTAAGTTCACCTTAAAAAAAATAAATGCACATTATTTTACACTGTAAAATGTGCATTTAATATTTTTTTTTACAACAGTGTGAAAAGCATTGCACCCATAATCACAGATTGCAGGTGCAATGTCAGACTCCTGCACAGTTCTCCTCCAGCTTTGTGCCAGTACCTCTGTATGGGCTTTCTGTTACAAATCTAGAGGAAAAATGAATGAAAAGTCTGCCTGCTGCACTGGCAAACAGGAAGATTGAAATTTACAGACACAACAGCCAAAATGTAGTTTTTATTAGCACTTCCAAAAGTTACAAAATTACAGTTTTAGGTGCAAATTTCAGTTTTTAGCTACACACAAGTAAAATATGTAATTAGCAATGTGATTTAAAGTAGATATTAAGGCAAAAAACATATTTTTAATTATATTTTCAATATAGTAAGTAATTAGCTCAGGGACAGGATTCAGGAGGGCAAGAAATTAGAATGGGCAGGCTCACACACATGAAATTGACTCTCACAGTGACACTAACAGCAGTGAGCAGCAGCACAGATGATGATGACACCTCACCAACATGACACTCCCGAGTCACAGTGACAGTCTCTCTCCGCGCCAGGTGGTCCCTTCAGTCCGCGCCAGTCCAAACAGCACTGACAGTCTCGCTCCTGGCTTGCCTTGCTCCCATCCCACAGAGCCGCACATGAGGCTCCAGCTGTTCCGCTCAGCTCCCTTCCATGACATCACACAACATGCTCAGGCACCGCCTCCACAAGTCCCGCCACCCCGCTGGCACCACCCAAACACAATGTAGCAGTTGGATGGTCTTGGCCGGCTCCGGACTGGAACTGCGCATGTGCAATTCCAAGCCAAGTGTCACAGCCATATTTTTTACTGGCAACTTTTCCTGTCACTGACATTTACTGGCAGGAGAAAAGTGCCCCTTTTTTACTGGCTGCCAGTAAAGAATATTGACAATTGGCAGCACTACAGAAAGGACTTGTAGTTTTTTTCATTCAGATACCCTTGTGAATGAATGAAACTCAGTGTTACCAACCATCCCTTAATTTACGGACAGCCCATAAATTTCAGCCCATTTTCGAACAGCCCGTAAATGCCCATTATGGGCAAAGGCGTCCGTAAAAAAGATGGCTGCGGGCCAACCATGCAACTGCGCATGCACCATTCTGAAGCCTGCAGGGCTCGGGAAAGATCTACATGCACGGCCGGGCGGCGCATGCGCAGTAACGCAACGTAACGTGGCGGTGCTACAGCAGAGGTAGAGGAGGATAATAAAAAGGGGGCACAGGAGGACATTACTGGGGGGTGAAGCCTGCAGAGGAGGATAATGATGTGCACAGTGCCTGTGGACTGGAGGGGTGAAAGGGGCGCAGGAGGAGGACACTGACTGATGTGGAGAGGTATGGTAATATGAAGGGGGGACAGAGGAGGGAACTATGTCCGCAGCCTCTAAATATCTCCTGTTACTGTATCCTGTCCGCAGTCTCTGACCATCTCCTGTATCCTGTCCACAGTCTCTGACCATCTCTTGTATCCTGTCCACAGTCTCTGACCATCTCCTGTAGCCTGTCAGCAATCGTTGACCATCTCCTGTATCCTGTCTGCAGTCTCTGACCATCCCCTGTATCCTGTCCGCAGTCTCTGACCATCTCCTGTTTCCTGTCCTCAGTCTCTGACCATCTCCTGTATCATGCCTGCAGTCTCTGACCATCTCCTGTATCATGTCTGCAGTCTCTGACCATCTCCTGTATCATGTCTGCAGTCTCTGACTATCTCCTGTATCATGTTTGCAGTCTCTGACCATCTCCTGTATCCTGTCCGCAGCCTCTGACCATCCTGTATCCTGTCCGCAGCCTCTGATCATCTCCTGTCTGCAGCCTCTGACCATCTTCTGTATCCTGTCCACAGCCTCTAACCATCTCCTGTATAATGTCTGCAGTCTCTAACCATCTCCTGTATCATGTATGCAGTCTCTGAGAGGGGGTCTGTAGAGGATTCAAGAGTGGGAGCGCTGCTGGGATGCGGGGTCACGGGAGGAGTCAGACGTGTGTGGACCGTGGAAAGGAGACTATAGTATAAAACCAGAGCTGCCAAGCTGGAGCCATCTGACTGAGTCCTGCATGGTGCACTTGAGAGGAGGTCAGTGACAGCGCCACCAGGTCAATCTGGGGGTGGGGGGGGGTTCTGATGTAAGGGAGGAATGAATACAATAAAGTAAGGGGGCACTGATATAAAGGTTCCCCCCCTATATTAGTACCCCCCTACCTTAGTGTATTCACTCTACGGAAGGTGGTCTCTGGTCACCAGAGTGCCCCCACATCAGAGTTTCTAGCGTTCCTCTTTACATCGGAGTCTGCAAGATTCCCTCTTACAGTGCAAGGGCAATGCCGCAGATCCTGATGTAAGTGGGAACTTTGATGTAAAGGGAATGTAGTAGACTCTAATTTAAGGTTGTCTCTGGTCACCAAAGCCCCCCCCCCCCCTTACATCAGAGTTCCCCTTAGATCTGATCTGCAGCATTCCTCTTTACATAAGAGTTCCCTTTCACTGTAAGCGGGAATCCTGCAGACTCTGATGTAAGGGGGAACTCTGTGCTGGCTGGATTATAGTAACCTGACCCTCATGTCAATGGAGAAATATGGTTTTTGACTTTTGTTTAACTTAAACACATTGCTAATAGCACTAGCTATATGTTTATAGTTTAAATATTGATATTTACACTGTTTAGCACTGAAAATAGTAATTGTAGGTATTTCTTTGCATTGTCAGTACAAAATGTGGCTCTGTCAGTAAATGTCATGAATTTTGCCAGTAGAAAATTGGACGTAAATACCCTCAAATTAAAGATGAAAGTCTGCAGTTAAAGCACATCTTGTTCGTTTCATTTCAAATCCATTGTGGTGGTGTATAGAGCAAAAAAGATTAGAATTGTGTCGATGTCCCAATATTTATGGACCTGACTGTATGTTACTGAAGGTGAACTTTTCCTTCAAATATGAGAATAAAATGTTGAGAATAAAAATCGCACACACACAAACAGGTTGTACTAGACTGACCTGCCTTTTTCAACCTTATAAATAATATAATATATATATATATAGTGATTCTAATATAACTATGTAACACTGAATCTTGTGGTTCCAATAAATGATAAAATAGATAAAAAGGGGAAGTTGTAGCAATTCTAAATGACAAAGTCCAGGAACAACTGAGCAAGAGTGACCCAAATGGCATCAGAGGTGATTTCCAATTTCAGAGGGGCTACTAAATTAGGAATTTAAAAAAAGTTTTGTAGGCTTGTATTTAAACCTAATGGAAATATTTAAATACATTAAAATATTTTAACACATTCTATAGCAAAGAACATCCTTAATGGAAATGACATTTCTAGGAATAAAAAAAATTCGACATGGCTGAATAGGAAACTTTTAGAAATGATTGTGTTTAAAGAAAAAAAGGCATAGGGCGAAGCATTAAAATTCCTGTTGGTTGATGTTACTGAAAATGCAGAATAAATTCCATACAAATTGCACAGAATAAATCAAATTAATGAAGACCTAAGCAGAAAACAAAGTGCTAATAATGTAAATTAATTCCCAAAAGGTCTGACAAGTACATACATGCAAACAAAAAGAAATCTCATAATGCTGGCTTTCAAAAGATAAATTAAGAAATATAATTGTAGAGAACAAAGCAAAAACGGAAAATGCCTGACTCCTGAAATACCTATTCACCATTTGTCTTTTCAAAGGGTTTGAAAAATAACAAGGTGAAGTGATGTAGACAATGCTTCCCATTTCACTATTACTTGCAGTTATGCCTAAGCAGAATTTAATGACCCAGATGGTTTTAATTCCCATTTGCTAAAGACATTAACGTGTATCTATGGTCAAAGTGTAAAATCCTATATTGATTTCCACATTGTATTTCAATTATTTGAAGCCTACTCCTTTTACTCTGAATCATTTTGAAATTTGTAAACTTATGCCGCGTACACACGAGCGGACTTTACGGCGGACTTTGCCCGGCGGACTTTTCGTCTGATTTTGTTGGCTCCTTGCGCCGGACTTAAAAACGGACGAAGTTGGCCACACACGCTCACTGCAAAAGTCCGCTGGTTTGGAACGCGGTGACGTATAGCACGTACGACGGGACTCTAAAAAGGAAGTTCAAGCCCCACTACGGCACCCTTTGGGCTCCTTCTGCTAATCTCGTGTTTATCTCATGTTAGTAGAAGTTTGGTTAGAGACGATTCGCGCTTTTCACACTTCAGCTTATTTCGTTCGTTTTCTGTGGTTCAGTTTGTGCTTGTGAGGTTTGTATCTGCTTTTCAGTGCGTGTTGGTCAGTTCGTAACCTGCCTTGCAGGCCGTTCTGGTCCGCTCGTTCCAGATTTTCAGGTCGTTCTTCATAGGCCTTGCTGTTCTTCAGTGCGTTTGTTATAAGTTTGTTTGTTTGAGCAGCCGACCGTTTTGAAGCCATGTCACGTGGACGTTCTCGTTCTCGAGTTCGTGCTGCGTGGGGACTTGGTGTCGGGGTTAATACTTTGACCCGAGTCCAGTCCATGAACAGGGCGAGGAGGAGTTCATGGATGAAGAATTGGTTGCGCCAGCGTGACCAATTCTCTCACATGCCTTTGCTCCGTGAGCTCCGTGAGAATAATCCTGAGGATTTCAGGAATTTTCTCAGGATGACGGACCCCGTCTTTGAGCGTCTGCTGGCTATGCTGACCCCCTATATCAGCAGGCAGGATACCTGCAAGCCATCAGTGCGGAGCAGAGGCTAGTTGCCACGTTACGTTACTTGGCGACAGGGAGAAGTCTTCAGGACTTGAAGTTCTCAACAGGCATCTCCCCCCAGGCTCTGGGGATCATAATCCCAAAGACCTGTTCTGCTATTATTCAGGTCCTGCAGAAGGAGTATATGAAGGTAAGTTTTATCCTTTAACATTACATGATATGTATTAAATGTTTTTTTATGTATTGTATAACTGTCCTCCTTACCTAATTGCCATGCTTTCAATATGCTGTGAATGTCCCCTTTATCTTCATGCATGCCTGTTTTTGGACATTAATCATTTATTGCCCTACATGCATATTTTCTTTCATTAACCTCCCCACCATGCAATCCTGGGTCCTTTTATATCTCTAGCCTATAGTCCCTTGAACAATGTATATTGTCTGCTCCATTGTCTTGTTTGACCCTCCCCCACCCCACAAATGTTTCAACCAGTCAGGTGTGTTTGTTAACCTAATTAGAACCCCTCCCCCACCCCACAAATGTTTCAACCAGTCAGGTGTGTTTTTTTTAACCTAAATAAAACCCCTCCCCCACCCCACAAATGTTTCAACCAGTCAGGTGTGTTTGTTAACCTAATTAGAACCCCTCCTCCACCCCACAAATGTTTCAACCAGTCAGGTGTGTTTGTTAACCTAATTAGAACCCCTCCCCCACCCCACAAATGTTTCAACCAGTCAGGTGTGTTTGTTAACCTAATTAGAACCCCTCCCTCACCCCACAAATGTTTCAACCAGTCAGGTGTGTTTTTTTTAACCTAATTAGAACCCCTCCCCCCACATTCAAATGTATCAATGGGCCATCAAAGGGGGTGATTAATCTTATAAGTGTGCCTTATGTTTTTGAACATTTCAATTACAAACACACATATTAATAATGTTTAAATAACAAGATAAGTGTAGCGCTAGAAAAGGTCCCAAAATAAAGTCTATGGATTAACAATTCAAAGGTCATAAGTTATGAGAGACCATCACTGGAGAGAAATATAAAAGTCCTCTAGAACAAATCTCCACAAGAGAATGAATCATTCGTAACAAGGGCCCACACACCACCAATAGAAGTGCAGAGGCTTACCGGACTCGGTGGACCCAACAAGGCATACGCCAGGTGGAGTCAATCAGGCTTAGGTGGTGCTGGGTTGAAGTAGGCCTGGACGGGCAAAGTTGGTGGAATGGCTACCACATAGCTGTGTTCTTCAAGCGTGATCGGGTCAGAAGATGTGAAATCCGGCACCCATAAATCGTATCCCTCAGATCCGCGTAGGAACCAGCAATATCAGCAACCAAATGAAGAAAAGGAATGGCCAAATAGTGTAAATCCGTTTTAATGGGAAATATAATAAAAAAGTATACACTCACATAAAAAGGTATCTAAAAACAGCGCTGTGAAGAAAGTGGCAACAGTATATTTCCCATTAAAACAGATTTACACTATTTGGCCATTCCTTTTCTTCATTTGGTTGCTGATATTGCTGGTTCCTACGCGGATCTGAGGGATACGATTTATGGGTGCCGGATTTCACATCTTCTGACCCGATCACGCTTGAAGAACACAGCTATGTGGTAGCCATTCCACCAACTTTGCCCGTCCGGGCCTACTTCAACCCAGCACCACCTAAGCCTGATTGACTCCACCTGGCGTATGCCTTGTTGGGTCCACCGAGTCCGGTAAGCCTCTGCACTTCTATTGGTGGTGTGTGGACCCTTGTTACGAATGATTCATTCTCTTGTGGAGATTTGTTCTAGAGGACTTTTATATTTCTCTCCAGTGATGGTCTCTCATAACTTATGACCTTTGAATTGTTAATCCATAGACTTTATTTTGGGACCTTTTCTAGCGCTACACTTATCTTGTTATTTGGACATTATTTACACTTGTTGGTTGTGTTAGCTGCTGTGTCCTTCCTTCTTTGTGGGAGCGCAGAATTATTGTGTATTTATTCCCTATTAATAATGTTTGACTGCTGTTGTTCACTAATGTTTTGGTGTAATCTGATATACAATTTATGTTTTAAAGTCCTTATCTTATTTTGTTTGCACTCCACAGTTTCCTTCAAGTACACAGGAATGGCAGACTGTGGCCTCCCAGTTCGCTGACCGTTGGGACTTTCCCAACTGTGTCGGGGCGATTGAAGGGAAACATGTCCGGATTGTGCCACCACCGCATTCGGGGTCTTATTTCTATAACTACAAGGGGTTCCATAGTGTAGTTTTGATGGCGGTGGTCTCGGCACATTTGGACTTTCTGTTTGTGGATGTGGGGAAGAACGGCCGGATGTCTGATGGAGGAGTCTTTGCTCAGACCGAGCTGTGCCATCGTCTCCAGACCGGTGGCCTGGAATTTCCACCTGATGACGAGAATGTGGATGGACTACCCTCAGTTTTTATTGCTGATGAAGCATTTGCTCTCAGTGAGAACTTGATGAGGCCGTTCCCCCAAAGGACACTCACCCCTGAGAGGAGGGTATTTATTATTGGCTGGCCAGAGCAAGAAGAGTTGTGGAGAATGCCTTTGGGATTCTGGCCAACCGGTTCCGTTTATTCCTTTCTTCAATTCATTTGGCGGACTATAAACTAAACTACGTCATCCTTGCTTGCTGCATCTTGCATAACTTTTTAAGGAGACATTCAGCAACATATATATCCTCTGTTGGGCCTGAGGCCGGACTGGAACAGGATACCACTTTGACAGGCCTAGAAATTGTCCGTATTGGCTTGGCTCCCCGAACCGCACGTCAAGTGCGTGACCGTTATGTCAATTATTTTAATGGTCGGGGGGCCATTGCTATTCAGCAACAGCTGTAATTTTTCTTACAAAAATAAAATCAAAAAATTTTTCAAGAAATATCTTGTTTTGATTCTTGTTTACATTTAGTTATGTCTGTCTCCTAGTGCACAGTAGTGTCAAGTGCATTTAGCTTTAGGTAATCAGGCCCACAAAAACAAACGAAAAAATTTGACTTCAAGAATCAGCCACACACATTGTATTCCGTAAAAAAAATTACTTTGTGCACATTGAAAGGTGCATTTTTTATAAATTTATTTATTTTTTATTTTTTTATTTTTTTTTTTATTTAAAATCTTTTACGTTGTGTAAAAAATTGTTTTTTTACTAAATTATTCAAGGCATATTTTCACAAATATATAGACCTTTCTATAAAAAGATTTACATACACAACAGTGTTTTTATAAACCAAAAAAAAAAAAAAAAAGAACTTACAAAGTTCAACATTTAGAGAACGGTGCATGTGATGTCACCCTTGGAAATTGTTCATTTTGAATATGCTCAAAATTGAGCTTTACAAAAGGGTCAAGTCACCATGTGCTATCTCCTATCATGGGTGAGCAATGTACGTGTTTTGTGTGTGCAATCCCTTTTTTGGTTCCTATCACCACCAAAGAATTTTCAGGAGGAAGGGGTTGCAAACACAAAACAAGTACATTGCTAACCCATGATGGAAGATAGCACATGATGACACACCGTGTGCATCAGAATGTAAATTTGGGTATACCCCAAAAATTAAATAAACAATTTTGGCAAAAAACAAACTTCCCAAGGAAATGAAGAACATGATTGATGTTTTTAGGCCAAACGTGATTATATTCGGCCCAAAACATCAATCATGTTCTTCATTTCCTGTTGCATGGAGTCCAGGCGAAGTTGCATGCTGTGAATTTGGTCACGCATTTTATCGATGTGGCCATTCCACAGCATTATCTGGCCAATCAGTCTTTGCGCACTGTCTGTGGTGAAGGGTTCTGCCGCTTGGCCTTCCACAACCAGAAACTCACCTAAAATGAGTGAATAAAAACAAGGTTTACAATATGCACGCCAAAATACAGTAACTCAAGCTGGGGTGTCAGTCACTCACTTGGTGGGCTTGAAACCTCACACACTTCCTCCACCTCTCCTTCCTCAAGGTCGTCGGGTGGGCGTGGTCTTGGGCTGGGGCTTGGGGTATCTTCTGCCTCAGGCTGGTGACTTGGGGGGGTCCTGAGATCCTTGGACTGTTGTCTGAGTCTTTTCTCCCCTATGAGAATTGAACAAAAGGTATAGTTAAAACACAGTGATATTTTAGCTTTTAATAAATAAACTTAAACGTTGGTTATGAGTTGTGGCCAATTTATCATCATAATAAATTTGGAGGACAGGATGAACATTCCCTCTGAACAACAATTATAAACAATGCTCATTTCCTGGCAAGTTTCACAGATGCAGACACCTCAATGATCTCCTATGTGTATTACCCCTCTAAAATGTATTTATGGTCACATAGTACACTATAGTGCTCGTGAGTCCAGATGTGGAACCAGCTGCTGTGTCCTGTCCCTATATTACACTGAATCAATTCACTGAATTTCTAAAGTATCATATATATTCTAAAGAACGGTCTTTACGAACGATGATGAATAAAGTCCAAAAATAAGGATCAGCATGCAAGTTAAGTATCTCAATAGTAAAACACAACAAGTACTTACTTTTTTTAAGCAGCTTCTTTATTCGCCAATATTGTTCTGGCTCCCGACTTTTGATGTCAGACCACCGCTTCCTCAATTGTTCTTTCGAACGTTTTGTACCAAATTTTTCTTCAAGAGCGGTGACAACTGAGGACATTATTTTGTCCTTCCTCATATTCGGTCGTGTGTACGGTCCTTTTTTGCCATCGTAGTCCTCCCTTCTCAATATGGACACCATCTCCACCATCTCTTCAAAAGCCATGTTGGTGGCCTTATATCTCCTCCGGCATGTGGATGTTTGGGGCTCCGGGCTTTCCTCCGCGTTACTTCCACTGATTCTCTCCGCCATCTTTTGCTATCTACTCCCACTGCGCAACGAAGAGTGAAGGGGCGGGGCCAAATCGTACTTACAAACGTCAGGGGCGGGCGACGCAGGTGGAGCATGACACATACATGCGCAGTGTATATAAAGCTATTACGATGGCCTACGTATGTCCGTGCGGAAGTAGCGAGCGTCACAAACGAAGGTAAGATTAAAGTGTGTGTGTGTGTGTGTGTGTATGTGTCCCCTAGATTACAACCAAAACTAATCCTGTGATTTGGGACTGACATTTAAGTTTGGATCTTGTGTCTTGTCTTGCAGAAAAAATGAATCCCTTTAAAGAGGAAGAATTTTTGTGCCAATTTATTGAGCTCTATTGGGACAAGAAAAACCTGTGGGAGGTCAAACACCCCCTATATTATAATAGGGATGTTAGGAAGGCAACACTGGGCACACTTTTAGAGTTTGTGAAGACTCGATTCCCCCAGGCAGACCTCAAGTTTGTGGACAAGAAGATTGGTATCTTGCGAAACATGTATAAGCGGGAACACAAAAAAATCCAGGAGTCGCTCAGATCCGGTGCAGCAGCTGACCAAGTATATGTACCCAAGTTGTGGTACTACAACAAAATGCGATTCCTGGATGACCAGACCGAAGCCAGGCAATCACTTTCCACCCTTCCCCCCACCCTTCCCTCCAGCCTTCCTTCCACTCTTCCCTCCAGCCTTCCATCCACCTCCACCCCAGCTGAGGAGTCCCAGGATGAACTGGGCCTTTTCAGCATTGATGAAGTTGATGCGCCCAGCTTCAGCCAGGTATCCTTTTTTTTAAAATTCGGGATTGTGTAAATGTTATTAATGATGTTCACGTGTTAATTTTGAAAGTGCTTCATAAAAAATGACTTCTGCACAAAGATTAATATGTAGACATATCACTAGACAGTAGTGGCCAAAAATATACTTCACTTCAGATCTTGTTGATCATCTGAAATAATAGTGGTTAAATAGATAGCCTTTACTATTTTGTGTAATTATATTTGAAAGTCATCAGCTGAAAATTGTGTGTGATTGCATAACACAAAATTACAACTATGTCCCTTTTTTAAACACAGGATGACCTCAGCCAGGAGGAGGCCTTGCCCAGTGGGAGAGAGGAGGAGGCCTTGCCCAGTGGGAGAGAGGAGGAGGCTGTGGCTGGGCCAAGTCGAAGCCGCACAGAGTGTCAGGTGCCTCCCCTCCGCATCCTCCACAAAAGGCCCAGGAGAATGACACCAACTGAGCAGGAATCCCTAGCCCTCATACGGGAAGCAAGCCTCATCCTCAGCAAACCACCCAATGCAGAGGAGGCGTATAGGGAACCTATATAGCCAGCAGATTGCTGGAGTTGGAAAAGGGCCAACGCCTCCTCTGTGAGGGTCTGATTTTTGAGGCTTACCAGAAGGGCTTGAGAGGGGAGCTTACTGCTACCACATATCTGGCAGATGAAGCCACGCCTCCTCCTCCTCCTGCCCCAAGTACACCACCAGAGGCACAACCTCCAAGGAAGGCTGCAGAGAAGCGTGGAGGGAAGGCTGCAGAGAAGCGTGGAGGGAAGGCTCCACGGAAGAGTCGAAAGTGATTGCCTGGCTTCTGTCTGGTCTGACTGTGCTCCCTGTGCTCCCTATAGTCGCAAGATACCAATTTTCTTGTCCTCAAACTTGATGTGTGTCCTGGGGGACGAAAGGCTTCACAGATTATAAAAGTGTCTCCAGTGTTGCCTTCCTAATTTTTTTGAGAAAAAAATAAATACATTTTTGGTTACCTTACATTATTGCCTATGTGTTTTGATAAAAAAAACGCCATTTTCTTTGGGAGTAGGCAGGTACAGGTCCAAAAGACTATGGGGTTGATTTGAGAAAAGTAAATAGTCTGTGCACTTTGCAGAGGGCAGTTGCCCTCTGCAAGTGCAATTGCTCCAGAGCATCAGAAATTAGTTAAAAGCTTGACTTTGCAAAGAGTACCCAATCCTGTGCAAGGAAAAATTTAAAAAAAGCATTTTTGCTTGCACATGATTGGATGATGGAAGTCAGCAGAGCTTCTGCACATTTACTAAAGCTTTGGAGCAACTGCTCTTGCAGAGGGCAACTGCACTTTACAAAGTGCACAGTCTTTTTCCCTTTAGTAAATCAACCCCTGTGTGTGTTTTTGACAAAAGGCTAAATCATTTAGAATATCAAGTGAAAAGTACTAGTGAAAAGTTCACTTGAGAAATTGCACAGCAAGTGCACTTGTTGGAAGTGCAGTCACTGTAAATCTGAGGGGAAGAGCTGAAATTAGGGGAAGCTCTGCTGATTTATTCATAAAATCATGTTAAATAAAAATTATTTTCATTTTTTTGGGCTTCCTTGCATGTGCCCCTCGGATCCACAGCGAAGGCACTTCAAAATGCTCTTTCTGTGGAATTCAATGTAGAATTAGCACTTGTAGTGAAAAATGATTTTGCCTTTGTTAAATACACCCCCCTATGTCTAATGAACAAGGGACAACAACCTCATTAAGGTTCAATAAAACAACACAAAATATGAATGTTAATTGTGGTAACTTGAAAATACACACAAAAAATGTGGTTATCATTTAACACACATTGTAAAATAGATAAGTGTTGAAATAAAAAATAAAAAAAAAAATTAGTCCAAAATCGAATTTTATTTTTATAATTTATGGAGATCTGGCTTTTTCAAAATATTATATTAGTCATGGCAGGAGGATAAATCATGAAGAAAGTAGTTTGTGAGAACTCTGTGTGAATATAAAGCAGAAAAACAACTTATTTCCTCTCGCATTATCAATCCTAAAAAAAGCGCTGTATTAAAAGACCACAGAAGAGGAATGTGCTAGCTTCAAGACGAAGGCTAGTTTTACCAGACCGAGCGCTTCCATCTTGTAATTGCTTCAGAGCATGCGTCAGTTTGAGTTCGTCGGACTAGCACACAGACGATCGGTTTGTCCGCTAGAAAGAAGAGTCCGTCGGATAAATTTAAAACATGTTTCAAATCTAAGTCCGTCCAACTTTTGAGCAAACAAAGTCCGCTGGAGCCCACACACGATCGAATTGTCCGACGAAATCCAGTCCGCCTGACCAAGTCCGCCGTAAAGTCCGCTCGTGTGTACGCGGCATTACTTTATGAAGATCCCCACACATTTACTTCCTTGACCTGTGTGGCACGTATTCACCATGCCCTAAGAGTAGGCACTTCTGTGTCACACATTTCACAGAGCCTGCCTTCTGAACTAAGGCGGTACTAAGAAAGGGAGTTTCAGGAACTGGAGTCAGTAGGAATCACAGCTTGCAGGTCACAGGTTCTGTCTACCCTCTTTCTTCAAAAGTGGGCATATCCTAAATACTACAGAGATCCTCCTGTGAGTTTCGTGCATCCTGGATGAAGGGCAGAGTCTTGATGCCCTGGAATAACAGGAAGTGGGTTGGATGACATAGGCTTCATTCTTCCCAGAAGAGATTAATGAGTCTGCAGGACACAGGGATAGTTAAGCAGCTAACATTTCCAAAGGAGAACTCAACAGTAACACTATGTTAAGTGGGGTAAACCCTGTGAGAAAATTGGAAGGAAAATTCTGTACAAAATTTTGACATCCGATTCAGACTTTCCAAATAAAAATTTCCTAAGGGACAAATTCCAAAAATGTTCTTCTAAGTGAACAGAACTAACAATTTTTGCTTAATGTGTACTGTTTTTGTAAAGTTTTCGTACAAGACGAATCCAGTACAAAAGACTGCGCATGATCAGAAACAATAAACAACAAAAAAAAAAGGCTTTGTTGTTCGAGAATTTTAGTACATCCTCGGTTTCGACCTGCTGTGAAACATTGAGGAAAACCAGACGATTGTTCGTTTTATTTCCTTATATTGTGTACTGGGCTTAACTCTCATGACAGGTTTCTTTTAAGGCTAAAACTAACTGATATCACTCAGAGGTTCCCAGAATCCTCCAACATACAGCAGTATTCTGAAGATAAACAACCCCCTTAATATAATCTTTTGAGATAACCTCCAATTTACACTACACATAATGCTCAGAATACAAAGTAAGCCATGCAGTGCATTATCATCAGGCACACAATTTGGCCTTGAGTTTCATGCTTGATTCTCCAAGGTCTACATAATTATACAACAAAGAAAACACTGTCACATCATATTACTCAATTAAATATGTGCTTTATAGTTGCTCCTGCTCTGCAAGTCCTGGAGTTTAATAATGCAGAGGTAGATTTATTTGGCAAAATTGTTATTAGTTTATGTCCCACAGTATTGCAGTTTTGTTCTCTTTCCAGATACCGGTCTATTTGTAATTTAAATCCTGTGGTATGTCTAGTATTGCTTTTTCCTGAGGCGGTGCTGAAATAGCATCTTTTTCATACCTTTTTACTTTAAAACCTTCAGCAACTGTGATCAGTGTATATTATTAAAGAATATAGTCTTTATTAGTAAATGAAATAAAAGGGCACAAATGTATTATATTAGACACTTGTTTAACAAAAAAATTTGAATAGATAGTTTCAGACAGAGAGCAATAAAGAAAAAGATGGGAAAAAAGTGTGAGATCATTGAAGACTGATAGACACGTGTAATAATGTCTTAGCTGACTGACCTGGTAAACTGTAGGTGCTCTGCTCTCATACTGGGGTATAATACCTTACATAAATATAGCATAATGCTAAATGATAAGGATTTTGCATATATAGATATCTATACTGGCAAGCAGGTAGAAAAACATTCTTTGAACCATGGGTAAACAGTTACAGAACACAAAACCCCAAAATTAATATATATAATCTGACTTTAAAAATTAGATTGCTAGGCAATACTGTTAGGCCCCTTTCAGATGGAGCAGATCCGTCTAAGCGGACCTGCCTGCTCAGTGGGGGATCTCTCTGCTGATCCCCGCTGAGCAGGAGGATGACAGGTCCATGTCCGCACCGCTATGCAGAGCAGAAACAGCTTGCTCTCCCCTATAGGATGGTCGGATGGAAATGGACTCCATGTCCATTTCCATCTGATTATTATCCAAACCACCGGACGGATGGCGAACGGATCGGATGCAAGTGGGTGTCAGTGGATATATGTCCGCTGACATCCGCTGCCCCATAGAGAACAATGAGTGGTCCAATTGCGTCTGCCTGAAAATTGGACATGCGGACCTGCTGATGTGAAAGGGGCCTTATTAGCCCTAAAAAGTAACAATTTGTAGGAGGAACCCTCAAAATTAGAAGAGGGAACACTTGTACCCCCCGGTACCAGGGACTTTAAAGTCAAAGGTTATAAAACCATATTATTTATTTAGAAAATTGTTTAAAAGAAGCATAATCAATAAAATGTAGTGACAATCTGTACATAACAGTAGTATATATGACAGTTTGCATATGATCAATTTTTTATATGTAAATTCCAAACTGAATCCAAATTTCTCCATAAGCCTAACATGTTTCAGGATGGTGTCCCTTCTTCAGAGGCGTTTTTTTATAGGAGAGAAATATGGGTATATTCTGAAGAACAATCGGAAACAGATTTAACATGGACGTTTCATTCAAAATGACCATCACAGCATCCAAGAATGTCCAATATACATACCAATATTAATGTGGAAAGATATATGTATATATGAGAATATATGCAAAAATATTTTCTTTAAAGATTTTCAATAGACCTCTGCTCTTGACTGTCCATGAAAAAGATGATGGTCCCCGTCCATGCCCAGAAGAGCCCACACAAAGGTCCCACTGAACGACGGCCAACGCGGCTCAACCGTAAGGGACCGTAAGAAGATGGTAAAATGACATTAGTTGTTGGCAGATAAAAAAAAAGGATTATATACAGACAGAGAGCTGCCCACAAGTGAGCAAACCTCTCCTACCCTAAAATCCCATTTACCTCTGAATATAAAGCACCTTTAAAAGTAATAAGAACCTGTGATCTTATACTTATTATTATGAAGGGGACTGTTTTTTACAAAAATGAGGAGAGATGAAAAACTAGTTGCTCATCCTCTCCTTAGATGCAATATCGAGGGATTCAAAACATGGGTAAGAAGAGAAAAATATGCATCAACTAAGTAGAATAATTGCTTACTTTTTAAAGAAAAATAAGTCCGAGTAGTCAGGGTGTTGTTCCTTCAGCTAAGCCTCAGTCTGCACTTAGTAGAGCATCTGCAGCGGGCTTTAAAGACCGCTCGGTGCCTGCGCAGTGCCTACAGTCCCACAGTGTCAGCAATGTGTGTATTGAACGAAAGGGCCGCGTCGTCGCGTAATGCACGATGATGTCACTGCTCCGCGACTAAGAACTGGAGCAGCAACGGATCCGACCACAACACCGCAAAAAAGGAAAGGGGAGGGGAGAGAAGGAAAGAACAAGGGCCGCATACAACAACACGCCGGACCACGCCCAGCACAAAACGACACTCCCCCAAACATCCCCATGGTAATGATTGGTGACAAAACAGGGGGAACAAACCCATGTTCTATAGGGATGAGCCATGGACAGACGCCCAATGGGACCTCCAGGGCAGGATCTGCACAGCGCCCACCCTGCAAATCACACTGGGAGGGTGTCATGCAGAGAAAGCCCACCGATGCAGCAACACCGCAAAGGCCTGAGATACCCAGAAAAAATGAGGGCAACCGAGCACGCGATGCAAATAAGAGGCCCACCCCGCCATCCAACAGAGGTCAGGAGAGAGGGCCCCTGTGCGCGGGTGGGGATCTGCCGGGCACAGAACGGGATAACAAGAAGCAAAGGCATAAAATCAGCCAATCCAAACATATATTGTAACAATAACAGTGCATGTCAACAGGGTATATGGACATAATTGGATATCTGCGATAATCATATTGGAAATGAATGGGTAATCAGCAAATAAATTTTGACCTATGTCAGGGTGTACAGCATCAAATATATCAGAATCCAAAAACAAAAATTGTAAAACATTTTTGTTTATATATACTACTGTTATGTACAGATTGTCACTACATTTTATTGATTATGCTTCTTTTAAACAATTTTTCTAAATAAATAATATGGTTTTATAACTTTTGACTGTTCGCCTTTAAAGTCCCTAGTACTGGGGGTACAAGTGTTCCCTCTTCTAATTTTGAGGGTTCCTCCTAAAAATATATTTTGGGATGTTGGCAACAACCCTGAGAAGTTAATTCTCTTTGTGGTTCACTACTTTATTTAAAAAGTAACAGTGTGCTTTATTGTAAGTAATTGTAATTGTATGTAAACTGGCAACATGCTAAGAGATGCTTGCACTTAATCTCCTATATTCCCTAAGAGCTCATGAGCTTTGAAAAACCTAATATGCACATATCAGCTTAGTTGATGTCAGTGTTGCTTCCAGACTCATCCACCATACCAACCGTTCATTGTTTTCTAACCTTCCCTGCAAATCCATCCATTGATGTCACCCAACACATAAAATTCAAAATACTAACAACAACTTACAAAGCCATACACAACTTGGCCTCCAGCTACATCACTAACCTTGTCTCAAAATACCAACCAAATCGCTTTGTTTCCCAAGACCTCCTGTTCTATAGCTTCCTTGACACCTCCTCCCATGCTCCCTACCCCAGTCTGTCCAACTATCGCTTACTCTGTCCACTTTTAGGCAATCCCTGAAAACCTATCCCTTTGAAGAAGCCTATCCTGCCTCTACTTAACAGCTGATCTTTTATTTTCTTCATCAGCTCATCCCCCATAGTTATTACCTTTTATATATCTGAACCTCCCTTTTCGATTGTAAGCTCTAATGAACAGAGCCCTCTGATTCCTCTTGTATTGAATTGTATTGTAACTGTACTATACTTCCGGTGTTATGGAATTTCCACATGGGGTCACTAGCAGTTTATAAGCGGTATTGGAAGTGGGGTCCGCACCCCAGATGACGGCTTTTTAGCGGAAACACGTCGGGTGGACCTACTTTAATTTACCACTCCTGTTCTTGTACAATGCGAAGCTTGTGCTGACTTTTTTAACATGTGAGTTTCCACTCTTATTTTAATAAACCCCTTGCTAAATTTTATCACGCTATGCAAGTTTTTAAAATTTATTTCCTGCATGGTTTGTGAATATCGAGCCTCTGGCTCCCACTGCATTATTACCCTCAAGTTGATGTCTGAAAACGGTCGTGCCAAGCTGTAGATTCAATCCAGGATCCGTTGTGCCTGCCCAGCCAGGCCTATCCTTTAAGCCAGCTGATCTAAAAAGCCTTTATGACTTGGGTGGTATAAGCCTCTCCAAGTCAATGACATCTGGTAAGCCTCCCTTTGTTCACTGGTGGTGGCTCATTCACTATATTAGTCCCTTTTGGGGTGTTGGCATTTGATGAATGTCCATTTTAAGTGTGTTTTGGATCATTCCTCCATTATTGTACCTTGTTACTTACAAACATACTTGTCAGCTATACTCTGGACTTTACCTTTTACAAAGATGTTTAGTGTCTGATTACCAGATTTGTCACTATTGGCACTTTATTCACATTTTGTAATTATTATTACTGTGGTATTATCACTTAATTTACGCACTTTAGTCACTTTTCATTTAGTTTATTTATACGTTTTTTCTGGAATCTAAATATTGTGTTGTATATATAACACGTGTCACTTCCATATTGACTTCTAAATACCGTATATAAATTCTTTGCCCATTGGGATATTTTTCAACACTTGTACTGTAGAGTTTTACTCTACAAACACAATATTTAACATTACCTTCAATGGTTACATTTTAAGAAAATAATTCACATGGTTTAATAGCGCTACACTTTTTACACTCACACATATTGCTTTTGGTCTATAGCTGTGTTGGCTGCTGTTTTTACCTCTATTCCACACAGCGCTGTATTCTTTTTTCCATTTTTACATTTTCTATCCAGACTTTCATACGGCAGCAGTGTATACATATAATTACATTTTTTTCCAACCAAAATGGATGTTTTTGACTACCGTGCATCACGTAAAGTTAACACAGAAGGTGTTTTTGTTGCCACAGGCAGTGACACGGAAATTGGTGGCCTATTCCTAAGACCTAAGAACATCATGGTTTCAGAACTCCATCTCCAATGGTACCTAGTCTTTCTGGAACAATATGTGGTGACCCGCCCTAAATGGACCTGACAACTCATGGAGACAGCAGTAGTGATACACAGGGTTTTTTTTTAGGCTGGAATACACCCTAGGAATAGACCACTGATGGATTGGACAAGATTAACACATTATCATAAACTAAAATGTTTATAATTGTCATATAAATTACATTTGTTCCTGTAGTCACCTTTGAAATGGCCCTACCAAAAAGCACTAGGCGAGTGAAAGAAGAGCAACTCTACCACAATATTAACAGTAGTCACTGCAGTAAATACATTTGAAATGTAAGGTAATGCAGGTGTAGCACAGACCCCTGACTGGCTGGCTGTTTTGTTTCAGGTTCCATTGGCTATGATACACAGGCTAGCCAGGCCAGCTTGTTTTGAATTTGGTTAATGTTTGGGGTAAGTCTTGGGATACTCCAAATTTATTGCAAGATATACTAGAGGACACTCTGACTATGACTGACTCTTCGAGGTGAAACACTTCTTGAGACTATTGATAGGTGAACTACAGCTCAGTGGACTCCACTCCAAAAGCAATCCTGGGCCAGCAAATTAGGAACAGTCTCTCCAAGAGTTATCATGGAAAGTTTTTAGGATTTCTCTCAGGCCTGTAATCACTGTGGAGAATGCAAAGAAAAGAGTGCATTATTTCACATAAATTAATAGAAGATTAAAACTACTCACAAGCATGAGATAAAAGTATGCTAAGACCAGACAATCTTCCGCAGCATGAAAGCCCTGGAATTTACAGTCTTCAGACCTTAGGAGGACTACGCAGGGGCCCACACTATCTGATGCATTTCAAAGGGTTGACCTTCTGCCTCAGAGCCTAGTGGGAAAGGGTCCTTCAGCTAAATATATACAGTACATGCATAAATGCCATTCTACTCACATGATGAGAACCTGGGGCACTACCCTTAGATGGGAGTGGTTAATTAGGATGGTATTAAGAACCAGCTGGCGAGTCAGAGCCATGTATAAAAAATAATAAACATATATATATATATATAAATATATATATATATATATATATATATATATATATATATATAATATATATATATATATATATACTATATATATACACGCGACCAGACTTTACGGCATACTTGGTCCGGCGATCTTTCCAACGGACTTTGTAGCGTAGGTGCACCGGACTTACACACGGATGGACTTGGACACACACAATCATTCCAAAAGTCCGCTGGTTTTGAAAGTGGTGACGTACAGCAGGTACGATGGGACTAGAAAAAGGAAGTTCAAGCTCCACTACGCCACCCTTTGGGCTCCTTCTGCTAATCTCATGTTAGTAGAAGTTTGGTTAGAGACGATTCGCGCTTTTCACACTTCAGCTTATTTCGATCGTTTTCTGCGGTTCAGTTTGTGCTTGTGAGTTTGTATCTGGTTTTCAGTGCATGTTGGTCAGTTCATAACCTGCCTAGCAGGCCGTTCTGGTCCACTCGTTCCTGATCTACAAGTCGCTCTTCATAGGCCTTGCTGTTCTTCAGTGTGTTTGTTCTAAGTTTGTTTGTTTGACCAGCCAACCGTTTTGAAGCCATGATGCGTGGATTTACTCGTTCTCGAGTTCGTGCTGTGTGGGGACTTGGTGTTGGGGTTAATATTTTGACCCGAGTCCAGTCCATGAACAAGGTGAGGAGGAGTTCATGGACGAAGAATTGGTTGCGCCAGAGTAACCAATTCTTGCACATGCCTTTGCTCCATGAGATCCGTGAGAATAATCCTAAGGATTTCAGGAATTATCTCAGGATGACGGACCCCGTTTTTGAACATCTGCTGGCTATGATGACCCCTTATATCTGAAGGCAGGATCCCTGCATGAGGCAAGCCATCACTGCAAAACAGAGGCTAGTTGCCACTTTACGTTACTTGGCGACTGGGAGAAGTCTTCAGGAATTGAAGTTCTCGACAGGCATCTCCCTCCAGGATCTGGGGATCATAATCCCAGAGACCTGTTATGCTATAATTCAGGTCCTGCAGAAGGACTATATGAAGGTAAGTTTGTTATCCTTTAACATTACATGATATGTATTTAATGTTTGTTTGTGTTCTTCTCCCAAATTACACCCCCCCACCCCCTCAAATGTTTCAAAATGTCAGGTGTGTTCTTCTCCCAAATTACAACCCCTCCCCTACCCCCTCAAATGTTTACAAATGTCAGGTGTGTTCTTCTCCCAAATTAAAACCCCTCCCCCACCCCCTCAAATGTTTACAAATGTCAGGTATGTTCTTCTCCCAAATTACAACCCCTCCCTCACCCCCTCAAATATTTAGAAATGTCAGGTGTGTTCTTCTCCCAAATTACAACCCCTCCCCCACCCCCCCAAATGTTTCAAAATGTCAGGAGTGTTCTTCTCCCAAATTAAAATCCCCTCCCCCACCCCCTCAAATGTTTAGAAATGTCAGGTGTGTTCTTCTCTCAAATTACAACCCCTCCCCCACCCCCTCAAATGTTTAGAAATGTCAGGTGTGTTCTTCTCCCAAATTAAAACCCCTCCCCCACCCCCTCAAATCTTTAGAAATGTCAGGTGTGTTCTTCTCCCAAATTACAACCCCTCCCCCTACATACAAATTGATCAACGGTCCATCAGAGGGGGTGAGTAATCTTATAAGTGGGCCTTATGTTTGTTTTTTTGGAAATAACACATATTAAAAATGTTCGACTGCTGTTGCTCAAGAATGTTTTTGGGTAATCTGCTAGCAAAGTTATGTTTAAAAGTACTTATATTTTTCCTTCAAACACAGGAATGGCAGACTGTGGCGTCCCAGTTCGCTAACCGTTGGGACTTTCCCAACTGTGTCGGGGCGATTGATGGGAAGCATGTCCGCATTGTGCCACCACCCCATTCAGGGTCTTACTACTATAACTATAAGGGGTTTCATAGTGTAGTATTGATGGCGGTGGTCTCGGCACAATTGGATTTTATGTTCGTGGATGTGGGGGAGAACGGCCGGATGTCGGACGGAGGAGTCTTTGCACAGACCAAGTTGTGCCAGCATCTCCAGACTGGTGGCCTGGTATTGCCACCTGATGACCAGAACGTTGATGGACTCCCCTCAGTTTTCATCGCTGATGAAGTGTTTGCTCTTAGAGAGCACTTGATGAGGCCGTTCCCCCAAAGGTTCCTCACCCGGAACCCGGCTGGCCAGAGCAAGAAGAGTTGTGGAGAATGCCTTCGGGATTCTGGCCAGCCAGTTCCGTTTGTTCCTCTCGGCCATAAATCTTACGGAATACAAGATAAATCATGTAATAATGCTTGCTGCATTCTTCATAATTATTAGAGAAGACATTCAGCTACATATCTTACCAGTTGGGTGAAGTGGTGAAGATAGTGGTGAAGATCCACTCACAGGCCTGGATACTGGCCGTACTGGCTTGGCCCCCCGAACCGCCCGTCAAGTGTGTGACAGATGTGTCAATGGTCGGGGGCCATTGCAATACAACAACTGTAATCTTTTAAAAAATAAACACAAATTATTCTGGCAAAAATCACTTGTCTTTATTCTTTTTTGTATTTAGTTTTGTCTGTCTCCTAGTGCACTTGTAGTGGCAAGTGCATTTCCCTTTAGTTAATAAGGCCCTTTGTCACTGTAAACACACCAAAAATTAATAAACTGTTATTGATAAATAATAAGCCACACACATTGTAGTAGTAAAAACATTTTACTGCGCGCACATTGAAAGGTGCATTTTGTTTTAACGTGTTTATGTTTTTTTTGTTTTGTTTTAATTTTTTTTTAGGAACAATATTTTTTTTTTTTTTTTTTAGTTTAGGTATATTTGTAAAAAATATATTTTGGTTACAAAATTATGTTTGACAACAGAGTTTCTAAAAACATAATACAAAAAAATAACAGGAACTTACAAAGTTCAACATGTCAAAAACGGTGCTGGTGATGTCACCCATGTAAAAACAAAATTTAGCAGATGCACACAAATTGGGAGTAAAAAAGGTTCAATTCAACATGTGCTATCTCCCATTATGGGGGAGCAATGGACGTGTTTTGTGTGTGCAATCCCATTGTTCCTCTCACAAACTAACATTATTCTAATGAAGGGGTTGAAAACACAAAACAAGTACATTGATATCCCCTGATGGAAGATAGCACACGATGACACACCGTGTGCATCTGCTAAATTTGGAGATTAATATTTCACAACTTAAAAAATTTGAAAAATAAAAAACTTGACAATGAAATGAAGAACATGATTGATGTTTTTAGGCAAAAAGTTATTAGATTCTGCCCAAAACATCAATCATGTTCTTCATTTCCTGTTACATGCTGTCCAGCCGATTTCTCATGCTGTCAATGTTTTCAAGCATTCGATCAATTTGCCCATTCCACACCATTATCTGCCCAATCAGTCCTTGTGCACTGTCTGTGCTAAATGGCTCCGCCGCTTGCCCTTCCACAACCAGAACATCACCTAAAATGTGTGGATAACAAATTTAAGAAAAATATGCATGCCTCAATAGATTAACTTAAGCTGGGGTGTCAGTCACTCACTTGGTGGGGTGCAAATATCGCACACTTCCTCCTCCTCTCCTTCCTCAAGCTCGTCGGGTGGGCGCGGTCTTGCGCTGGGGCTTGGGGTCATTCCTGCTTCAGGCTGGTGACTTGGGGGGGTCCTGGGATCCTCGGACTGTTGTCTGAGTCTTTTCTCCCCTCTGAGAATTAAACAAAAGGTATACTTAAAACACAGTGATATTTCAGTCATGAAAAAGGAATATGAAATGTTGCTTGGAAGTAAAATTCACTCTGACCAAAAATGCTAAACAATACACATTTTCATGCAAGTTTCACAGATGCAGACACCTCAAGTATCCCCTGGAGCCCCTATGTGTATCAACCTCAAAAATTTTCTTTGGTGTCACATAGTACACTAGTCCTCGTGAGTCCAGATGTGGAAACAGCTGCTGTGTCCTGTCCTTACATTACACTGAATCATTTTTTAAGAAGCATTCTAGTTTCAAACACATCTACACAACATCCCCACATTTTTGGAATACGACAAATTATCAAGACCTAAATGTATGTAGAACCCTGTACCATCCTGTTTCTAGCAAAACAAACATAATTTTCTTATTATCATATGTAGTTTCAAAAGAACGGTCTTTACGAACGATGCTGTATAAACAAAAATATGGATCAGCATGCAGGTTAAGTATCTCAGTAGGAACACACAACAAGTACTTACTTTTTTTAATCAGCTTCTTGATTCGCCAATATTGTTCAGGCTCCCTAGTTTTGAGGTCACTACCGCTTCCTCAATTGTTCTTTAGCCCGTTTTATGCCAAATTTTTGTTCAATAGCGGTCACAACTGAAGAAATTATTTTGTCCTTCCGCATATTGGGTCAGGTGTACGGTCCTTTTTTGGCATCATAGTCCTCCCTTCTCAATATGGACACCATCTCCACCATCTCTTCAAAGGCCATGTTGGTGGCCTTATATCTCCTCCTGGATCTGGATGGTTGTGGCTCCGGGCTTTCCTCCGCGCTAGTTCCAGATAATCTCTCCGCCATCTTTCTCTAAATACTGCCACTGCGCAACGAAGAGTGAAGGGGCGGGGACAAATCGTACTAAAGAACGTCAGGGGCGGGTAAAGCAGGCTTAGCATGACACATGCGCAGTGTATATAAAGCTATTACGCTGGCCTACGTATGTCCGAGCGGAAGTAGCGAGCGTCAGAAACGAAGGTAAGATTTAAACGTGTTTGTGTGTTTGGTGAATGTGTTTGGTGTGTGTGTGAGTGTATGCGTACCCTAGATTCTGCAAAAAAATAATACTGGGAGTTTGGACTGACATTACAGTTTTTATCTTGTGTCTTGTCTTTCAGAAAAAATGAATCCCTTTAAGGAGAAAGAATTTTTGTCGCATTTTATTGAGCTGTATCAAGAGAACTGAAACCTGTGGGAGGTCAAGCACCCATTTTATTTTAGTAGACTTGTAAGGAAGGCAACACTGGGGACACTTTTGGAATTTGTCAAGACTCGAGTCCCCCAGGCAGACCTTAAGTTTTTTGGATAATAAAATTGGTATCTTGCGCAATATGTACAGGCAGGAACAGGGAACAAGAAGATCCAGGATTCCCTCAGATCAGGAGCAGCAGCAGACCAGGTTTATGTCCCCAAGCTGTGGTACTACCAAAAACTGCGATTTCTGGATGACCAGACAGAAGCAAGGTAATCACTTTCGACCCTTCCCTCCAGCCTTCCCTCCACCCTTCCCTCCAGCCTTCCCTCTACCCTTCCCTCCACCTCCACCCTTTCCTCCACCCTAGCTGAGGCGTCCCAGGAAGAGCTGGGCCCTTTCATCCTTGATGAAGTGGATGCACCCAGCTTTAGCCAGGTATACTTTTTTGGGGATTTTGGGATTGTGTAAATATTAATGATGTAAACTGAAAAATGTTTTAAGTGCTTCACAAAAAATGATTTCATCACAATTATTAATATGTATACATATCACTAGACAGTAGTGGCCAAAAATGTACTTCAAATATTGGTGATCAGCTAGAATAATGGTGGGGTCAAAAAGATAGCCTTTTCTATTTGTTTAGAATTATATTTGAAAATCATGAGCTGAAAATTGTGTGTGATTGAGGAAGCAAAAATTACAACTATGTCCCTTTTTTTCTACCCAGGATGAGCTCAGCCAGGAGGAGGCCATGCCCAGTGGTATAGAGGAGGAAGCCTTGCCCAGTGGGAGAGAGGAGGAGGCCATGCCCAGTGGCAGGCAGGAGGTGGCTGGGCCCAGTAGAAGCCTCACGGAATGTCAGGTGCCTCCCCTCTGCATTACCACCAAAAGGCCCAGGAAGATCACACGAACAGAGGAGGAATCACTAGCCCTCATTCGGGAAGGCAGCCAAATCCTGAGCACACCACCCAATGCTGAAGAGGCCTATGGAACCTATATGGCCACCAGGTTGCTGGAACTTGAAAAGGGGCAACGCCTCATCTGTGAGGGGCTTATTTTTCAAGCCTTTCAGAAGGGGTTGAGAGGGGAGCTTACTCCAACAAGCTATATTACAGATGAAGCCACTCCTCCTGCTACTACTCCTCCTCCTGCCCCAAGTACACCACCAGAGGCACAGCCTCCAAGGAAGGCTGCAGAGAAGCGTGGAGGGAAGGCTGCAGAGCAAGGTGCAGGGAAGGCTCCACGGAAGAGTCGAAGGTGATTGCCTGGCTTTTGTCTGGTCTGACAGAAGATGCAGATTGGGCTCCCTAGATCCCAATTTTATTTTACAAGAACTTGATGTGTGTCCTGGGGGACAAAAGGCTTCACACATTCCAAAAGTGTCTCCAGTGTTGCCTTCCTCATTTATGTTTTTCAAAAAATAAATGGATATTTTCTTTACCTTACATTATATATCTATATATGTATTATATATATATATGTGTTTTGATTCAAAAAGGACATTTTGTTTGTGAGTAGGCAGGTACATGTCAAAAATACTATGTGGGTTATTTACAAAAGGCTAAATCATTTTGAAATTCAAGTGCAAAGTACAAGTGCAAAGTGCACTTTATAAATTGCACTGCAAGTGCACTTGTTGGAAGTGCAGTCGCTGTAAATCTGAGGGGAAGATCTGAAATGAGGGGAAGCTCTGCTGATTTTATCATCCAATCATGTGCAAGAGAAATGTTTTTTTTTTTTTGGTTTCCTTGCATGTGCCCCTCGGATCCACAGCGAATGCACTTCCAAATGCACTTTCAGTGCAATTTCAAATACACTTTGAACTTGTCCCCTCTGCCCCCCTATGTCTAATTAACAAGTGACACCAACCTCATTAAGGTTCATTAAAACAATACAAAATATTAAGGTTATTGTGGTAACTTGAAACTCCAAAAAAATAAATAAAAATAAACTAACAGTTTTGAGAATTTAGCACACATTGTAAAATAGATATTGATTAAATATAAAAATACTAAAGATGAGTCCAAAAAATAATTTTACACATTATTTCTGGAGATCTGGCGTTTAAAAACTATAATAATTAGTCATGGCATGAGGATAAATCATGAAGAAAGTAGTTTGTGAGAACTTTGTGTGAATATAAGCAGCAAAACAACTTCATTCCTCTCGCATGTATTAAAAGATCACAGAAGAGGAATGTGCTAGCTTCAAAACGAAGGCTAGTTTTACCAGACTGAGCGCTTCCGTCTTGTACTTGCTTTAGAGCATGCGTCAGATTTGGTCTGTCGGACTAGCACACAGACAACCGGTTTGTACGCTAGAAAGCCGAGCCCGTCGGACAGATTTGAAACATGTTTCATTTCTAGGTTCGTCAAACTTTTGAGAAAACAAAGTCCGCTGGAGAACACACATGATCGAATTGTCCGACGGACTCCGGTTCGCCAGACCAAGTATGCCGTAAAGTCCGGACGTGTGTACGCGGCATTTCTCCATACATGTGTTTTTGGTTTGGAAAGCATTGATCGTACCTTAATGGCGGGGCCATTTTAACCTTTGAGGGTTGGTGAACCTTTCTTTTTAATTTTTTTTTTTTTTGATGGAGGTGGTTTTTTTCAACCTATAGAGAACGCACTTTGGTACTTTATAAATGCATATGTATGTCTTTTATAGGAACCCATGTACAGTACCTGCCTATTCTGTCTGGAAACTGCTTTTGCATAGATCTGGAAAACATTTATAGGCATCAGGTGATGCTTCCCATCTTAGGTGAGTGTTCTGTTCCAGAGAATAAAAAAATCCTTTGATCTATAGGACTTTATTTATTTTTTCATTATATAAGCAATATGTAGAGATGTCTATATTGCAGCTTCTGTGCCCATCAGTGCCGCCTATCAGTGCCACCTCATCAGTGCCACTTCATTGGTGCCCATCAGTGCCGCCGTATCAGTGCCCATCAGTGCAGCCATATCAGTGCCCGTCATTGAAGAAGAAAACTTACTTATTAGGTGATCAAATACCACCAAAAGAACGCTCTATTTGTGGGAACAAAATGATAAAAAAATTGTTTGGGTACAGTGTAGCATGACCGCGCAATTGTCATTCAAATTGCGACAGTGCTGAAAGCTGAAAATTGGTCTGGGCGGGAAGGTGTCTAAGTGCCTGGTATTGAAAAGGTTAACCACTTTTCTGGGTTATGTCATTACCACTGCTTGTTTTTCGATGGACCCTGAAAAACTTTCGGCAGTTCTACAGTGGCCCTGACCCGTGGGTTTACGTCCTCTGCAGCGTTTTCTGGGCTTTGCCAACTATTATCCAAAGTTTATTTGTAACTTCTCATCTCTGGTCAAGCCCCTGACTGATTTGACCAGAAAGGACGGTAACCCACAGAGTTGGTCTCCGGAGTCCATTAAGGCCTTTGAGAGTCTCAAGGCTGCCTTTGTTTCTGCTCCTGTATTGGCACATCCTGATCCTACGTTACCTTTTATCCTTGAGGTTGATGCTTCTGAGACTGGTGTTGGCGCCCTTCTGTCTCAACGTCCTACCTCTGAGAGCGCTATGCATCCTTGTGGCTACTTTTCCAAGAAATTGTCACCTGCGGAGTGCAATTATGAAATTGGTGACAGAGAGCTGTTGGCGTCCATTTTAGTCCTGAAAAAATGGAGACATCTCCTCGAAGGTACCACTGTGCCGGTTCTCATTCTTACTGACCATAGAATATCACATTCTTGTCTGAGTCTAAACGCCTCTCTCTCAGAAGGGTGCGATGGGCTCTTTTTCTTGTCAAGTTTCAATTACATTGTCTCATTCTTACCCGGTACTAAGAATGTAAGGGCTGTCGCCTTGTCACGAAAATTTTCCTCCACCTCCAAGTTGGAGTCGGTACCTGTGATTCCTCCTGATCGTATTCTGGCTACAGTCTCACTTCTCCTTTGGGTGACAAAATTCTTGCTGTACAGGTCCATGCTCCTCCTGAGAAACCTTGTGACCGCTGCTTTGTCCCAGAAAGTCTCCGTACTGCTGTGCTACAGACTTACCATTCTCCCAAGACTACTGGCCACCCTGGGAAGAATCAAATCTTTTGGGCCATTTCCCAACAATTCTGGTGGCCTAGTCTACGTGCTGATGTAACTGCCTTCGTAGCTGCCTGTTCCGTGTGTGCTCAGAGTAAGACTCCACGACACCTTCCAGTGGGCCTCCTACAACCCATACCCAATGGAGAGAGGCCCTGGACCCACCTGTCTATGGATTTCATTGTGGAGTTACCCAACTCCCATGGCAACAAAGTTATCCTTATGGTGGTTGACCGGTTCTCAAAGATGTGTCATTGTATTCCACTTAAGAAGTTGCCCACTTCTAAAGAACTGGCTTCCATTTTTGCTAGGGAGATCTTTCGCTTATATGGGCTACTCGAGGTGATTGTCTCGGGCAGGGGTAGTCAGCATATGTCCCGGTTCTGGCGAGCCTTTTGTGCACAGTAGGGAATTCAGCTTGCTTTCTCCTCTGCATATCACCCGCAATCTAATGGGGCCACAGATCAAGCCAATCAGTCCTTGGAGCAATTCCTACGTTGCTATATTTCTGACAATCATAACAACTGGTCAGACCTATTACCATGGGAAGAGTTTGCTCACAACAGTGCCTTGAATTCTGCTTCCCTATTGTCCCCGTTTATGGTAAATTATGGTTTCCAACCTACTGTTGCCTGACTCGTTTGTTATGCAGAATATTCCTGCGTTAGAGAAGCATCTCCGTGGTCTTCGTTCCATTTGGGCACAAGTCCAGGAGGCTTTGCAACATGCTAATGATAGGTACAGACTCCATGCTGACTGCAGACGTCTGCCTGCGCCCTTCCTACCAGGTTGGGGACAGGGTCTGGCTGTCATCTTGCAACCTCTGACTTGATGTTCCCTCACTGAATTTCGCACCTTGGTTTACTGGGCCTTTCCGTATTCTTCGCAGGATTAACCCAGTGGCTTATGCATTAGACCTTCCTTCTAATATGCGTATTTTGAATGTATTTCACAACTCCTTATTAAAATCTTTGGTCTGCAACCACTTTACCACCTTGGTGCCACATCCTCACCCTGTACAAGTTGAGAACCATGAGGAGTATGAAGTACAGTCCATTGTTGACTCGCATAGGTTCCGTGGACGCACACAGTACCTGGTGCATTGGAAAGTGTACGGTCCGGAGGAATGCTCTTGGGTCTCATCCTCGGACATACAAGGCCCTGTCCTCCTCCGTGATTTCCATAGACGTTTTCCCCTCAAGCCTGGTGGTCCTCTGAGGGGGAGGGGTCTTGAGGAGGGGGTACTGTCAGGGCTGGGCTCAGCCCTTCCTTCTCTGAGCTGGCTGCTTAGCTGTCGGCTAATTGCCAGCTCCTATCTCTCCACAGTTACTCAGCTGTTGATATCCTGCTCGTTAGTCCTACCTACTTAAGCTGTCCAGTCCAGAGAAGCTCTGCCTTTGCCTTGGTCAACATCACAGAAGTGATCTCCTGCGATCCTTTGCTGACATCGCTTCTGGCTCCAGATCCTGCTTGTTGTTCTTCTACATTGATCCCTGATGTTTGGCTTGTCTGACTATCCGTTCCGGTTACTGAACTTTGGCTATGTTTTGACTACGTTTGTTCTTTTTACTTTTTTTATTAAATAAGTGTGATTTAATTGTACTTCTGTCTTGGCCTGAGTTAATGGTTTCTGAGAGTAAGTAAAAAAAAGGAAACCCATACTTCTCTTTTAAGCTCAGACATCGAGCTCTTTACTGCCACCTCAGGCTACTATGTGCATGCCTCGTGTGAGCTGCCTATACTGTATTCCTCTGTGTCAGCAACATGTCAGCTTCGTGAAGCTGACTTCAGGGATTGTAGAGGAAAGGGAGGGGGCTGTTTGTGTACAGGGAGAGGACAGAGGCTTGTGTGTTTACAGATTTGTGTATGTGTGGGACTAATATATATATATATATATATATAGATATATATATATATGATTTATATAAATATATAAATGATATATAAATATATATCATTTATATAAATATATAAATCATTTGAGTTCATTTTTTTCCCTCATTAATGTACACACAGCACCCCATATTGACAAAAAACACAAAATTGTTGACATTTTTGCAGATTTATTAAAAAAGAAAACCTTAAATATCACATGGTCCTAAGTATTCAGACCTTTTGCTCATTATTTAGTAGAAGCATCCTTTTGATCTAATACAGCCATGAGTCTTTTTGGGAAAGATGCAACAAGTTTTTCACATCTGGATTTGGGGATCCTCTGCCATTCTTCCTTGCAGTTCTCCAGTTCTGTCAGGTTGGATGGTAAACGTTGGTGGACAGCCATTTTTAGGTCTCTCCAGAGATGCTCAATTGGTTTTAAGTCAGGGCTCTGGCTGGGCCATTCAAGAACAATCACAGAGTTGCTGTGAAGCCACTTCTTCGTTATTTTAGCTGTGTGCTAGGGTCATTGTCTTGTTGGAAGGTAAACCTTCGGCCCAGTCTGAGGTCCTGAGCACTCTGGAGAAGGTTTTCATTCAGGATATCTCTGTACTTGGCCGCATTCATCTTTCCCTCGATTGCAACCAGTCGTCCTGTCCCTGCAGCTGAAAAACACCCCCACAGCATGATGCTGCCACCACCATGCTTCACTGTTGGGGCTGTATTGGACAGGTGATGAGCAGTGCCTGGTTTTCTCCCAACATACCGCTTAGAATTAAGGCCAAAAAGTTCTATCTTGGTCTCATCAGACCAGAGAATCTTATTTCTCACCATCTTGTAGTCCTTCAGGTGTTTTTTAGCAAATTCCATGCGGGCTTTCATGTGTCTTGCACTGAAGAGAGGCTTCCGTCGGGCCACTGCCATAAAGCCCCGACTGGTGGAGGGCTGCAGTGATGGTTGACTTTCCCCAACTTTCTCCCATCTCCCAACTGCATCTCTGTAGCTCAGCCACAGTGATCATTGGGTTCTTCTGTACCTCTCACACCAAGGCTCTTCTCCCCCGATAGCTCAGTTTGGCCGGACCGCCAGCTCTAGGAAGGGTTCTGGTCGTCCCAAACGTCTTCCATTTAAGGATTATGGAGGCCACTATGCTCTTAGGAACCTTAAGTGCAGCATTTTTTTTATAACCTTGTCCAGATCTGTGCCTTGCCACAATTCTGTCTCTGAGCTCTTCAGGCAGTTTCTTTGACCTCATGATTCTCGTTTGCTCTGACATGCACTGTGAGCTGTAAGGTCTTATATAGACAGGTGTGTGGCTTTCCTAATCAAGTCAAATCAGTATAATCAAACACAGCTGGACTCAAATGAAGGTGTAGAACCATCTCAAGGATGATCAGAAGAAATGGACAGCACCTGAGTTAAATATATGAGTGTCACAGCAAAGGGTCTAAAGACTTAAGAGCATGTGATATTTCAGTTCTTCTTTTTTAACCACTTGACAACTGGGCACTTAAACCCCCCTACTGCCCAGACCAATTTTCAGCTTTCAGTGCTCTCACACCTTGAATGACAATTACTCAGTCATGTAATACTGTACCCAAATGAATTTTTTGTCCTTTTTTTCATATGTATAAATATTTTTTGCTCTATAAATGAAAAAAGACAGAGAATTTTGAAAAAAAAATGGATTTTTCTTAGTTTCTGTGATAAAATGTTGCAAATTAATAATTTTTCGTCATAAATTTTGCCCACAATTTATACTGCTACATATCTTTGGTAAAAATAACCCAAATTACTGGATATTATTTGGTCTGTGTGAAAGTTATAGCGTCTACAAGCTGTGGTGCAAATCATAAAAAATTGATCACACCTGATGTACTGTGGTCTAATTTCTTGCGACCCGAACAAGTCAGGAAAGTACAAATACCCCCCAAATGACCCCTTTTTTGAAAATAGACATTCCAAGGTATTTAGTAAGATGCATGGGGAGCTTTTTGATGTTGTCATTTTTTCCCACAATTCTTTGCAAAATGAAGATTTTTTTCCCCCACAAAATTGTCATTGTAATAGGTTATTTCTCTAACATGGCATGTGTATACCACAAATGACACCCCAAAATACATTCTGCTACTCCTCCTGAGTATTACAATACCACATGTGTTGGACTTTTTCACAGCCTAGCCACATAGAGAGGCCCAACATGCAGGGAGCACCATCAGGTGTTCAAGAAGCATAAATTACATATCTAACTTGTTAATTACCTATTACACTTTTGAAGGCCCTGGAGCACCAGGACAATGACACGTGACACAGATGTGGCACTGATGACAGATGGCACTAATACGTGGCACTGATGACACATGACATTGATGAAAGATGGCACTAATATGTGGCACTGATAACTAGGGATGAGCTTCGAGTTCGAGTCGAACTCATGTTCAACTCGAACATCAGCTGTTCGCCAGTTCGCCGAACAGCAAACAATTTGGGGTGTTCGCAGCAAATTCGAAAGCCGCGGAACACCCTTTAAAAGTCTATTGGAGAAATCAAAAGTGCTAATTTTAAAGGCTTATATGCAAGTTATTGTCATAAAAAGTGTTTGGGGACCTGGGTCCTGCCCCAGGGGGCATGTATCAATGCAAAAAAAGTTTTAAAAACGTCCGTTTTTTCGGGAGCAGTGATTTTAATAATGCTTAAAGTGAAACAATGAAAGTGTAATATTCCTTTAAATTTCGTACCTGGGGGGTGTCTATAGTATGCCTGTAAAGGGGCGCATGTTTCCCATGTTTAGAACAGTCTGACAGCAAAATGACATTTCAAAGGAAAAAAAGTCATTTAAAACTACTCACGACTATTAATGAATTGTCGGTCTGACAACACACATAAAAGTTCATTGATAAAAACAGCATGGGATTTCCCCACAGGGGAACCCTGAACCAAATTTTTTTTTTAAATGGCGTGGGGGACCCCCTAAATTCCATACCAGGCCCTTCAGGTCTGGTATGGATATTAAGGGGAACCCCGGCCAAATTTTTTTTTAAAATGGCGTTGGGGGTCCCCCTCAAAATCCATACCAGACCCTACAGGCCTGATAAGGATTTTAAGGGGATCTCCGCGCCAAAATTAAAAAAAAGGAAAAGAGGGGGGACGAGAAAGCACCCCCCTCCTGAACCATACCAGGCCACATGCCCTCAACATTGGGAGGGTGCTTTGGGGTAGCGGCCCCCCAAAGCACCTTGTCCCTATGTTGATGAGGACAAGGACCTCATCCCCACAACCCTTGGCCGGTGGTTGTGGGGGGTCTGCGGGCGGGGGGCTTATCAGAATCTGGAAGTCCCCTTTAACAAGGGGACCCCCAGATCCCACCCCCCTGTGTGAAATGGTAATGGGGTACAAATGTACCCCTACCATTTCACAAAAAAAGTGTCAAAAATGTTAAAAATGACAAGAGACAGTTTTTGACAATTCCTTTATTTAAAGTCTTCTTCTTTCCATCTTCTTCGGGTCTTTCTCACTTCCTTCATCTCTCATTGAAAGCTCCGATCGCGCTGTAAACGGCCACTATGATTGGCCATTTACAGCGATCTGTGACTGGCTGTGTCCAAGGGACACGGCCAGCATAGAATTTCCCCGATGCGTGCCCGCGGGAGCGTGCATCGCGGAAGTAAACAGGAGGACGTCCAGGGACGCCTTCCCGGCAATTGGCGTCCGCGCTGATGATTTCAGCAAATGGCTGCAATATAACATATATATAGGTGTGAGAGGGGCTGGCATATATGCAGGTGTGGGGCTGACATATATACAGGTGTGAGGGGGCTGGCATATATTCAGGTGTGTATGTGTGTATGGGGGGCTGACATATATACAGGATTGGGGGGGCTGAGTGCGTACAGGTGAGGTGGCTGTTGTGTGGATTCGGTGGGATGGCCCATGGGCAAATACATGGGTATTTAAATGTACTTTAGACAATTTATGAAAAATAAACTCGAAAACAATAGCAGAGACCAGAAAAACAACTTTACAGTCTACAAATTAGACAGTGACTACAAAGCTTTAATTAGCACCGAAAATTATTTTGTCAAATGCAAGCACATCAAGAATTCTTTTCTTGGCTGACAAAAATGAGATTGTATTGTTTAATGGTTCCTTGTTTTTACTACACGTTGAAGTGTGCTTTGTTTTGCATTTATATTTCTCAGTGCAGAAAAAACACTTTTTTTAAATGGTATTTATTTAACTACATGTTAAAAAAATGTTAAAAAAGATAATTTGTTTGCATTGAAAAGGATTATGTAACATCTCACAAAAGTGAGTACACCTTTCACGTTTTTGTACATATTTTATTATATCATTTCATTTGACAACACTGAAGAAATGACACTTTGTTACAATGTAAAGTAGTGAGTGTACAGCTTGTATAACAGTGTAATTTTGCTGTCCCCTCAAAATAACTCAACACACAGCCATTAATGTATAAAACGCTGGCAACAAAAGTGAGTACACCCCTAAGTGAAAATGTACAAATTGGGCCCAATTAGCCGTTTTCCCTCCCCGGTGTCATGTGACTCGTTAGTATTGCAAGGTCTTAGGTGTGAATGGGGAGCAGGTGTGTTAAATTTGGTGTTATCGCTCTCACTCTCTTATACTGGTCACTGGAAGTTCAACATGGTACCTCATGGCAAAGAACTCTCTGAGGGTCTGAAAAAAAGAATTGTTGCTCTACATAAAAATGGCCTCGGCTATAAGAAGATTGCCACTGGAGAGGGAGACTGACAACTCCCCCACATCTAAAGTGATCCCCGATATGTTCCCAGAGTCTCCTTTATTGCACATAAAAAATCATCCCTCTGTCACTGATCCCATCCCCCCACCACCATCCCTCTCCTACTGATGTCATCCCTATCCCCCATCCCATGTACTCATACAATCCCATCATGCCCATCTCCTGTACTCCTATACAATCCCATCATCCCCATCCCCTGTACTCCTATACAATACCATTCTCCCCATCCCCTGTACTCCTATACAGTCCCATCATCCCCATCCCCTGTACTCTTATACAGTCCCATCATCCCCATCCCCTGTACTCCTATACAGTCATGTCATCCCCATCCCCTGTACTCCTATACAGTCCCGCTATCCCCAACCCCTGTACTCCTATGCAATCCCATCATCCCCATCCCCTGTACTCCTATACAATCCAATCATCCCTATCCCCTGTACTCCTAGACAATCCCATCATCCCCATCCCCTGTACTCCTATACAATCCCATCATTCCCATCCCCTGTACTCCTGTACAGTCCCATCATCCCCATCCCCTGTACTCCTATACAATCCCATCATTCCCATCCCCTGTACTCCTATACAGTCCCATCATCCCCATCCCTGTACCCCTATACAGTCCCATCATCCCCATCCCCTGTACTATACAATCCCATCATCCCCATCCCCTGTACTCCTATACAGTCCCATCATCCCCATCTCCATCCCCTGTACTCCTATACAATCCCATCATCCCCATTCCCTGTACGGGATGTGATGACTCTGTACGGCATGTGATGGCACTGTTCGGCATGTGATGGCTCTGTACGGCATGTGATGACTCTGTGCAGCATGTAATGGCACTGTACGGCATGTCATGGCACTGTACGACATGTGATGGCTCTGTACGGTATGTGATGACTCTGTACAGCATGTGATGACTCTGTAGGGCATGTAATGGCACTGTATGGTATGTGATGACTCTGTATGGCATGTGATGGCACTGTATGACATGTGATGTCTCTGTACGGCATGTGATGACTCTGTACAGCATGTAATGGCACTGTACACTGTTCACTCTGGTAGATATCAATATTTAGAGGACATTTACATACACAGCACTATCAATGACTTCTCCTACCTTAGTCACTGAAGTGCTGGTATCTCTGCCGATTCTTCTGAACATCTGAACAGGCTGCAGAGGAGGGGGGAGGGGTTGGTGGAGGATGGAGCAGACACGCACTGTAAAGTCTTGGGAACAAGCAGAGAGCAGAGACCCGACATCAATCAAACAAGATGACAGGAAAGTGGGTGGATCCAGACTCCAGAAACAGACCATTTTCAGTATTACACTGTATGAAAGTCTGTAGCCCCTCCCACAGGTATTTAGCTCAATTTTAACAGATTGAGGACACTTCTGAGAGGCCTGGAAGGATTTATAGATATCAGCAGCTCACATAGAAGAGATGTAAGCAAAAAAAAGGAAACCATACTTCTCTTTTAAGCTCAGACATGGAGTTCTTTACTGCCACCTCTGGCTACTATGTGCATCCCTCGTGTGAGCTGCCTGTACTGTGCTCCTCTGTGTCAGCAACATGTCAGCTTCATGAAAACGAGCTGGAACTAGGTAGGAAGATTTTATTCGTGAAGCTGACTTCAGGGATTGTAAAGGAAAGGGAGGGGGCTGTTTATGTACAGGAAGGGGACAGAGGCTTGTGTGTTTACAGATTTGTTTATGTGTGGGGCTGACATATATACAGGTGTAAGGGGGGCTGATATATATATACAGGTGGGGGGCTGACATATATACAGGTGTGGGGGGCCTGACATATATACAGGTGTGTGGGGCTGACGTATATATACAGGTTGGGGGGCTTACATATATATAGGTGTGAGGGGGCTGGCATATATGCAGGTGTGGAGGGGTGGGGCTGACATATATACAGGTGTGAAGGGGCTAGCATATATACAGGTGGGGGCTGATATATATACAGGTGTTTGTGTGGGGGGGCTGACATATATACAGGTGTGAGGGGGGCTGGCATATATACAGGATTGAGGGGGGCTGACATATATACAGGATTGGGGGGGGCTGAGTGCATACAGGTGAGGTGGCCAGTGTGGGGATTCAGTGGGATGGCCCATGGGCAAGCCCTGGGGAATGCTGGTGGTCAGATTCGGGGGGGGGGCCCAGGCCTAAAGCTATGTAAGGGGCCCAAAAATTTCTGATGGCTGCCCTGAATAAATATATGCACAGATTCATCTTGTTTACTAAGCTAAGCCAAATTTCCCCTACAATGCAAAAAATGTACTTTGCAAAGTAAACATGCTTTAGTAAATCAGACACCATTTCTACTTGCTATAAAAAATATCCCCAAACAAGGAAGCCAGCTCCCCCTAAACAAGGAAGTTTGAAAGCTTAGACAGTTCTAGAAACTATAGCTACCTGCAGATTGAAATAGAAAACAATACTTTACTAATACTAAACTAAATATAGTAAATAGCAAATATAATTGTTGATTTATTTTGAAATGAAAGTGGGACTTCCCCTCAAATTGCAGACAACTCCACTCACAAAGCATGTATATTAATATTTATGGGAGATTGCATATGTCAGGTTGAGCTAGAAATAGTATAGAGCTAAAAATAACAGTTTTGAATGGATTTTTAAAAGATTTACTTTTTACAGTAGAGAAGCGTGCCTTTGAATTTTTAATGTGGAGCAATATGTGTGGTGATGTTGAAGGCTTTATTTATACCCCCCCCCCAAAAAAAAAGGAAAATAGCAACATCTGGATAGTAATAATTGGGTGATTCTTGTATTTAAATGTGCTTTAGACAATTTATGAAAAATAAACTCGAAAACAATAGCAGAGACCAGAAAAACAACTTTAGTTTGCACAGTCTACAAATTAGACAGTGACTACAAAGCTTTAATTAGCACCGAAAATTATTTTGTCAAATGCAGGCACATCAAGAATTCTTTTCTTGGCTGACAAAAATGAGATTGTATGGTTCCTTGTTTTTACTACACGTTGAAGTGTGCTTTGGTTTGCATTTATATTTCTCAGTGCAGGAAAAACACTTTTTTAAATGGTAATTATTTAACTACATGTTAAAAAATCCCCAAAAAGATCATTTGTTTGCCTATATATACAGTATCTCGCAAAAATGAGTACACCCCTCACATTTTTGTAAATATTTTATTATATCTTTTCATGTGACAACACTGAAGACATGACACTTTGGTACAATGTAAAGTAGTGAGTGTACAGTGTGTATAACAGTGTAAATTTGCTGCCCCCTCAAAAAAACTCAACAAACAGCCATTAATATCTAAACCACTGGAAACAAAAGTGAGTACACCCCTAAGTAAAAATGTCCAAATTGGACCCAATTAGCCATTTTCCCTCCCAGTGTCATGTGACTCATTAGTGTTACAAGGTCTCAGGTGTGAATGGGGAGTAGGTGTGTTAAATTTAATGTTATCGCTCTCACTCTCTCGTACTGGTCACTGGAAGTTCAACATGGCACCTCATGGCAACAAACTCTCTGAGGATCTGAAAAAAAAAATTGTTGCTCTACATAAAGATGGCCTAGGCTATAAGAAGATTGCAAAGACCCTGAAACTGAGCTACAGCCTGGTGGCCAAGACCATACAGCAGTTTAACAGGACAGGTTCCACTTAGAACAGGCCTCGACATGGTTGACCAAAGAAGCTAAGTTGCTGTTCTCAGCGGCATATCCTGAGGTTGTCTTTGGGAAATAGACGTATGAGTGCTGCCAGCATTGCTGCAGAGGTTGAAAGGGTGGAGGGTCAGCCTGTCAGTGCTGAGACCAAATGCCACACACTGCATCAAATTGGTCTGCATGGCTATCATCCCAGTAGGAAGCCTCTTCTAAAGATGATGCACAAGAAAGCCCACAAACAGTTTGCTGAAGACAAGCAGACTAAGGACATGGATTACTGCAATGTCCTGTGGTCTAATGAGACCAAGGTAAACCTATTTGTTTTAGATGGTGTCAAGCATGTGTAGGAGCAACCAGGTGAGGAGTACAAAGACAAGTGTGTCTTGCCTACAGTCACGCATGGTGGTGGGAGTGTCATGGTCTGTGGGGTATCCAGAAAAAGGAAGGTGGAGGAGCACAAGGTCTCTAACATCCACCAGCTCCATGATGTCATCATGGAGGAGTGGAAGAGGACTCCAGTGACAACCTGTGAAGCTCTGGTGAACTCCATGCCCAAGAGGGTTAAGACAGTGCTGGAAAATAATGGTGACCACACAAAATAGTGACACTTTGCACCCAATTTGGACATTTTCACTTAAGGGTGTACTCACTTTTGTTGCCAGCGGTTTAGACATTAATGGAGTAAATCTCCAAATATTCATGAACTTTAGCCAGGAGGAGACTCCTCAGACCGCTACTGGAGCAGATGCAAACTAAAAATATCAAATATAGTTGGGGTTTTCCCGCATGTCTAATAGGACAGAAATATGGAAGATCAGCGAGATTAAGGTTTCCTGAAGATCTACAGGAATTGTGTAATAGACTAGTACTGCAAGTACCAGATTTACCTGGATGGTCAGGGGATGAAATGAAGACAACATCAATGGAAGATGAACAATGGCAAAAAGCTGCAAAAAAAAAGGCCAAAAATAAAGAACATTAAAGAAACAATCACATATAAGAGAACTTTGGAAAGTTAAATTGAAAGTAAATGGAATAGAATGTAAGAGATAGGAGTTAGTGGAGGAGAGGGAAGAAACTAGTACTGGGTGCTCAAAGCCGCTAGTCATGGATGAGGGCAAATCAGGTTATACATAGATTGAATGATGGGTCACGCGGATCGCCAACACGCTCCTGATCCAAACCCCCATTTTTGGAGGAGGGGATCGGAAAGTGAACGTGATCAGAGTCTTACCCCATGGTCAGAGAGTCAATGGTGGAGGAAAGAATGATGGAACCACTAGCGACTCTAAGGCTACTTTAGCACTGAGGTGTTTTTCAGGCACTAAAGGGCTAGAAATAGCGCCTCTAAAGCACCTGAAAAATGCCTCCACTGCCACCCCAGTGTGAAAGCCTGAGTGCTTTCAGACTGGATCTGTGTGCTTGCAGGACGGGGGAAAAAGGCCTGCAGGCGGCATCTTTGGGGCGTTGCAGGAGCGGTGAATACATCGCTCCTAAAATGCCCCTGCCATTGAAATCACAGCGCTGTCGAAGTACCCGTAAAGTGCTTTACGGGTGTTTTTAACCCTTTTTCGCCTGCTAGCGAGGGTTTAAAGTGCCCCGCTAGCGGCCGAAACACGCCGCTAAAACTACGGCAAAGTGCCGCTAAAAATAGCGACCCTTGACGCCCCCCCTGCCCCAGTGTGAAAGTGTCTTAAGGTCGACTCAGGGCCATAAAAATATCTAGGAGGGGGGGTTGGGAGGGGGAAGGGAGAGGAGAATGGGAGGGAACAGGGAAGGGGAGGGAAGGGGGGTAGGGAACCTCCAATTAATAGGACTCTTCACCCGCCTATATATTACTTTTTTACCGACCATGTGCCTCTTTGCGGGGTAATTCAATCTCTATCTAAATGGAAACAAAAGATAAATGAGAGGGTAAAAAAATCCAATATGACAAAAATTATATTTCTGACTTATAATGTGAAGGGACTAAACACCCCGCTAAAGAGACATACGTTTCTAAGAGACACAATTTTACTCTGCAAGTATAGTTTTTTTTTTACAAGAAACACCTATATCACATGATTCAAAGGTCAAACTATACTCTAGACAACACCCAGTATGGTACTATGGAGACTCAACAACAAAAAGAGCAAAGGGGTTAGCAATAGGTATAGGGAAAGATAAAAGATTCAATGTAAGGGAAAGGGAAGTGCATCCAGATAACAGGTGTTTGTTCTTGAAAGGGGAATTACATGGTATGGAACGTACGCTGGCAAATATATACTGCCCCAATAAGAACTCAATAGCATATTTAAGGCAGCCCATAGGAAAACGTATGGAATTTAAAGTAGACAAAGTAATTGTGGCAGGAGATTTTAACTTTGCTATGGATCCACATCTTGATGTACTATCCTGTGTAGGGAGAAGGAAGGAATATCAACTGAAGTTAAATAGAAAAACACTATATCAAAGTCAACTGATAGACATATGGAGAATTCAATACCCAAAAGAAAGAGATTATTTGTTCTATTCTGCTGTACATGGGACAAGATTGGATTACATATTGATAGAAAATAGACTGTTGGAGGTAATATGTAAAACAACTAAAGAGACAATAACAACATCAGACCACACACCATTAACAGCAGAAATGAAGATAATGGAGGAACAAAAAAAGGTAAATATGTGGAGATTAAACTATGCATTAATACTGGATTTTGAGAAGCAAAAATAAAGAAAGAAATAGAACAATTCTTTATATTAAATAAGACACAGGATGTCTCTGAAGCCACAATATGGGAAGCTCAAGGCCTATATCACTCAAAAAAAGAAAGAAAGATCAAACAAATAAACAATACATTAAAAGAACTTTATGAATTAAAACAGAATCATAAGAAAAAAAAGGTAAAGGAGATTCAGCACCTAATGCCCCGTACACACGGTCGGACATTGATCGGACATTCCGACAACAAAGTCCATGGATTTTTTCCGACGGATGTTGGCTCAAACTTGTTTTGCATACACACGGTCACACAAAGTTATCGGAAAATCCGATCATTCTGTGACGTAAAGCACGTACGTCGGCACTATAAATGGGGCAGTAGCCAATAGCTTTCGTCTCTTAATTTATTCTGAGCATGTGTGGCCCTTTGTCCGTCAGATTTGTGTACACACGATCGGAATTTCCGACAACAGATTTTGTTGTTGGAAAATTTTATAGCAAGCTCTCAAACTTTGTGTGTCGGAAATTCCGATGGAAAATGTGTGATGGAGCCCACACACGGTCGGAATTTTCAACAACAAGGTCCTATCACACATTTTCCGTCGGGGAAATCCGACCGTGTGTACAGGGCATAATAGTGCTAAAAAAAGATAAATTGAATAGGTTAATGGAACAGGAAATAAGACTAACCTTTAATAAAGTAAGTAAAGAAAGATATCAGTGGGGGAATAAACCAGGAAAATACTTGGCAAGGGTACTAAAAGGAAGAAAATCAAAAAACCATTATAGAAAATAATTAAGGGAAATTAGTACATTCAACATCAGAGATTGCAGAAGTATTTCAAAAGTTTTATAAAGCATTATACATTATAAGAGCAGAAAAGGAACAAACAAAAGAGATATAAAGAAAGGAAAGGGTGCAAATGTGTCTAAAAGAAGCTAAACTACATAAACTAGAAGGAAAATTGCTAGATTTGGAAAGACCCATAACTCACGAAGAAATATTCTTGGCACTAAAGGAACCAGGACCAGATTGCTTCTCAGCTATTTATTACAAAAAACATAAAGACCCCCTAGCCCCAAATGTATGCTCATATTGGAATTCACTAGAGGGGGAGAAGGGGATGAGAAAGGAATCAATATTGGCTTATATTACAATAATACCAATAGAAGATAAAGATATAGCACAATGCTCTATTTATAGACCAATATTGTTAATAAATGAAGATACAATGTTATATGCTAAAATCTTGGCTAATAGATTGAAGGCACTTATGCCGGAATTTATACATATGGATCAGGTTGGATTTGTCCCTGGGACGGAAGGAAGAGACAATGGGGGGAGATCCATATTGCTCTTACAAAAAATAAATAAGGATGGACCCCAGGACTATTTATGTCTACAGATGCTGAAAAAGCATTCAACAGAGTAGACTGGGGGTTTATATCAGCGACACTAGAGGAGTTAGGGATTGGTCCTAGAATGATCCAATGGAGCAAAGTGTTATATAAACAGCCAACGGCAGCAGTGAGGGTGAATAGCAACCCGTCTTGCCCTTTTCAGTTGAGCAATGGGACAAGACAGGGATGTCCCCTTTCGCTCCTATTATTTCTATTAACATTGGAGCATTGATGAACATTGATGAACATAAGGTGACAGCATACGCAGATGATATATTTTTTTTGTGTTTCCAACCCGAGAACAACATTACCTAATATAATGAAAACACTGAAAGAGTGTGAAGAGCTATCAAATTTTTAAATAAATCCTGAACATCAATATAGATAAGAAAGAAGAACAATGCTTACAGGAAAAATTCCCATTTAAATGGCAGAAAAGATGTAAATATTTAGGTGTATACTTAACAGCAAATAGGAAAGATTTATATCAAATGAACTACATCCCATTATTACATGAAATCAAGGAAGAAGTAAGAAAAATCTCCATGAGACCATTACCTTGGGTAGGACAGATAAATATCATGAAAATGGGGATCGTACCAAAAGTACTTTATACGTTTCAAATGCTCCCGATACATTTACCACAGAGCTGTTTTAATATATTAAAAAGATGATTCTTGGGTTTATATGACAACATTGAAAACCAAGAATAAAATATACAATAATAAGTAAAGAGAAAATATATGGTGGATTAGCTGTACCAGATTTTAAAAGATACTATAAAGCAGTATTATTGTCACAAATTATTGATTGGTCATTTTATTTTAGAGAAAAGGGTTGGGTTAAAATTGAAAATACGCTGAGTGGGACACGCTTGGACAAGATCCAATAGGATTAAGTAAAAACCTATTGCCACTAGAAAAAATGCTTTGCTCACAGGTTGCGCCGAGGCACAGTACCTCCCAGATTTATAAAATTATTAATAGAATGGCTAAGCGTGTAACTTCGCCTTATTTGGGAAGATGGAAGGTGGAGCTCGGCGTAAAATGGAGCGAACAAGAAAAAGAAAAAATATTGAAATTAGCAGATGGGACAGTGATAGACACAAACATGAGAGAGATGAACTATAAGTGCTTATCAAGATGGTATCGAACTCCCACTTAAATACATAAATTCCAACCAGAAAAATCACTGTTATTTTGGAGGGGAACAACATACAGTCAGGTCCATAAATATTTTGGCTCTATACACCACCACAATGGATTTGAAATAAAACGAACAAGATGTGCTGTAACTGCAGACTTTCAGCTTTAATTTGAGGGTATTTACATCCAAATCAGGTGAACGTATAGGAATTACAACAGTTTGTATATATGCCTCCCACTTTTTAAGGTACCAAAAGTAATGGGACAATTGGCTACTCAGCTGTTCCATGGCCAGGTATGTGTTATTCCCTCATTATCCAATTTACAAGGAGCAGATAAAAGGTCCAGAGTTCATTTCAAGTGTGCTATTTGCATTTGGAATCTGTTGCTGTCAACTTTCAATATGAGATCCAAAGAGCTGTCACTATCAGTGAAACAAAACTAACCCATCAGAGAAATAGCAAAAACATTAGGTGTGGCCAAATCAACTGTTTGGAACATATTTAAAAAGAAAGAACGCACCGGTGAGCTCAGCAACAACAAAAGACCCTGAAGACCACAGAAAACAACTGTGGTGGATGACTGAAGAATTCTTTCCCTGGTGAAGAAAACACCCTTCACAACAGTTGGCCAGATCAAGAACCCTCTCCAGGAGGTAGCTGTATGTGTGTCAAAGTCAACAATCAATAGAAGACTTCACCAGAGTGAATACAGAGGGTTCACCACAAAATGTAAACCATTGGTGAGTCTCAAAAACAGGAAGGCCACATTAGAGTTTGCAAAACAACATCTAAAAAAGCCTTCACAGTTCTGGAACAACATCCTATGGACAGATGAGACCAAGATCAACTTGTACCAGAGTGATGGGAAGAGAAGAGTATGGAGAAGGAAAGGAACTGCTCATGATCCAAAGCATACTACCTCATCAGTGAAGCATGGTGGTGGTAGTGTCATGGCGTGGGCATGTATGGCTGCCAATGGAACTGGTTCTCTTGTATTTATTAGATACGGAACACATGCAGCGCTAGAAAATGTGCATTTACATCTTAAACATGTATAAGTGACAAAGTGCTGAGTACATAACTTGTACCAAATAGGCAATGTGTGTAGTTGGTGGACATTTAACAAATGAACAAATTAGGAAAAAAAGTCCATTAGTGTATAATGAATCATATGTTAGTCCACAGAAACTGGGGGTTCATGAGCATATGTGGTGCCACACCTGCGCATGGGGCAGAGGCTGGAGCAAACTATGTATGTATAAGGAGACACTTTACACACAGATCTTCTAAGATTCCAAATCAGAACTGCAAACAATAGGAGTGAATATCCTTACCAGAAGGGATGGACACAGTCACCGTACGGTGGAGTGTCATACGGGCTTGAAGGATCCAATGATCCCAGGGATATCTGGCTGGAGAAGTCTTGACGGGGAGTCCCATCCAGAGCGACCGTCACTGTTCAGTGGTGTGTAAGTCCACGACCAATTGGGATATCTCTCTCAGATGGAATGAATGTGCAGAGAAAAATGGCTAGGGCTCAGTGAGGTCCCATTCATGGAAGGAGGAAAGAACAAAAGATCTCCACATAGGGCATGAATCCGTTAAAAAAAGCTTTTACTGAAAAGCTAGAAAGTGCTAAACAGCGCACTTCAATGGATAAAACGTGATCACAAAAAGAATGACATAAAATGGCGTGGTATCAGGGCATCTCTAGGTTTTAGCAACCCGACATGTTTCAGACCATCGTCCTTCTACTGGGGCATAAACCTGAATGTCTGTACCACGCTCACATATATACATGAATAATTAAACCAAATACTGATCAGCTGTATAAAGCATGGATAATTGCATGGGTAATTACACAAGATTCCTCGTCAGCTGCATCCAGCAGCCAACCTATAGTCATCTCCGTGTAATGCCCTACATTGATGACCGTTCTAAACTAGACCCGAAGCAATCCTACAATCATGGCACTCAGAACAGAGTCATGTGACGGCGTCACTGCGTGTGACGTCATCGCGCAACGGACGTCGCGCTCCAAGCCTCCTTTTCATACGAGGAAGTAATAGGCCAAACAGTGGAGTAGTTACAGCCACAATGGCCCAGGAGGGCTGTCATAGCGCATCAGTCCGGGGCGCTCCAATGCGCTCGACTTCCGGTGTCCCCAAAGAGGGGAAATTCTGGATTGTAAGAGGAGGGCTAGGAACACATCCATATATAATTCAGCAAAACAGAGACAGTATCCAAGTACAGTTGTTACATACATGTATCTGTGTGCATAACATTAGATCCGAATGGTATAAACCCACAATAAAAAGTATAAAAATAAACATATATTTAAAAATTGAGATACCTGTTCAGTAGTATAAGACCCTACTCAGTGGCCATATAATGGGGTCCCATAAAAGATGGCACAAAGATATATATATATATATATATATATATATATATATATATATATATATATATATATATATCGAGGACTTAGGACTTGTTTATGAATGCGTTAACGTCCTATTCTACGTTCAACCCATGAGGGGAATAGCTTTTTAATTGGTAAATTCAGAACGTTTCAAGCTGTGATAACCCCCTGGTACGTGGACCCCCTCTCCATGATGGAACAAATTTGTCTATAACCTGAAATTTAGAGCCCCTTGGATTCTTGTTGTGAGACTCCAGAAAATGACGAGGGACGCTGTGATTGGTGCAACCTTTTTTAATAGCAGTGATGTGTCCGTTGACTCGAATACTAAATGATCTGATGGTACGACCTACATACTGCATATTACAGGGGCATGTGATAAGGTACACAATGTAACGCGTGGTGCATGTGACAAAATGTTTAATCTGATAAATTGTAGAGTTAACGGCAGACTCAAAACACACAGATCTATGATTACCACAAAGATTGTGTGTGCACACACTACATTTCTTGCAGGGGTAATATCCTTTAGTCTCTGGGAAGAAAGACGGTTTTGTAGGTGCATCGATAACATTGTGGGAAATGCAATTCCGCAGCGATGGAGCCCCCCTGAAAGTGACGCCTGCCTTAGTGGGAAGCACTGAACCCAGAACAGGGTCACTTCTCAGGATGCTCCAATGGCGGTTCAAAATTTGTTTAATTTGTCTATGCTGGACAGAAAATTGGGGGAAGAGGGACCACTTAAATTTATCATTGGGAATTGATTTCGGTCGTACAGATGTCAGCATTTTACGATCAATCAGAGAGACCTTTGTGATCTCTTGAACTATCTGAACAGATTGGTAGTCCTTTTCCAAGAACCGTTCTTTCAAAAATTGTGCTTGATGTAAAAAATCAGCGGTATTGGTGCAGTTTCTACGAATACGTAATAGTTGGCTGCAAGGGACAGAATCCAGCCACGGACCGTAATGGCAGCTGTCCGTGGATATAGCCACTTCTGTCCGTCGGCTTGAAGAAGGTGGTGGTTACAATCCGACGGTCAGAAATGGCAATCTCCAAATAAAAAAAAATTATTGAAACTGTGCTGAGTTCATAAGTGAGGGTAATACCCCTATCATTATGGTTCAGAGTGGCCATAAAGTCGTGGAGAGTTTCCTTGTCGCCTTTCCATAGGAGGAGGATGTTGTCTATATATCTAGCCCATAAACACAGTTCCGGTCGCTGTGCGGGATAGACGACATCCTCCTCCCAAAGGGCCATGAAAAGGTTGACGAGGCTGGGGGCAAACTTGGCCCCCATAGCCACGCCTTTCCTTTGCAAAAAAAATTGGTTGTTATACCAGAAATAATTTGTTTGTGTTGCAAAACGTAGGAGTTCCATCATGTAATGTTGTTGTGGTAATGGAATATTATCGCTAGCGTTTAAATAATGTTCAACGGCCGCCAAACCCAACCCATGCGGGATGGAGGTATATAATGCTGTAACATTAGCCGTGACCAGAATAAGGTTGTCTTGGTATTCTATACCTTCCAACCGACGGATAGTGTCCCCTGTGTCCCTAAGGTAAGATGGAACCTTAGACACAAGGGGTTGAAGGAAAAAATCTATGTAGCGGCCAACTCTAGAGGTTATAGAGTCGATACCGCTTATGATGGGTCTGCCGGGGGGTTTTGTACTGTTTTTGTGTACCTTAGGAAGATAGTACATCACTGGGATGTGGGGTCCTGCGGGGACTAGATAGTCCTTTTCTTTTTTGGTGAGGATTCCCTGCTGGAAACCCTGTGTGAATAGATTTACTAAATTTTTCTTAAATTTCCTGGTCGGGTCCCAGGGAAGGGGTATATATGTCTTTTCGTCACTGAGAATATGGCACATCTCTTTGTGGTAATCTTTTTTGTCCAAAATAACCAACCCACCCCCTTTATCGGCGGGCGGATGACTATGCCTTTGCGTTCGCAAAGAGATTTTAAACCTATCTTAATGTTGGGATGATCGAAAGTACGTTTATAAGGTAATCCATCAAGGTCTTTGAGTACCAGGTTGCAAAAGACTTTGATGGAAGGTGTCGTGGCGCTGGGGGGGTTGAATAGAGAAGGGTTAGCTAGCCCCGTGTGGAGGGCTACTCGGCTTTGGGCTACGTCATTTACATTGGTAGTACCTTCAACACCACTAGGGTTAACCAAGAAGTGTCGCTGTACATTAAGTTTTCTTTTAAACTTATGGACATCAAACTTGTTCAACTTTTTAGAGGGAGCAAATTTGAGGCCCTTGGCCAGTACATATAGTTCGGCATTGGAAAATGATCTTTGACTGAGGTTAAAAATGCCACCCGTTTTTAGTGTCGTTTTCTTTTTCCTGGCCCTCCAACCTCCTCTGGAGCCTCGTTTACGTCTGTTCGTCGTTTGGGCCCAGATGGTCCCCGGGGAAAATCCTCATTATATGGGGGATCTGGATATGAATGATTGTATGTATATGGTGATCTGTCAAGTTGATAGTGGTCCCTAGTGTGTGCTTCGTCTCTTAAAGGTGAAAATCTGTTGTGAGTACGGATGGGAGTACGGTAGGTGTGATATGATTCCAAATAGTCCCTCGGGTGATGGTTACGTTGGGGGGATCTATTGTGAGCGTATGTTTCAGAATGTCCGGTGCCCCTATTATACCCATGGGGGTTACTTCTGCCTCTCTGGGTGTTCCCCCTCCCCCTATTGGAATGTTGGTGACCGTAACCTGAGGAGTTGTAGGAAGGGTAGTTCCTATCAAAGGATTTGGTAAGGTTGCTCGGGGTGGTGGGGGGATGGACGTTCTTGCGGGTAGTAGCTTGGCTAGGGTGTGTCCCCGAAGTTGTGGGAACTGTTCCACTGCATGTGATTGCAGAGGAGGTGTCCCAGCGGAGACGCTACCATCTTTCTTTTGCCAATTAAACACAAGATGGCTCCTGTAGTCATTGGCATCACGTGTGTATTTTTTCTGCTTTTTGGTCCGTTGGTCTTTATCCTCTTTTTCTAAATGGTTTTTAAGGTTGGCCGAGAGAGACAGATACTCAGGTGTGGTTTTATAAGGAAGGAGTTTGTCTTTTAGTTCTTTGATCTCTCTATCGATCAATGGTAATCTGTTTCTCTTCTTATCCACCAAAAAGCATAAAAGGTTAACCCCTTGTATTTATTGATGATGTGACTGCTGACAAAAGCAGCAGTATGAATTCTGAAGTGTTTCGGGCAATATTATCTGCTCATATTCAGCAAAATGCTTCAGAACTCATTGGACGGCGCTTCACAGTGCAGATGGACAATGATCCGAAGCATACTACGAAAGCAACCAAAGAGTTTAAGGTAAAGAAGTGGAATGTTATGTAATGGCCAAGTCAATCACCTGATCTGAATCCGATTGAGCATGCTTTTCACTTGTTGAAGACAAGACTGAAGGGAAAATGCCCCAAGAACAAACAGGAACTGAAGACAGTTGCAGTAGAGGCCTAGCAGAGCATCACCAGGGTTGAAACCCAGCGTCTGGTGATATCTATGCGTTCCAGACTTCAGGCTGTAATTGACTGCAAAGGATTTGCAACCAAGTATTAAAAAGTGAAAGTTTGATGGATGATTGTTAATCTGTCCCATTACTTTTGTTTCCTTAAAAAGTGGGAGGCACATATACAAATTGTTGTAATTCCTACACCGTTCACCTGTTTTGGATGTAAATACCTTCAAATTAAAGCTGAAAGCCTGCAGTTAAAGCATATGTTGTTTGTTTCATTTCAAATTGATTATGATGGTGTATAGAGCCAAAAAGATTAGAATTGTGTCGATGTCCCAATATTTATGGACCTGACTGTATATGGTGGGAATGCCCAAAAATACTGGTATTCTGGCAGGAGATTATTCAACTGATCCAGGAAATATCGGGAATATATACCTAAAAACCCTGAAATCTATTTACTTCATAACACCAATCTTACAATTAAAGAATATAAAAAAATGGCGATACCCCATTTAATAAACGCAGCAAAAAACTTAATCCCAAGATGTTGGCAAATACCAGAATGCCCAACGTTAGGAGAATCGATTAAAGAGATAGGATTAATATATAATATGGAGAAGTTGTATCACATGGGGGAAGACAAAATAGAAAAGTGTGTAAGTATATGGTAAAACTCGATAGAATTTAAGAGCACAAGAAAATATCTTGACCTAATGAATACAAGTAAAAAATAGGCTAAACAGTTGGATGGAGGTAAAGAAGAAAAAGGTTATACAAGATTGAAGGGGGGCGTGGCTTGGAGCCGAACGAGAATGGCTGCCTGATCTCTTAGCTCTGTCCCACGGAGGTCCTGCAAACAACCTAAAGGAGCCCTTACCTGCCGATATCATGGGGAAACCGAAGGATAAACCGTCCCAGTCCCGGTCCCGATCCCCCAGGAGCATGGATCCGCTCTCCGGACACAACATCCCGGAAATCTTCCGGCCGCGATCACGCGAGGCCCCGGCTTCATCTCCGGCCTACTCCGGCACGCGCGCCTCAAGCCTCAGCCCTGCCAGGAGACACTCACAGCGTGCGGAAAGCCCATCCACTGCCCGACCACTTAACATGGATGATCTCAGGTCGGTGGCCACAGATATCAAAGACTCCTTTGCTGCTGCTTTCACAGACCTCAGAAGGGAGATTCAATCGATGCACATGAGGATCGATGACATAGAAACAACCGCTACCCGCCATGATGCCGCCCTACAACAGCTACAGCGCTCATCTCAGAGTTACAACAGCCAGCTCAGAGACCTACACAGGCATATGGAAGATCTGGATAATCGCGGACGCCGCCATAATGTGAGGGTAAGAGGCATACCTGAGTCCGTCGAACAGAACCACATAATACAGGCCACAATCCAGATTTTCAATGACCTACTAGGGAGACCCCCCGAGACCCCCATTGATTATGAGCGTCTACACAGAGCTCTCAAACCCAGAGGCAGAGACTCAGACCCTCCCAGAGATGTGATATGCTGCCTGGTGAACTTCAGATTGAAGGAAGACATATTAAGAAGAGCCAGAGAGCGCCGCACCTTAACGTATCAAGGAGCAGAGATCAAGATTTTTCAAGATCTGTCCCCTATAACCCTACAACACAGAAGAGACCTACGCCCGCTGCTTGACCTAATGCGCCAAAAAGAGATCCAATACCGTTGGAAATTTCCCTTCTGCCTGTCTGCAACAAAAGCTGGACGCACTGCCAATCTGAAAGTCCCGGAAGACCTCAGGGGGTTCTGCAATACTCTGCAGTTACCATTCATCGAACTCCCAGACTGGTATAGAGATTTTCGCTCCACCCAGCTCCAAAGAACCAACTCCATGGAGGCCATCCCGGTAAGAGATGAATTCCACATCAGAAGACGCAGATCATCCTCTCCAAGGCCACCTCCTCAGAGGGATCAGCTGGATAGAGACCGACAAAGCCCAACAGCGTCCCCAGCCCACAGGCGGGCCCGGCCGGATCAGCCTTGATCAACCATGTCCAAACGCTTGAAAAAGAAAACATTACAACTCATGTTCAGAGTTGCAGTTACCCTTAGGTCGCCACCCCATCCCAAGTTCCAGGACCATAGAACCATGACGGAACAGCAATCCATTCGACGCCTGCAATTCGCTTGACAGAGGCCTACCTCAAACCTGGCCTATACTGGATGCACCAGGTACAGCCAGACAACACTACACTCCCACAAGCTGAGAAACCCATGGAGACCCCACGCCACACGCCTCCACATCAACTCACTTCCAGAACATTCTCTCAGGGAAAACACCAGTCATCCACAGATCCCAACGGAACCCAACCGACTCCACTAAGTAACTGAACTCAAGCCGCATACATCACCAGTGGATTTATGCCTGGTTGAACAACAGGACACCACACAAGCTGCCAACATCTTCACCCAACTGCTAGCCTCCACTGAATTCATGAATGAGGGACCCCTACCCTTCAAGATGGCATCATCCACCACAGCTCACAACGACAATGGGGTACCCCCCCGCCATTCCCCCTATCCCCCTCCCCCCCCTCTCCCCTACCCATCCCAACCCCCCCCCTCTTCCTTTCAGGTACCTCCTCCAGACTGCAGACGACGCATTGAAGAAATGAACTGGACCTGAGAAACCAAAATAAGTTTGAGGCTGAACATACGGTATTCTACCGTGCTCCGAGATACACTTAGAGTTCACTCATCCTTTTTTTTTTTTTTTTTTTTTTTTTTTTTTTTTCTCCTTTTCCTTTCTTTACTGCTTTTGAACATGCTTATCCTGATTGTCTTGATTTGCTTATAGAGAAAAAGATTGGCTCATCCCGCATGGATAAGGGCTCTTTCCTCCCTGGCACACTCCTATTTGCTTTACATCTGCCAGGGGCGTCCATGGGGGATGAGCTTCCTAATGATGGGCAGGTTGTATTAAACCAACCAACCTAGGACCACAGCTGCCGAGTACTGCACGGTCAGTCAGATACCCACTAAAGACCACTTCATATCTAATTTAATGCTTAACTTTGTTAGGATCTACCATAGACAGCTCTGAGATTGAATAACTACTCGAGGTACAGCTCTAATCCTAACCCAATGTCGAGACCACACCCAAACTAACCCTCACACGTAAGCATCAATGGATCCTTATTGATTTCCCCCCCATAGTCAAACTCCCCCCCAACTTATAGCGAGCTAACCTCTTAGAGGTTACGCTACCCTACGCCCCCGCTTAGCCTCAACACCAACAACAAGCCCATAATTTACACTAAACCCGGCCTAACCTTATGATGATTGCTGCTACCTGTATCAGTATTATTTCTAAGTTAAATGTATAGTTGGATTAGTAACGCCACCTTTCCTGGGCCTCTATACCTACTTTCTAGGTGGCGACCTCCACATGTTCCTTATCGTGGCTAGTTTATTTCTTGAACCACAGGTTAATGTTCAATGTTCCAATTATCTATATTGTTGATTGTTTCTGCCTTCACATCATCAATCTGAGATCTTTAACCACATATTCTCCCCTTGATACGTAAGCAGGCTCCCTTCATACAAGTCGAATAGACCCAAGTTGACCTCCCACGGACAGAACGTCTCTCGAACCTCTCCTCGAGCTCCTTCCACTCCTCCACACAACAGGACAGTGACTATCCTAGTTGACCCACACCGGACGTTTCAACCTATAACAGGGTAAGGTAGCTGGACTACATTTACCTCCGGTAAGTACATCTTACTTCCCGTTACTAATCCCCTCCTGACCTACCACCCCCCTCCTCCCCCCTCTATCTCTCTCCCCCCCCTTTTTCTATACGTTCTCTCTCTCTCTCTCCTTCCCCTCTCCCCTTTATATATCTGGGCCTCCCCCCCTCCCTAGTCTCCACCGTAGCATCTCCCACTATATCACTCAAATACCTTTGAAGAGCCTACGACTCTCCACAGATTACACTCACCCACATCGGCTACATCTGCAAATTGCTCCCCCTCCCCATATCTACTACACCAATTAGACTCTACCCAACGATCATGGACCCCCTACATTCCACTGTGCAACACAACACGCTCAAAGTAGTCTCTCAAAATGTCAAAGGACTAAATATCCCAGAGAAGCGTAGTCAAATCCTCAACATGATGAGTAAATTAAAAGCAGATGTGATATTTTTGCAAGAAACCCACTTTCGAACGGACAATACACCTAAACTAGCAAGCCACAGGTACCCTACATCCTTCCATGCTACAAACCCTCTAGCCAAAACAAAAGGAGTTTCAATCTTGCTCTCTAAAAATCTTCCTTGGCAACTGATAGATTCCCTGATAGACCCGGAGGGCCGCTATGTGTTCTTGAAGGGAACCATCCATAACCGGATGGTTACCTTAGCAAACATATACAGCCCCAATACCGCCCAGGTCAGCTTCTTCCGTTCTATCGCTGCCATCCTCGCAGGTTTCCAAGCGGGGACTACAATTCTTGGAGGCGATTTCAATGTGACACTTCAGCCCATCTTAGATTCCTCTTCGGGGTCTTCCACCCTTCCCTATAGAGCACTGAGACAAGTTAAGATGCAAATACAGGAACTCCTTTTACACGACACATGGCGCACCCTACACCCGAACGGGAAAGATTACTCCTTTTTCTCCGCACCTCACAATAGATACTCTAGGCTGGATTACCTCTTCCTCTCCCAAAAAGACCTCCCCTTCCTGAAATCTGCCACCATTGAACCCCTACTCATTTCAGACCACCACCCGATCACCCTCTCCCTTTCCTTCCCGGAAAGAAACTTGATCACAAAGATATGGCGTCTTGATCCATCTCTCCTCACTTCAGAAATTGACACCAAACACATCCGCACCAGCTTAAACAACTACTTCAGGGAAAATGATAACTCCGATACAACGCCCCTGTCCCTCTGGGAGGCACATAAATGCGTCATCCGAGGGGAATTTCTTACACTCCAGGCCAACCGGAAAAAAACACAACAGATAACCCTTCAGGAACTCACTAACAAAATAAAAAGACTGGAAATACTCCACAAACAATCCCAATCACAAGACACATACCTAGAACTCACTCAAACCAGGAAACTTCTGTTGGAAGTCCTTAACCGTAAAACCCGACGCAAATTCATATTAAACCAAAAGCTATTTTATGAACAGGGGAACAAGTGTGGGAAGCTTTTAGCCAGAGCGATACAATCCAAAAAAGCTAGCACCAACATCCACACTATTAAAGACCCGCTAGGTAACTCAAGCTCAAGCTCCGCAGACATAGCATCTCACTTCGAACGCTACTACACAGAACTTTATAACATACCACAGCAACCCGAAATGACTGCAGGCCAAACTTCCAGAAAAGCCATGATCACAAACTTCCTCAAAAAATTCAGCCCCAAACCCATACCCCGAGAAGAGGCTCGTGATTTAGACAACCCCATATCCGAAGAGGAACTTAAAAGAGCGATTAAACAACTTAAAACAGGCAAAAGCCCAGGCCCCGACGGCTTTTCAGCACCATATTATAAGACCTTTATAGACATTCTTTCAGCTCCGTTCCTAAAGACTTTCAACTCCTTAACCTCCTCAAAGCTACCTTTTCACAGATTGCTTGAAGCGCATATCACGGTCATCCCGAAGGAGGGGAAGGACGCCACCTCAGTCACTAGTTACAGACCAATATCCCTACTCAACGTAGACATTAAATTATTCGCAAAAATCCTAGCAAACCGACTCCTTCCCCTCCTTCCTACAATAATAGGGAAAGACCAGGTTGGTTTTGTTCCTGGCAGAGAGGCCAGGGACAACACCATCAAGGCTATTAACATAAACCATTGGCTAACTTCCCAAAAACAAAGAGGCTTCTTTCTATCCCTGGATGCTGAGAAGGCGTTTGACAGGCTGGCCTGGGACTACCTGGGGGCGGTTTTACGCCACCTAGGTCTACACAACCGAATGTTCAATCTAATTATGTCCCTATACACCACACCAACAGCAAAAGTCAAAGTCAACGGCCACCTGTCGAACGCCTTCTCCATCCGGAATGGAACGAGACAGGGATGCCCATTGTCCCCTATCCTTTTTATTTTAACACTAGAACCCCTTCTACGCTGCCTACGATCAAACGAAAATATCAAGGGTATCCCCATTGCAGGACGCATGTATAAAATAGCGGCTTTTGCCGATGATATTCTGCTATTTCTAAGTGACCCACTTACCTCAATCCCAAACCTCCTCAGAGACTTTGACCTATTTCGGCAAATATCCAACCTAAAGATTAACTTCTCAAAATCCCATGCCCTCAACATTTCCCTCCCGAAAGATCTAGTCTCCCAATGCCAAGACAACTTTCCCTTTGTCTGGAAACAAAACGCCATTACTTACCTGGGAATCCAATTGACCACACACCTGTCGGACTTGTACACTAAAAATTTTACCCCGCTGATCCACACTATCTCCAAGGACCTATGTAGATGGGACAAACCCCATTTCTCTTGGTTCGGCCGCGCGGCCATCCTAAAGATGAATGTGCTCCCACGTATCCTCTATCTGCTACAAACAATGCCCATCAAACTCCCTGTAGCCTTCTTTCACACGATCAAACAACAATTTCTGAAATTTCTTTGGAAACACAAGCGCCCTAGGATAAGCTACTCCCAACTCTCGAAACCCAAAAGCAAAGGGGGTATTGGGCTACCAGATCTGCAGAATTATTACAGAGCTTGCCATCTGGGAAGAATTGTAGACTGGGCAGTACACGACGAGGTTAAAGACTGGGTGAGACTAGAAGGCTCATTCTCCCACTTGCCCATTAAAAGCACCCCATGGATTCTCCAATGCCACATTCCCAAAACCCTAAAAGAACACCCCCTTATAGAGGCTACCCTCAGGAGCTTTGGGGAAGTATCTAAAAAATTTCAAATCTCCTCTAACCCAGGACCCCTTACACCTATCCGCCTTAACCCAGCCTTTCTCCCGGGGATGTCCGATAACTTCCTTAAAGATACCTGGCCACACAAAGACATACTAGCCCAACACTTCTATAGAGATGGTAATCTCACAAACCGCGATACACTCCCCATAAACACAGGGGGTGAACCATTCCCGCTATGGACTTACCTCCAGATTCGCCATTTTCTTGCAACAACACACCGAAACGCGTCTGTATCTAGAAACTTAACCCCATTTGAAAACCTATGCTCCCAAACTACACCGCAACAGCACTTGATTGCAAATACTCACTCCATGCTCTTTGCCCTGATCTCCCCCAAAGATACCAAAGCTTGCCAGGCCTGGGAAAGGGAACTTCAAATAGACCTAACGGAAGAGAACTGGGAGCGAATTTTCACAATAGCACACAAGGGCTCCCTCAATGTCACAATACAAGAGAACAATTACAAAACCCTGTCCCGATGGTACCGTACTCCTGAACTACTTAACAAATTTAATCCTGATACGTCAAACAAATGTTGGAGGTGCTCCAATGATACAGGCACATTTTTACACATCTGGTGGTCCTGCCCTCTTCTCCAGACTTTCTGGAAACAGGTTCATGACATCACTTCCCAGGTAACCACATACCCCATGGACTTTACTCCTACCAGACTCATTCTCCATCACTCCTCCACTTCAGCACACACGTACAAAAAGTCTCTGGGTATACACATGATCAACGCAGCCAAATTATGTATCTCAGCCAAATGGAAATCCTCCTGTAGCCCAACCCTTTCTGAATGGTTTTCCCGTGTAAACAAAATTGCTGAAATGGAGGAATTAATCCACATTGCAAAAGATACGCCTTCAAAATACTCCCGAACGTGGGCTTGCTGGACCCACTTCTGCACCACAGAGAGATATTCCTCCATTATGAAGCCAAACTGTCCCGAATCCTCCCACAGCGACTGATTGCAGAAGCCGAAAACCCTCTCGGGACATACACCTGCCCATCAATTCTCGCTGTTTTGGCTCACTCCTGCTTCAATGCGGATCCCGGGGGGAGTCCCCCTTTAGACAGGGATCCGCACACGATAATATTTTTACCCTTGAGGCCGGGTGGAGACCGGGGAGGAGGTACCCCAGTCCCCTACCTCCCCCACCTATCCCTATCTTTCACCTCATCCCCTTTTCCCCTCATGTCTTTGCCCTTCTCCCTCTTTTTATCCCTACCCCAACTGAACTGACAAAGACAACATCTACCTACTTCCATGACTACCCTAACTTTGATGCCGAATTCCTCATCTACTCTTCACATTACCAGAACCGACGAGATTAACCTACCTCACAGACGAACCCTACGTAACAAGCCCGATACATCCTCACGTGTTCAGGGACAAACTCGCGGACCCATAGGTGACTACACTCAGACACTTCCCCAATTAACCCCATACTTCTGACACCTTGCTCTAGGTGATACTCCTACCTAATATGGTCCCTGATCTCAGATGATATGGTAAACCTCGAGTTCGAGGCCTTCTTATTTTGTTATACGTCTGTTTGACTTACAGTTGAATACATAAATAACTCACTATATTGTAGTAACATATGTCATGTTAATAAGATACATGTTGTCTACCAACCTACTGGTTGTAAAAACTGTGTAACATCTTGTGTTCACAATAAAAACTTTTATGGGAAAAAAAAAAAAAAGATTGAAGGAGACTGGAGGTGGCTAGGGGATGACAGGGGATTTTATGTTTTGAGGAAAGATTTTGTGGTGTCTTGGGCCCCCATATATATATTGTACATGGAAAACAGAAATAGGGGCCAGAAAACAATGCTGCACACCCCAGTAGTATCAACAAAAAAAGGGAAGGGTCCCCCCGGGATGGGGTTTTCAAGGCAGCAAGAAATTATGAGAATAACTCAATATAGAGTAAAAATGTATAACTTTATTGGTGACAATCGTATCAAAATGACAGTGGAGTTAAAATCTGAGCTCTGGTAACGGAAATAAAAATTCAAAACAGTGGATGCAGACACAATAATACACAACATTCAATGTGATTGATGCTGGTTGTGCATGAATCCTTCACCAATAAAGTTATACATTTTTACTCTATATTGAGTTATTCTCATAATTTCTTGTTGCCTTGAAAACCCCACCCCTGGGAGACCCTTCCCTTTTTTTGTCCCATATATATATTTACCCTCACTTCTTATTCCAGTGACATCACTCTATCCCACTCTGGCCCACTCTAACTAAAACACAATAAATAAGATTTAACTTGAGTTAAAGATTAACTAGTTTCACATTTATCTAATAATTCCCTTAAGTGATTGTTGAGAACTTTCTATCCTCCCATAACATTATCACTGGTGCCCGTGTGTACCATGACAACTAGGTCTTCCCCAGCCCCACCCAATAATCTTTCTATCCTTTTCTCAATATGCTGTACCTGAGCACTTGGGAGAAAACACACTATGTTCATTTACAGTACAGTAATGTTACTATTACCCAAATGTGTATATTTATTAGTTGAGTTGAACCAGCCCAGGACTAAGCTCCCTCATCCATATTCAACCAGACTTAACCCTAGTTTGTGAGCATTAAAGTGATATTCAACTCAAAACCTAAAATATAATATATTGCAGCTTACCAATTCTTAGATGTAGTGGCTGCGTTAGTTTTTTTTTTTTTGCTTTTCCCCTCTGTATTCATCTGGTGACCTACCTCCTGTATTAGAGTGCCCCCACTCTTGGTAAATGAGCACCGGGGGGGAAAATTTTGACAGCGGCATTAGCAGTCTGGGGCGGAGGGTAGTGCTAAATGTAGTAGCAGATTTAAATACACTGTGACAGGTATTCCCATCTTACAAAATAGTCATGGGCACAGGTGTCCCCATTTGATGATTTGCCCTAGCTTCTTGTGATAAATCTTTTGGATTTACCCTCAGCTTCTGTTCCAGAGACAATGGTCACCAGAACAAACAGACAGGGTGAATCTCCCCAGCGGGGACAAAGACAGCAGTACAATCTTGACAGAGGGGTCAAATATTTTCTCACTCCATACAAAACTACATAAATAAAGTTTTTCCCTCAGGCCCCTTTCACACTTATACGACTTGTCCCACGATTTTGTACTGCAAAATTGTATGACAAGTCATTCTCCATGATTTTCAATGACTACAATTCATATTGGCACGACTTTAAGTCGTGCCGACTTGAAAGTAGTCCCTGCACTACTTTGGTCCAACTTCTATGCGAGTTGTACTCCATAGACCTCAATGTTAAACCCTGAAGTAGCATGCAAATCATGCCTGAATAATATAGACACGATTTCAGTACGACTTTGTAAGCACAAGCCTGGCTCACTGATCGGGAAAGGAAAACTTTTTTTTCCTTTCACGATGAGCGACAGGCAGTGCTGACAGCTGTCTGGTATGAATCCTGAGGGGGAACGCCACACCAAGTTTTAAATGAAAAAACCGGCATGGGTTCCCCCCCACGGACATACCAGGCCCTTAGGTCTGGTATGGATCTAAGGGGAACCCCCTATGCCGAAACATCGGCGTGGGGTCCCCCCCAAAATCCATACCAGACCCTTATCCGAGCACGCAGCCCGGCCGGTCAGGAATGGGGGTGGGGATGAGCGAGCGCCCCCCCCTCCTGGACCGTACCAGGCCGCATGCCCTCAACATGGGGGGTGGGTGCTTTGGGGCATGGGGGGCACCCCGTGGCCCCCCCCACCCCAAAGCACCTTGTCCCCATGTTGATGAGGACAAGGGCCTCTTCCTGACAACCCTGGCCATTGGTTGTCAGGGTCTACGGGCAGGGGGCTTATCAGAATCCGGGAGCCCCCTTTAATAAGGAGGCCCACAGATCCCGGCCCCCCACCCTATGTGAATGAGTATGGGGTACATCGTACCCCTACCCATTCACCTAGGGAAAAAAGTGTCAATAAAAAACACACAGGTCTGGGGTCTTCTTCCGATTTTCGGGGGTCCTCTTCCGACTTCGGGGGTCTTCTTCTGACTTCGGGGATCCTCTTCCGACTTCGGGGGTCTCTCCGGCGTCTTTTCCCGGTGTCCTGATCTTCTGCCGGCTCCTCCGCTATCTTCTGCAGCTCAATTGCTAGCGGTGGCCCGGACTTCTGCCTTCTGCCTTCTTCTTTTCTTCCAATGTTGACACGACGCTCTCTCCAGCTGCAATGGTCTCTGAGCTCTCCGCAATGGACTTATATAGGCGGGGACCCCGCCCCCTTATGAGGTCACTGTCTCGAGGCATGCTGGGACTGTGCCGTCATAAGGGGGCGTGGTCATCAACCGGTCATCATCAACCGGTGACCACGCCCCCTAAACGTCACAGTCCCAGCATGCCCAGGGACTGTGACGGCATAGGGGGGCAGGGTCACCGCCTATATAAGTCCGCTGCGGAGAGCTCAGAGACCATTGCAGCTGGAGAGAGAGGTGGAGCGGTGGAGCCGGCAGAAGATGCGGACACCGGGAGATAACGCCGGAGAGACCCCCGAAGTTGGAAGAGGACCCCCTAAGTCGGAAGAAGATCCCGGAGCTGCCTAATAAATTACTTTAAAAACCTGTGTAGTGTGTTTTTTATTGACACTTTTTTCCCTAGGTGATTCTGATAAGCCCCCCGCCCACAGACCCCGACAACCAACGGCCAGGGTTGTCGGGAAGAGGTCCTTGTCCTCATCAACATGGGAACAAGGTGCTTTGGGGTGGGGGGCTCCCCCCATGCCCCACAGCACCCACCCCCCCATGTTGAGGCGCTCGCTCGTCCCCACCCCCATTCCTGACCGGTCAGGCTGCGTGCTCGGATAAGGGTCTGGTATGGATTTTGGGGGACCCCCACGCCCATTTTTGGCGTAGGGGGTTCCCCTTACAATCCATACCAGACCTAAGGGCCTGGTATGCCCCCGGGGGGGAACCTACGCCAGTTTTTTTATTTAAAACTTGGCGTGGAGTTCCCCCTTATGATTCATACCAACTACTGTATGTTTTCATTTGTTAATGCCAAAAATGTGACAAAGTCATACAAAGTAGTACTGCTCCAAAATTGCGGCAAAATCGCAGCCGCAAAATCGCAGCCGCAAAATCGCGGTAAAATCGCGGGACTTTGAAGTCGTATAAGTGTGAAAGGGGCCTTACGTATACTTTAGTGCTTCCTAGTGTTGAGGTTGCTTATTTAGAACCAAGGGCTACTAAATTACATCCCTTCCACAGGCTGTGGTCTCAGACAGAGCTTCTGGCTGACAGTTCTGGGCTTCTTTCTCAGCTGCTTCAGCTGCTTCCATCTCTGCCCCCAATACACGTCTTTGTTTTTATTTCCATTTGAATGTTGTTCATTGTTATACATGTCAAAAAATGTCAATAAATTTGTACTTTTTTTTTTACGATTACTGTTTGTGGTCCGTTTAAAATCCCAATTTGAGGAACCTGTTTTTTACTATATGTACCAGGGATATGGTCCGCAAATAGTACAGCCAGCTAGCTGTGGCAAACTCCTTTTCTACTAATGTAATATATTAGTAAACCGTAATGCACCAATATTTTATAATCATTTACAAGAACACAAATCTGAATTATTTTGCTTTTCTAGGCCTGTGTTTTGAATTGCGTCTCTGTGTAAAATTTATGCTACAAAAGTTTTATTTTATTATGAGTTGCATAATATTCACATTTTTTTTTCATGTTAGCCCAGTGGCTTCGTTTTTAGCACTTCAGCCTACAGCACTGGGTTCCTTGGTTTGAATGCCAGCTAGGACACTATCAGCAAATCTGATATCTTTTTTTATGAAGAGGTAAGTAAAACCTTGGACAGAGGGGTGGCTGTGGATGTGGTATACTTGAATTTTGCAAAAGTGTTCGACACAGTTCCCCTAAACGTGGCTCATGTGTAAGGTAAGGTCTACAGGCTTAGAAATATCAGTTTGTAAATGGATAGAAAACTGGCTAAAAGACAGAATTCAGAGAGTAGTGGTTAATGATTCTTACTCTGAATGGTCTAAGGTTATTAGTGGTGTACCCCAAGGTTCAGTGCTGGGACCCTTACTTTTTAATATCTTTATAAATGATATTGGGTCTGGGATCAAAAGTAACATTTCTGTCTTTGCAGATGACACCAAGCTATGCAGTGGAATAACGTCCTTACAGGATATATCCAATTTACAAGCTGACCTCAATGCTCTGTCTAACTGGGCGACTATATGGCAGATGAGGTTTAATGTTGAGAAATGTAAAGTTATGCACTTGGGGGCTAAGAATATTCATGCATCATACATACTAGGGGGAGTACAACTGGGGGAATCCGTGGTGGAGAAGGATCTGGGGGTTTTGGTAGATCCTAAGCTCAATAATAGCATGCAATGCCAAGCTGCGTTTTCCAAAGCAAGTAAATTCCTTTCTTGTATTAAGAGAGGTATGGACTCCACAGAGAGAGACATAATTTTGCCCCTGTTCAATTCATTAGTAAGACCTCATCTGGAATATGCAGTTCAGTTTTGGGCACCAGTTCTCAAAAAGGATATCGGGGAACTGAAGAAAGTGCAGAGAAGGGCAACCAAACTGATAAGAGGCATGGAGGAGCTCAGCTATGAGGAAAGATTAGAGGAACTGAATTTATTCACTCTTGAGAAGAAGAGAATAAGGGGGATATGATCAACATGTTCAAATATATAAGGGGTCCATATAGTGAACTTGGTGTTGAGTTATTCTCTTTACGGTCAACCCAGAGGACACGGGGACACTCTTTACGTCTATACGCAAAGGTTTCTTCACAGTAAGAGCTGTGAAAATGTGGAATAGACTCCCTCCAGAGGTGGTTCTGGCCAGCTCAGTAGATTGCTTTAAGAAAGTCCTGGATACTTTCCTAAATGTACATAATATAACTGGGTACTAACATTTATAGGTAAAGTTGATCCAGGGAAAATCCGATTGCCTCTTGGGGGATCAGGAAGGAATTTTTTCCCCTGCTGTAGCAAATTGGAGAGTGCTCTGCTGGGGTTTTTTGCCTTCCTCTGGATCAACTGAGGGTATAAAATTGGATATATTGGATTGTACGATATTTTTTATTTTATTTATTTATTGTTTTTAAGGTTGAACTGGATGGACTCGTGTCTTTTTTCAACCTGACTAACTGTGTAACTATGTAACTAGCATGGAGTTTACATGTTTTCCTTGTGCTTGTGTTGATTCCCACCATTCCCTCCCACACTCCAAAGACATGCTGGTAGGTTATTTGGTTCCTGTCTAAATTGACCCTAGTATGTGTATGCATGTGAGATAGGGACCTTAGAAGGTAAGTTCCTTAAGGGTAGGGACTGTTTCCAATGTACAGTATGTACACCACTACATAAAATTGACAGACATATAAACACCTGTAATAATAAATAAATGTTGGCAAAACTAAAAAGGCTATTCAGCAAAACATTACAAATTGTGATAAGTAGTGTAAAACGTAGTAAATAAAAAAAAAAAAAAATATTGTATGTAAATATTTTATTATATCTTTTCATGTGACAACTCTGCAGAAATTATACTTTGCTACAATGTAAAGTAGTGAGTGTACAGCCTGTATAACACTGTAAATCTGCTGTCCCTTCAAAATAACTCAACACACAGCCATTAATGTCTAAACGGCAGGCAACAAAAGTGAGTACACCCCTAAGTGAATATGTCCAAATTGGGCCCAAAGTGTCAATATTTTGATTGGCCACCATTATTTTCCAGCACTGCCTTAACCCTCTTGGGCATGTTCACTAGGGATGAGCTTCGTGTTCGAGTCGAACCCATGTTAGACTCGAAAATCGGCTGTTCGGTCGTTCGCCGAATTGCGAACGATATGGGCCGTTCGCGCCAAATTCGTGTGGCGCGTCACGGCCCATAATTCACTGCGGCATCGCAGTGCATTGCTGGCTGATTATTGGCCAAGCATGCACTATGACCCGCATGCTTGGCCAATCACAGCGCCGTCAGTAGAGAGAGCTGTAATTGGCCAAAGCCAGGGTGGCTTTGGCCAATTATGGCTCAGGGGATTTAGTACACACCCCACACTATATAAGGCCGCCTGCACGGCGGCCCTGTGTAGTGTGTGTTCCGGTGTGCTGAGAGATAGAGAGAGAGAGAGACAGTGTCATTTGATTTGAGTTAGATAGATTAGGCAGAACAGTCAGTCAGTTAGCTGCACTTACAGTGTATTGTGTATATATATGCATCCCAGGTGTTGCATATATATATATACACTGTATTCAGTTTAGCTAGATCCGTTCCTGTTATCTTCTATCTAGACTATTTACATTTAGTGCAGTGTGTCCTGCTCACAGTGTTCAGCTAGATCCGTTCCTGCTATTTACATTTAGTGCAGTGCGTCCTGCTCACAGTGTTCAGCTAGATCCGTTCCTGCTATTTACATTCAGTGCAGTGCGTCCTGCTCACAGTGTTCAGCTAGATCCGTTCCTGGTATTTACATTTAGTGCAGTGCGTCCTGCTCACAGTGTTCAGCTAGATCCGTTCCTGCTATTTACATTCAGTGCAGTGCGTCCTGCTCACAGTGTTCAGCTAGATCCGTTCCTGCTATTTACATTCAGTGCAGTGCGTCCTGCTCACAGTGTTCAGCTAGATCCGTTCCTGGTATTTACATTTAGTGCAGTGCGTCCTGCTCACAGTGTTCAGCTAGATCCGTTCCTGCTATTTACATTCAGTGCAGTGCGTCCTGCTCACAGTGTTCAGCTAGATCCGTTCCTGGTATTTACATTTAGTGCAGTGCGTCCTGCTCACAGTGTTCAGCTAGATCCGTTCCTGCTATTTACATTTAGTGCAGTGCGTCCTGCTCACAGTGTTCAGCTAGATCCGTTCCTGGTATTTACATTTAGTGCAGTGCGTCCTGCTCACAGTGTTCAGCTAGATCCGTTCCTGCTATTTACATTCAGTGCAGTGCGTCCTGCTCACAGTGTTCAGCTAGATCCGTTCCTGGTATTTACATTTAGTGCAGTGCGTCCTGCTCACAGTGTTCAGCTAGATCCGTTCCTGCTATTTACATTCAGTGCAGTGCGTCCTGCTCACAGTGTTCAGCTAGATCCGTTCCTGCTATTTACATTCAGTGCAGTGCGTCCTGCTCACAGTGTTCAGCTAGATCCGTTCCTGGTATTTACATTTAGTGCAGTGCGTCCTGCTCACAGTGTTCAGCTAGATCCGTTCCTGCTATTTACATTCAGTGCAGTGCGTCCTGCTCACAGTGTTCAGCTAGATCCGTTCCTGGTATTTACATTTAGTGCAGTGCGTCCTGCTCACAGTGTTCAGCTACATCCGTTCCTGCTATTTACATTCAGTGCAGTGCGTCCTGCTCACAGTGTTCAGCTAGATCCGTTCCTGCTATTTACATTCAGTGCAGTGCGTCCTGCTCACAGTGTTCAGCTAGATCCGTTCCTGGTATTTACATTTAGTGCAGTGCGTCCTGCTCACAGTGTTCAGCTAGATCCGTTCCTGCTATTTACATTCAGTGCAGTGCGTCCTGCTCACAGTGTTCAGCTAGATCCGTTCCTGCTATATACATTTAGTGCAGTACGTCCTGCTCACAGTGTTCAGCTAGATCCGTTCCTGGTATTTACATTTAGTGCAGTGCGTCCTGCTCACAGTGTTCAGCTAGATCCGTTCCTGCTATTTACATTCAGTGCAGTGCGTCCTGCTCACAGTGTTCAGCTAGATCCGTTCCTGCTATTTACATTCAGTGCAGTGCATCCTGCTCACAGTGTTCAGCTAGATCCGTTCCTGCTATTTACATTCAGTGCAGTGCGTCCTGCTCACAGTGTTCAGCTAGATCCGTTCCTGCTATTTACATTCAGTGCAGTGCGTCCTGCTCACAGTGTTCAGCTAGATCCGTTCCTGGTATTTACATTTAGTGCAGTGCGTCCTGCTCACAGTGTTCAGCTAGATCCGTTCCTGCTATTTACATTCAGTGCAGTGCGTCCTGCTCACAGTGTTCAGCTAGATCCGTTCCTGCTATATACATTTAGTGCAGTACGTCCTGCTCACAGTGTTCAGCTAGATCCGTTCCTATTATCTTCCTACTGACAGGCAGGCTTGTCTGGTTACAGTATATAAAGCTACCTGAAGAAAATTACAGGTGTTCTTTTTGATCCTATTAGTACCACGGTCAGGCAGCTAGACTATTTACATTTAGTACAGTGTGTCCTGCTCACAGTGTTCAGCTAGATCCGTTCCTGTTATCTTCCTACTGACAGGCAGGCTTGTCTGGTTACAGTATATAAAGCTACCTTAAGAAAATTACAGGTGTTCTTTTTGATCCTATTAGTACCACGGTCAGGCAGCTAGACTATTTACATTTAGTACAGTGCGTCCTGCTCACAGTGTTCAGCTAGATCCGTTCCTGTTATCTTCCTACTGACAGGCAGGCTTGTCTGGTTACAGTATATAAAGCTACCTTAAGAAAATTACAGGTGTTCTTTTTGATCCTATTAGTACCACGGTCAGGCAGCTAGACTATTTACATTTAGTACAGTGCGTCCTGCTCACAGTGTTCAGCTAGATCCGTTCCTGCTATTTACATTCAGTGCAGTGCGTCCTGCTCACAGTGTTCAGCTAGATCCGTTCCTGCTATTTACATTCAGTGCAGTGCGTCCTGCTCACAGTGTTCAGCTAGATCCGTTCCTGGTATTTACATTTAGTGCAGTGCGTCCTGCTCACAGTGTTCAGCTAGATCCGTTCCTGCTATTTACATTCAGTGCAGTGCGTCCTGCTCACAGTGTTCAGCTAGATCCGTTCCTGGTATTTACATTTAGTGCAGTGCGTCCTGCTCACAGTGTTCAGCTACATCCGTTCCTGCTATTTACATTCAGTGCAGTGCGTCCTGCTCACAGTGTTCAGCTAGATCCGTTCCTGCTATTTACATTCAGTGCAGTGCGTCCTGCTCACAGTGTTCAGCTAGATCCGTTCCTGGTATTTACATTTAGTGCAGTGCGTCCTGCTCACAGTGTTCAGCTAGATCCGTTCCTGCTATTTACATTCAGTGCAGTGCGTCCTGCTCACAGTGTTCAGCTAGATCCGTTCCTGCTATTTACATTCAGTGCAGTACGTCCTGCTCACAGTGTTCAGCTAGATCCGTTCCTGTTATCTTCCTACTGACAGGCAGGCTTGTCTGGTTACAGTATATAAAGCTACCTTAAGAAAATTACAGGTGTTCTTTTTGATCCTATTAGTACCACGGTCAGGCAGCTAGACTATTTACATTTAGTACAGTGCGTCCTGCTCACAGTGTTCAGCTAGATCCGTTCCTGTTATCTTCCTACTGACAGGCAGGCTTGTCTGGTTACAGTATATAAAGCTACCTTAAGAAAATTACAGGTGTTCTGTTTGATCCTATTAGTACCACGGTCAGGCAGCTAGACTATTTACATTTAGTACAGTGTGTCCTGCTCACAGTGTTCAGCTAGATCCGTTCCTGTTATCTTCCTACTGACAGGCAGGCTTGTCTGGTTACAGTATATAAAGCTACCTTAAGAAAATTACAGGTGTTCTATCCCAGCTTAGTGCAGCTACAGGCCATTAGTATGTCTGGAAGGCCAAGAAGGAGAGGCAGACAGTCACAAGCCAATAAGAGAGGGCAAGCAGGCTCTGTGTCTAGTGCTGGTCGTGGAGACGGTGCATCCTCATCAGCACGTGGCCATGGGACACGCTTGGCCTTTTTTTCGGCAGCTGGCCGTGTTGAGCCGCAACATGCGGAAGACTTGGTCGAGTGGATGACCAAGCCGTCCTCATCCTCCTCATCCTCTCTCACCCATGCCCAGGGTGCTTTGTCTGGCAAAGCAGCGGCCTCTTCCCTCAGCTCAATGTCATCAGTGACTCCTTCCCTAGCTCCACCATGTCCTCATGAGGATTCCCTCGAACTGTTTGACCACAGTGTTGGGTACATGCTCCAGGAGGATGCCCAGCATTTGGAAGGCTCTGATGATGATACTGAGCTCAATGAAGGCAGTAACATGAGCACGGACAGAGGGGGTGCCCAAGAAGGACAGCAATCTGGCAGTCATGCTCCCCCTGCTGCAGCATACTGCCAGGTTTGCTCCAGTGATGAGGAGGGAGGGGATGATGAGGTCACTGACTCAACGTGGGTGCCTGATAGGAGAGAGGAGGAGGAGGAGGAGGAGGAGGAGGTGGCACATCACCAACTAGGCAGGATGCCCTCCAGGGGCCAGCCTAAGGGCAGCACATTGACTGCATCACACCCCAAAGCTCCACATGTGCAGGGCGCTGCAGTCTCTGCGCGTTATTCAAAAAGTTCTTTGGTGTGGGCCTTTTTTGAGACGAGTGCATCAGATCGCACCGCTGCTATTTGCAACATATGTCTCAAGCGTATCTCGCGTGGCCAAAACATCTCCCGCTTGGGTACCACATGCTTGACCAGACATATGTTGACCTGCCATGCAGTTCGTTGGCAAGCGTATCTAAAAGACCCACACCAAAGAACAAAGACGATCTCTCCTTGCTCCTCATCAGCTGAGATTTCCAACCCCACTAGACCTTCAGTCCTCTCTGAGACCTGCAGTGAGAGGAATGAAGGTGTAGAATTAGGTGTGTCACAGCCAAGTACTTGTGGGCAATCTGCTTTTGGTACACCGACGTCAGATTGTACCAGGCAAATTTCCCTGCCCCAGCTGCTGCACCGCCGAAAGAAGTTTGCTCCCAGCCATCAACATGCCCAGCGGTTGAATGCTAGCTTGGCAAAATTGCTAGCACTTCAACTGCTGCCTTTTCAGTTGGTAGACTCTGCCCCCTTCCGTGAGTTTGTGGAATGTGCGGTTCCTCAGTGGCAGGTACCCAAACGCCACTTTTTCTCACGGAAGGCGATTCCGGCTCTCTACCGGCATGTGGAAGGCAATGTCCATGCCTCGCTGGACAGGGCGGTCAGCGGTAAGGTGCATATTACCGCTGACTCATGGTCCAGCAGGCATGGACAGGGACGTTACTTAAGTTTCACGGCGCATTGGGTGACTCTGCTGGCAGCTGGGAAGGATGCAGGACAAGGTGCAGTAGTGTTGGAGGTTGTTCCGCCACCACGCCTCCAAAATGCTGATTGTGACACACCTCTCTCCTCCACCCCCTCCTCTTCTTCTTCCTCCATGGCCTCTTCCTCGGAACCAGCGGTGCTCCGTAGGCGTTCAAGGGGCTACGCAAGTACGCAGGCCAAAAGATGCCATGCGGTGCTTGAGCTGGTGTGCTTGGGGGACAGGAGCCACACTGGGGCAGAGGTTCTGTCAGCTCTGCAGGGGCAGGTTCAGAGGTGGTTGACGCCACGCCAACTTAAGGCAGGAATGGTGGTTTGCGACAATGGCACCAACCTCCTCTCTGCCCTCCGACAGGGACAACTGACCCATGTGCCCTGTTTGGCTCACGTCCTTAACTTGGTGGTGCAGCGGTTCTTGGGCAGGTACCCGGGCTTACAGGATGTCCTGAGGCAGGCCAGGAAAGTCTCTGTGCATTTCCGCCGGTCATATAATGCCAGTGCTCGGCTGACGGACCTCCAAAAGGAGTTTAACCTGCCCAAGAACCGCCTAATCTGTGACATGCCCACCAGGTGGAACTCGACGTTGGCCATGCTGCAGCGGCTGCACACGCAGCAGAGGGCCATCAATGAGTACCTGTGCGACTATGGCACCAGGACAGGGTCAGGGGACCTTGGTTTTTTTTCCCCACGCCAGTGGGCCATGATCAGGGATGCATGCACTGTCCTGTCACCATTCGAGGAGGCCACGAGGATGGTGAGCACTGACAGTGCATGCATCAGTGACACTGTCCCCCTTGTCCACCTGTTGGAGCACACGCTGCGTGGAATAATGGACAGGGCACTTGAGGCAGAACAGAGGCAGGAAGAGGAGGACTTCCTTAGCTCTCAAGGCCCCCTTTATCCAGACAGTGTTCCTGCGTGCCCGCCGATCACACAGGAAGAGGACGAGGAGGAGGAGGAGGAGGAAGATTGTGTCAGTATGGAGGTGGAGCCTGGCACTCAGCATCAGCAGTCTTTAAGGGATCAGTCCCAAGGAACACATGGACTTGTACGTGGCTGGGAGGAGGTGGCTGCGGACGTTGTTGTCCTTAGTGACCCAGAGGACTCCGGACCGAATGCCTCAGCAAACCTACGCTGCATGGCCTCCCTGATCCTGCAAAGCCTGCGTAAGGATCCTCGTATTCGTGGTATCAAGGAGAAGGACCAATACTGGCTGGCAACTCTCCTTGATCCACGTTACAAGGGTAAGGTTGCGGACCTTATCTTGCCATCGCAGAGGGAGCAGAGGATGAAACAACTTCGGGAGGCCTTGCAGAAAGGTCTGTGCAACGCGTTCCCAGAGACTGGGAGGTTACAAACTCCTGTTTCTGGACAACGTGTTGCTGAGGCTTCGGTCAGTCAAAGAAGGAGCGGTGGAGAAGGTGGCCGTCTGACCGATGCGTTCAGACAATTTTTTGGTCCGCAGCCCCAAGGTATGATCGGTTCCAGCAACCATCGCCAGCGTCTGTTTTACATGGTGCAGGAATACCTAGGGGCAAGATCAGACTTGGACACCTTTCCCACCGAAAATCCTCTGGGTTACTGGGTCTTGAGGATGGATCACTGGCCAGAGCTTGCACAGTATGCAATTGAGCTACTGGCCTGTCCTGCATCCAGCGTTCTTTCGGAACGCACATTCAGTGCTGCTGGAGGCGTGGTAACCGATCACAGGGTGCGTCTGTCCACCGACTCGGTCGATCGGCTGACCTTCATAAAAATGAATCAGTCTTGGATCACCACCAGCTACCAAGCACCTGATGCAGATGTAACCGAATAATTTTTTTTGAAATCTCAGATCCCTTCAAAGACTGCCTATGCTGATGCTGAGTGACTATCCCTGAGTAATTATCCTCTTCCTCCTCAATCATCACGCTGATAGCTTGTAAGAACATTTTTGGTTCTGGGCGCCACCACCAGTGCCTAAGGCACAATTTTTCAGCCCCTGTTTAACAGGGGCGTGTAATTACAATTTTTGATGTAATACTTTGCAGCAGGGCTCGTTCCTGCATTCCAACTAGAGTGTCTGTGAGGGGTTGCAGTGTTGTGGCACCAGCACCAGTGCCTAAGACCCAATTTTTCAGCCCCTGTCTAACAGGGGCGTGTAATTACAATTTTTGATGCAATACTTTGCAGCAGGGCTTGTTCCTGCGTTTCAACTAGAGTGTCTGTGAGGGGTTGCAGTGTTGTGGCACCAGCACCAGTGCCTAAGACCCAATTTTTCTGCCCCTGTCTAACAGGGGCGTGTAATTACAATTTTTGATGCAATACTTTGCAGCAGGGCTCGTTCCTGCGTTCCAACTAGAGTGTCTGTGAGGGGTTGCAGTGTTGTGGCACCAGCACCAGTGCCTAAGGCCCAATTTTTCTGCCCCTGTCTAACAGGGGCGTGTAATTACAATTTTTGATGCAATACTTTGCAGCAGGGCTCGTTCCTGCGTTCCAACTAGAGTGTCTGTGAGGGGTTGCAGTGTTGTGGCACCAGCACCAGTGCCTAAGGCCTAATTTTTCAGCTCCTGTTCAACAGGGGCATGTAATTACAATTCTTGATCTAATATTTCACAGCAGGGCCCTGTGAGGGCTTACAGTGTTTTGGCCACAGCAACACCTAAGGCCCAAATTTCTGCTGAGTATATAGGGCAGGACCCTACTTTCAAACATCTAACTTACAAACGACTCCTACTTGCAAACGGAAGGAGACAACAGGAAGTGAGATGAAATCTACCCCTAAGGAAGGGAAATTCTCTCCTGTAAGAGTTAATATGGGAAAACAATTTCTCCTTTCCACTGATGCTTTCCAATCCTTGTTCCACAAAAAAACCCAAATTTTCAAAAAACATTTTTCATTGGGACAAAAAAGTGAGGTGAAATCTTCTGAAGAGGAGGAAAGACGCAAAACAAATGTCACAGGGGTGATAACCCTTCCCTATGTTTTCCAAAAAGCTTAGAAAGATTTTTTGGCTGGAGCTAAACACATTAAAAATGTTCAAAATTACAAACAGATTCTACTTAACAACAAACCTACAGTCCCTGTCTTCTTTGCACCGCCTGTATACTGCTGTTCAGAGTATATAGGGACCTTTCCTTATTTTAATTTGGGTGCGGGGTTCCCCTTAATATCCATACAAGACCCAAAGGGCCTGGTAATGGACTGGGGGGTACCCATGCCGTTTGTCTCACTGATTTTCATCCATATTGCCATGACCCGACATGACATTAAACCCGCAAGCAGTTTTAAATGAGATTTTTTCCTTTAAAAATGACATTTGGTGCAGGGACTGTTCTAAACATGGGAAACACGCGTCACTTTACAGGCATACTATAGACACCCCCCAGGTACGATATTTAAAGGAATATTTCACTTTTTTTTTTTTACTTTAAGCATCATTAAAATCACTGCTCCCGAAAAAACGGCCGTTTTTAAAAGTTTTTTTTGCATTGATACATGTCCCCTGGGGTAGGACCCGGGTCCCCAAACCCTTTTTAGGACAATACCATGCAAATTAGCCTTTAAAATGAGCACTTTTGATTTCGAACGTTCGAGTCCCATAGACGTCAATGGGGTTCTAACGTTCGTGCGAACTTGCGGTCCGTTCGCGGGTTCTGGTGCGAACCGAACCGGGGGGTGTTCGGCTCATCCCTAATGTTCACTAGAGCTTCACAGGTTGCCACTGCAGTCCTCTTCCAATCCTCCATGATGGCATCATGGAGCTGGTGGATGTTGGAGACCTTGCGCTTCTCCACTTTCCATTTGAGGATGCCCCACAGATGCTCAAGAAGGTTTAGGTCTGGAGACATGCTTTGCCAGTCCATCACCTTTACCCTCAGGTTCTTTAGCAAGGCAGTGGTCGTCTTGGAGGTGTGTTTGGGGTCGTTATCATGTTGGAATACTGCCCTGCGGCCCAGTCTCCGAAGGGAGGGGATCTTGCTCTGCTTCAGTATGTCACAGTACATGTTGGCATTCATGGTTCCCTCAATGAACTGTAGCTCCCCAGTTCCGGTAGCACTCATGCAGCCCTAGACCATGACACTCCCACCACCATGCTTGACTGTAGGCAAGACACACTTGTCTTTGTACTTCTAACCTGGTTGCCGCCACACACTCTTGACACCATCTGAACCAAATAAGTTTATCTTGGTCTCATCAGACCACAGAACATGGTTCCAGTAAACCATGTCCTTAGTCTGCTTGTCTTCAGCAAACTGTTTGCAGGCTTTCTTGGGCATCATCTTCATTCTGGGACAACAGCCATGCAGACCAATTTGCTGCAGTGTGCGGTGTATGGTCTGAGCACTGACAGGATGACCCCCCACCCCTTCAAGCTCTGTAGCAACGCTGGCAGCACTCATACATTTATTTCCCAAAGACAACCTCTGGATATGATGCTGAGCACGTGCACTCAAATTCTAGGGTCGTCCGTGGCGAGGCCTGTTCTGCGTGGAACCTGTCCTGTATGGTCTTTGCCACCATGCTCCAGTTCAGTTTCAGGGTCTTGGCAATCTTCTTATAGCCTAGGCCAGTTTTTCTCAACCATTACTGGAACCATGTCCTGTGGTCCTCTCTTCTCCAGAGAGAATAAGTTCAGGGCTCGCAACCTTTCCTCATAACTAATATCCTCCAGACCCTTTATTAGCTTTGTTGCCCTTTTTTGTACTCGCTCCATTTCCAGTACATCCTTCCTGAGGACTGGTGCCCAGAACTGGACAGTATACCCTAGGTGCGGCCGGACCAAAGTCTTGTAGAGCGGGAGAATTATCGTTTTATCTCTGGAGTTGATCCCCTTTTTAATGCATGCCAATATTCTGTTTGCTTTGTTAGCAGCAGCTTGGCATTGCATGCCATTGCTGAGCCTATCATCTACTAGGACCCCCAGGTCCTTTTCCATCCTAGATTCCCCCAGAGGTTCTCCCCCCAGTGTATAGATTGCATTCATATTTTTGCCACCCAAGTGCATTGTTTTACATTTTTCTACATTGAACCTCATTTGCCATGTAGTTGCCCATCCCATTAATTTGTTCAGATCTTTTTGCAAGGTTTCCACATCCTGCGGAGAAGTTATTGCCCATGCCCTGCTTAGCTTAGTATCGTTCACAAATACAGAGATTGAACTGTTTACCCCATCCTTACCCCCAAATAGGTTTGGTCCCAGCACAGCACCCTGGAGGACCCCACTACCCACTTCTAACCATTCCGAGTACTCCCCATTTATCACCACCCTCTGAACTCGCCCTTGTAGCCAGTTTTCAATCCATGTACTCACCCTATGGTCCATGCCAATGGACCTTATTTTGTACAGTAAACGTTTATGGGGAACTGTGTCAAATGCTTTTGCAATATCCAGATACACCACGTCTATGGGCCTTCCTTTATCTAGATGGCAACTCACCTCCTCATAGAAGGTTAATAGATTGGTTTGGCAAGAATGATTCTTCATGAATCCATGCTGATTACAGCTAATGATACCTTTCTCATTACCGGAATCTTGTATATAGTCCCTTATCATCCCCTCCAAGAGTTTGCATACTGTTGATGTTATAACTTCAAAAATGCAGCGCATAATATATGTATAAGTAAATAGAAACAAGTGAATTGTTTCAAATGAGTGCTTCAAAGAAGAAGATAAAAAATAAAAATAATTGAGAAAAAATCAGCCTGATGGCCTGTGCTAAACATAAAATCAATAATATATGAACAATAATGTCCCACAACCCTGGGAGGTGAATAAACTCCAAAGTTAGGCGTTGTTCGGATGATAGTCCCAAATTGAACTTCATGAAAATCCAATCAAAACGGAGGGATGAGGCAATGGTAGATAGGATGGTATGTAGGAAAACTCTAACCAGAGCCCGTTGATTCCCGTGTCAGCGACAGGGAATCGCATGTGCGTTATGCCACTCAGGGCATGGAGGGCGACATCTCCTCACTGGAATCTTCCAGGCTCAAATCTGCTTGGAACTACGGGGGCCACCAGGAAAGTCCTCACAGCAAGACCGGGATGCAAATTAGGTGAAGGGAGACGTCTCGGATAAGACTCAAGTCAACTCTTGACTTGTAGGAAGGGTATGTGGAAAGAAAAAACATGCCTCCACATAGTGCAGATGAAAAAGGGGAGTATTTTTATTTCTAGGAAAACACCATTTAACAATAAAAAAATGTGATCACGACACATTAAAATAAATGGGCAACATGGAGGGTGGTGTAGAGTTCAACGCGTTTCGACCTAGGGGTCTTCAACAGGGGCATAAAACATCCACTCCAGGTTGCCTATATTTATAACTAAAAATATCTGACAAGGACCAATTACATTAGGTAAAAACAAAGCCGTTTCATTGGGTAAATGTGGTCACCTGATCCTATAAAGGTAGCAGGAAGTAATGACATAATCATATTAGACCTATATGTATAGTGTGAACATAGTGGAAATGAATAGGAGCAAATTACACAAGGGCTCTGGGTGTATAATAAATGTATAATATAATGAAATTGACTGATAATGAGTTTGTAATACAGCAGAGGCGTCATATCAAAAGGACACCACTGCTGACAGTACAAAGCGCCCTCTGCCATTGGCGCTGTAAAGAACCAATGAGCTTTGAGGATGATTTGATTGGCGGAATGAACCGCCAATCAATAAGCAGGCTGTAGTTCCGCTCCGACGTGCATCATGAGGCACGTCGGGCGAACGGAAGTGACGTCACGCACGGAGATGTATCAGGCGTGCGTCTGTCCGTAGATGCGGCGGCCCGGGATCATATTACCCAGAAAGCCGGTACACGTGTAAAGCTGAGGGAAGTGACGTGGCACTTGAAGTGCGCCAAACATCAGACCCTGATCACGTGATCGGCTACGAGAGCCCAGCTGGACTGGGGGAGGACTAAATGCAGGATATGCTGTCAGTTATCACTGGACTCACTGCGCATGTGAACAGAGAAGTTGAAATCAGCAAAATCTGTCAAACATGTCGCAATAGGGAGAAATGGCTTAATTTTAACTGAATATTGTTGCGGTGTGCATCACATCAAAAATATGATAAGTGAAAAGTTATTTACGGAGTGAAAAATGAAGAGTGAAAAATTGAATGAAATATGAAAATAAAAATGTAATGTGGAAATATGAGAATGAAAATAAATAAATAAATAAATACATAAATAAATAAATAAATAAAAAATAAATGTGAAATGAAAAAAAAAAATTAAATAAAATGAAAATAGAAATAAAAATAAAAATAAAATATAAAAAATAAACTAAAAAAAAAAATAAAAGATAAAAAATAAAAGATAAAAAATGATAAATAAATAACAATAAAAAATGTATAAATATGAAAAGTTATGTACGTACTGAACACGTGGGCGCATTCAGAAGGTGAACTAAAGTGATTAGTGAATATCCTAAACGAGTGACTGGTAAGTAGTGAAAACTTATACAGTGAATTCTTAATAATCAGGGCCTTCTGTAAATGACAGACCCTAAAGTGAGAACTAATGAAATGGAAAAAATTTGAAGAATTGGAACACGGAAATATAAATGTTGGGTAATCAGGACTGGTTGATAAAAGAGTTGAGGTCCCACTCCACGTTCAACCCAAACGGGAAGTAGGACCTCAACTCATATATCCAGTAAGTTTCAAGGCGGGAGAAACCCTGAAGTCGTGACTCTCCCCTCCAATGAGGGACAAACCGGTCGATGACTTGAAACAAAGTCCCAGTGGGGTCTCTGTTGTGGCACTCTAAATAGTGCCAAGGCACTGTGTGTTTACTTTTGCCCTTCTTGATGCCAGCTACATGTTCGTTGACCTGGATCAAGAAGGTCCTGATGGTACGACCAACATATTGTTTACGGCAGGGGCAAGTCACTAAGAAAACAATATATTGTGAAGAGCAGGTGGTGAAATGTTTCATGTGATATAGACGGGCAGTAACAGTGGATTTAAAAGTAGTACTTTTATGTCTCCCTCCAGTGTTATGGCAACACATTTTACATCTACGGCAAGGGTAATAACCCATGCTTTCCTGAAAAAAGGAAACTTTCTTGGGTGGGTCAATTATATTCAGAGCAATTTGTCCCTGGATGGACCATGCCCCTATAAAAACTATATCCGCCTGCTCGGGCAAAATGGGATTGAGAAGCCTATCCTTTAAGAGTACTTTCCAATGTTTCTTTAAAATAGCCTTAATCTGTTTGGATTGAGTGGAATGGGTAGTAAAAAACGACCATTTATATTTCGATTCAGGTGTACTTTTAGGGCGTTCTGTTAGAATGGAGCTTCTTTCAGTAGATAAGGCTCTATTGAGTTCTCCTTCTAATAGGTCTGGGTCATAACCTTTTTCTAAGAAACGATCCTTGAGGACCTGTGACTGAGCTAAAAAATCAGAGGTTCTAGTGCAGTTACGCCGCAGCCTCAAAAATTGGCTGCGGGGAACCGACTTAAGCCACTGTTCTTGATGACAACTATCGACCGGAATAAAACCGTTCCGGTCGGTAGCTTTAAAATATGTACGAAATTCTAAGTGTTGTTCAACTACAAAAATTTCTAGATCCAAAAAATGTATCCTAGTGGAACTGGCCTCGTAGCTCAGAGATATCCCCCTATCATTGTTATTTAATGTGGCCATAAAGATATCTAATGATGTGCGGTCCCCATCCCATAGGAAGAGGATGTCGTCTATGTATCTGGCCCAGAGAATCAGCTCATGTCTCTGTGCAGCATAGACGACATCCTCTTCCCACTGGGCCATGAAGAGGTTGGCGAGGCTGGGGGCAAATTTAGCCCCCATAGCCACGCCAGTCTTCTGCAAAAAGAACTGGTTTTGAAACCAGAAATAATTGTGCCCTGTGGCAAATTTTAGCAACTGCATAATGAAGTTGCCTTGCAACGAGGGAAGTTTGTTGTCTCTAGAGAGGTGCTTCTCGACCGCATCAAAGCCCAAGAGATGCGGTATGCACGTATAAAGTGCCGCCACATCTGCCGTGACGAGAAGCATCCCATCCAGAAATTGAACTGGCTCCAGTAATTTAATGGTGTCTCTAGTGTCCTTTAAGAAAGAAGGGGTGGCTCAAACCAACGGCTGTAAATAGAAGTCCACATATTTCCTAATGCGAGTGGTAACGGAATTAATCCCGCTAACAATGGGTCGACCGGGGGGATTGACTGAGTCCTTGTGGACTTTAGGGAGATAGTATATGGCGGGAATGCGTGGAATCTGGGGTACCAGGAAACTTTTTTCTTTTGTTTAGAATCCTCAGGGCAAACCCCTCATCAATTAATTCCACTAGAGCCTTTTTAAAGAGCTTAGTGGGGTCTGTAGGAATGGGGATATATGTATTTGTGTCACTAAGTATTCTATTCATTTCCTTAACCACTTGCCGACCGCCTAACGCAGATATACTGCGGCAGAATGGCACGGGCAGGCAGAATCACGTACCCATACGTGATCTGCCTCCCGCGGGCGGGGGGTCCGATTGGACCCCCCCGGTGCCAGCGGCGGTCGGCATTTGACTGGGAGCATTCCGTGATGAGGGGGAGGCCATCCGATCGTGGCCCCCCTCGCGATCGCTCCCAGCCAATGAGAGACATCCCCTGCCTGTGTATAGTACACACAGGCAGAGGATGTGATGTCATCTCTCCTCGGCTCGGCAGTTTCCGTTCCAGCGCCGAGGGGAGAAGACATGTAAGTGCACAAAACACACACACAAACACAGTAGAACATGCCAGGCCCACAAAACACCCCCAATACCCCCCAGATCGCCCCCCGATCCCCCCCCAATCACCCCCCCCGTCACAAACTGACACCAATCAGTATTTTTTTTTTTTTTCTGATTACTGCTAGGTGTCAGTTTGTGACAGTTAGAAGTGGTAGGGCAGTGAGTATTAGCCCCCTGTAGGTCTAGGGTACCCCCCTAACCCCCCCTAATAAAGTTTTAACCCCTTGATCACCCCCTGTCACCAGTGTCGCTAAGCGATCATTTTTCTGATCGCTGTATTAGTGTCACTGGTGACGCTAGTTAGTGAGGTAAATATTTAGGTTCGCCGTCAGCGTTTTATAGCGACAGGGACCCCCATATACTACCTAATAAATGTTTTAACCCCTTGATTGCCCCCTAGTTAACCCTTTCACCACTGATCACCGTATAACTGTTACGGGTGACGCTGGTTAGTTCGTTTATTTTTTATAGTGTCAAGGCACCCGCGTTTATTACCGAATAAAGGTTTAGCCCCCTGATCGCCCGGCGGTGATATGCGTCGCCCCAGGCAGCGTCAGATTAGCGCCAGTATACCGCTAACACCCACGCACACAGCATACGCCTCCCTTAGTGGTATAGTATCTGTACGGATCAATATCTGATCCGATCAGACCTATACTAGCGTCCCCAGCAGTTTAGGGTTCCCAAAAATGCAATGTTAGCGGGATCAGCCCAGATACCTGCTAGCACCTGCGCTTTTCCCCTCCGCCCGGCCCAGCCCAGCCCACCCAAGTGCAGTATCGATCGATCACTGTCACTTACAAAACACTAAACGCATAACTGCAGCGTTCAGAGTCAGACCTGATCCCTGCGATCGCTAACAGTTTTCTTGGTAGCGTTTTGGTGAACTGGCATGCACCAGCCCCAGGCAGCGTCAGGTTAGCGCCAGTACCGCTAACACCCATGCACGCACCGTACACCTCCCTTAGTGGTGTAGTATCTGAACGGATCAATATCTGATCCGATCAGATCTATACTGGCGTCCCCAGCAGATAAGGGGTTCCCAAACACGCAGTGTTAGCGGGATCAGCCCAGATACCTGCTAGCACCTGCGTTTTGCCCCTCTGCCTGGACCAGCCGAGCCCACCCAAGTGCAGTATCGATCGATCACTGTCACTTACAAAACACTAAACGCATAACTGCAGCGTTCGCAGAGTCAGGCCTGATCCCTGCGATCGCTAACAGTTTTTTTGGTAGCGTTTTAGTTAACTGGCAAGCACCAGCATCCTAGTACACCCCGGTCGTAGTCAAACCCGCACTGCAGTAACACTTGGTGACGTGGCGAGTCCCATAAGTGCAGTTCAAGCTGGTGAGGTGGCAAGCACAAGTAGTGTCCCACTGCCACCAAAAAGACAAACACAGGCCCGTTGTGCCCATAATGCCCTTCCTGCTGCATTCGCCAATCCTAATTGGGAACCCACCGCTTGTGCAGCGCCCGTACTTCCCCCATTCACATCCCCAACCAAATGCAGTCAGCTGCATGAGAGGCATTTTCTTTATGTCCTCCCGAGTACCCCTACCCAACGAACCCCCCCAAAAAAGATGTTGTGTCTGCAGCAAGCGCGTATATAAGCGTGACACCCGCTATTATTGTCCCTCCTGTCCTGACAATCCTGGTCTTTGCATTGGTGAATGTTTTGAACGCTACCATTCACTGAGTATTAGCGTAGGGTACAGCATTGCACAGACTAGGCACACTTTCACAGGGTCTCCCAAGATGCCATCGCATTTTGAGAGACCCGAACCTGGAACCGGTTATAGTTATAAAAGTTACAGTTACAAAAAAAAGAGTAAAAAAAAAAAAACACATACAAAAATATAAAAAAAAAAAAATAATTGTCGTTTTATTGTTCTCTCTATCTCTCTATTCTCTCTATTGTTCTGCTCTTTTTTACTGTATTCTATTCTGCAATGTTTTATTGTTATTATGTTTTATCAAGTTTGCTTTTCAGGTATGCAATTTTTTATACTTTACCGTTTACTGTGCTTTATTGTTAACCATTTTTTTGTCTTCAGGTACGCCATTCACGACTTTGAGTGGTTATACCAGAATGATGCCTGCAGGTTTAGGTATCATCTTGGTATCATTCTTTTCAGCCAGCGGTCGGCTTTCATGTAAAAGCAATCCTAGCGGCTAATTAGCCTCTAGACTGCTTTTACAAGCAGTGGGAGGGAATGCCCCCCCCCAACGTCTTCCGTGTTTTTTCTCTGGCTCTCCTGTCTCAACAGGGAACCTGAAAAATGCAGCCGGTGATTCAGCCAGCTGACCATAGAGCTGATCAGAGACCAGAGTGGCTCCAAACATCTCTATGGCCTAAGAAACCGGAAGCTACGAGCATTTTATGACTTAGATTTCGCCGAATGTAAACAGCGCCATTGGGAAATTGGGAAAGCATTTTATCACACCGATCTTGGTGTGGTCAGATGCTTTGAGGGCAGAGGAGAAATCTAGTGTCTAATAGACCCCAATTTTTTCAAAAAAGAGTACCTGTCACTACCTATTGCTATGATAGGGGATATTTACATTCCCTGAGATAACAATAAAAATGATTAAAAAAAAAATTAAAGGAACAGTTTAAAATTAAGATAAAAAAAAAAATAATAATAAAGAAAAAAAAAAAAAAAAAAAGCACCCCCGGTCTGGCGTCAAATGTAAACAGCAATTGCACCATGCATGTGAGGTATCACCGCGAACGTCAGATCGAGGGCAGTAATTTTAGCAGTAGACCTCCTCTGTAAATCTAAAGTGGTAACCTGTAAAGGCTTTTAAAGGCTTTTAAAAATGTATTTAGTTTGTCACCACTGCACGTTTGTGCGCAATTTTAAAGCATGTCATGTTTGGTATCCATGTACTCGGCCTAAGATCATCTTTTTTATTTCATCAAACGTTTGGGCAATATAGTGTGTTTTAGTGCATTAAAATTTAAAAAAGTGTGTTTGAAAAATCGCTGTGCAAATACTGTGTGAAAAAAAAAATGAAACACCCACCATTTTAATCTGTAGGGCATTTGCTTTAAAAAAAAATATATAATGTTTGGGGGTTCAAAGTAATTTTCTTGCAAAAAAAATTATTTTTTTATGTAATCAAAAAGTGTCAGAAAGGGCTTTGTCTTCAAGTGGTTAGAAGAGTGGGTGATGTGTGACATAAGCTTCTAAATGTTGTGCATAAAATGCCAGGACAGTTCAACCCCCCCCCAAATGACCCCATTTTGGAAAGTAGACACCCCAAGCTATTTGCTGAGAGGCATGTCGAGTCCATGGAATATTTTATATTGTGACACAAGTTGCGGGAAAGAGACAATTTTTTATTTTTTTTATTTTTTTTTGCGCAAAGTTGTCACTAAATGATATATTGCTCAAACATGCCATGAGAATATGTGAAATTACACCCCAAAATACATTCTGTTGCTTCTCCTGAGTATGGGGATACCACATGTGTGAGACTTTTTGGGAGCTTACGGGACCCCGAAAACCAAGCACCGCCTTCAGGCTTTCTAAGGCCGTAAATTTTTGATTTCACTCTTCACTGCCTATCACAGTTTCGGAGGCCATGGAATGCCCAGGTGGCAAACCCCCCCCCCCCAAATGACCCCATTTTGGAAAGTAGACACCCCAAGCTATTTGCTGAGAGGTATAGTGAGTATTTTGCAGACCTCACTTTTTGTCACAAAGTTTTGAAAATTGAAAAAAGAAAAAAAATTTTTTTTTTTTCGTCTTTCTTTATTTTCAAAAACAAATGAGAGCTGCAAAATACTCACCATGCCTCTCAGCAAATAGCTTGCAGTGTCTACTTTCCAAAATGGGGTCATTTGGGGGGGTTTTATGGCCTTCAAAACTGTGATAGGTAGTGAGGAGTAAAATCAAAAATGTACGCCCTTAGAAATCCCGAAGGCAGTGATTGGTTTTCGGGGCCCCGTACGCGGCTAGGCTCCCAAAAAGTCCCACACATGTGGTATCCCCATACTCAGGAGAAGCAGCTAAATGTATTTTGGGGTGCAATTCCACATATGCCCATGGCCTGTGTGAGCAATATATCATTTAGTGACAACTTTTTGTAATTTTTGTAATTTTTTTTTTTGTTGTCATTATTCAATCACTTGGGACAAAAAAAAATAATATTCAATGGGCTCAACATGCCTCTCAGCAATTTCCTTGGGTGTCTACTTTCCAAAATGGGGTCATTTGTGGGGGTTTTGTACTGCCCTGCCATTTTAGCACCTCAAGAAACGACATAGGCAGTCATAAATTAAAGGCTGTGTAAATTCCAGAAAATGTACCCTAGTTTGTAGGCGCTATAACTTTTGCGCAAACCAATAAATATACACTTATTGACATTTTTTTTACCAAAGACATGTGGCCGAATACATTTTGGCCTAAATGTATGACTAAAATTGAGTTTATTGGGTTTTTTTAGAACAAAAAATAGAAAATATCATTTTTTTCAAAATTTTCGGTCTTTTTCCGTGTATAGCGCAAAAAATAAAAACGGCAGAGATGATTAAATACCATCAAAAGAAAGCTCTATTTGTGGGAAGAAAAGGACGCAAATTTTGTTTGGGTACAGCATTGCATGACCGTGCAATTAGCAGTTAAAGCGACGCAGTGCCAAATTGTAAAAAGTGCTCTGGTCAGGAAGGGGGTAAAACCTTCCGAGGCAGAAGTGGTTAAGGTAGTCTGCTTTATCTAGGACTACAATACCTCCGCCCTTATCCGCAGGGTGGATTATGAGGTTCTTTTTTTCACATAATGATTTCAGACCGGTTTTTATATCAGGTTTAACATATAGGTATTTCCTGCGCTCAGTTAATTTGTCCAGATCATCCAAAACAAGGTTTTTGAAGACCTGGATAGAGGGTGCCAGAGTGCCTGGAGGATTAAATAAAGAGGGATTAGATAATCCTGAATGAACCACCTTTGTGTCTGAGGAGGCTACCCTGGAAAAGTGGGAAAGCGTATTTGGATTAGGAGATGGGAGGGGGGGAGTTCTTGATGAAGAGATCCCCTGGTTGATGTGGGGCATGGGAGGTTTGGTTAAGAAGTGCCTTTGTATACTGAGTATACTGAGTGGTTTTGGAGGGACAAACTTGAGTCCTTTATCTAGAATTGATTTCTCAGCTTCTGTCAATATAATGGAACTCAAGTTAAAAATGCCTGTCCCTTTTATGTTCTTTTTCCTTTGGCACTGGATCTTCCTCCCCCCTCTGTTCCCTCTTTTCTTTCTAAATATCCTGCGTGTCCCTCTGGGGCTCTCTGAAAATCCAAAGATTGGCTGAGACCTGGCCAGTTCTGATTGTAATTGAATGGTGATCTATGGTAGTAGTTGTCCTCTCTTTCAGATTGGAAATATGCGTCTCGATGAGTATCATAGGGAGCATTATCTCTGAGAGGAGAAAACCGATTACTAACATTTATCAGGGTATGATAACTGTATTCAAAATTCTGATATTGTGGCCCTCGATGGCCATGAAAAGAACCTGAATTGGAAGAGGAACCTCTAGAATTCCCTCTCTGTTGAGAACCAGTTGGATATCCTCTAGGTGGACCCCTCCACCCTGAAGCGCCTCCCTTTGGACCTTGAAAGGGGGGGACCCCGAGGGGGTCTAGGAGGTCCCTGTTCAGGGCCTTGTTTTTTAGGTATGGCATCTCTGGGTCCTGGTTTAAGAGATGGTTGATAAACTAGTGTTCTATCTGGATTGACCTTGGAAGGGCCTGAGGTTTCCATGGATATAGGTTCTCCACTAGAAGAAGAAGATGTATTAAGTTTCTTCTGCCAGTTGAAAACTAAGTGTGTGTGGTAATTCGTATAATCCCTGTTATACTTTTTTTTGTTTTTTGTTTCTTTGGTCCTTTTCTTCTTTTTCTAAAACATTCCTTAAGTTGTTAGATAATGAAATGTATTCAGCGGAGGATTTATAAGGAATCAACTTGTCTCTCAACTCCCTGATTTCAATGTCGATGAGAGACAACTTGATCTTTTTCTTTTCTATTAAAAATTAAAATTAAAAAAAAATTTAAAAAAAGTAGTTTCAAACCTACTTCATTGAAATATTTGAACCATGATTCTACATCCTGTTCATCTTGTTGGGGATGGATGTCCCATCTGAGACCCCGGGGGACCATCTGTTCCTTGATGTATTGTTCAAGGAACGCTGTGTCCCACTGGAGGTGGAGTTCACTGGTCATCAGGTTTTTTAATCTGACAAACAAACCACCTATTTCTGAGTCTGGATTTGTGTTAATAAATACACCTTCAGTATTAAGGGACCTAGAGGTCCTATAATCAAACACATCCATGTGCACGGTTAAAAGTGCAGAGTGGTAAAAAGCTGCAGCGTATATGAAGTCAAATAACAAGGAAAAAAGTGCATAAAAAATATTGCGCTAATACGTGAAAAAACAAAACCAAAAGGGAGCAGCTACATACAACCTGACAAAGACCATGAGAATATAACTTAAAAAATGCAGCGCATAATATATGTATAAGTAAATAGAAACAAGTGAATTGTTTCAAATGAGTGCTTCAAAGAAGAAGATAAAAAATAAAAATAATTGAGAAAAAATCAGCCTGATGGCCTGTGCTAAACATAAAATCAATAATATATGAACAATAATGTCCCACAACCCTGGGAGGTGAATAAACTCCAAAGTTAGGCGTTGTTCGGATTATAGTCCCAAATTGAACTTCATGAAAATCCAATCAGAACGGAGGAATGAGGCAATGGTAAAGGGATGGTAGAAAGGATGGTATGTAGACACGTTTCATGCAGTCGTGCTTACTTATTAAAGAGTAAGCATGACTGTGTGAAATGCGTCAACTGAGCACTTTTTGTATCTTATCTGTGTAATGTTTCATATTTTTGTGGATCTTTAATAAAGTTATTGCTTTTTTTATCCCTGGATGTGCCGCCACCTATTTTTTTTTTAATAGACTACTTTGGCTACGGACCAGGCAGGCACCCAGGTTTTTACAGCAGTATGAGAAATCTCGCAAGCTGCTTAGGAGTGGTGTGTAGCTTTCTCTTCGATTGTTGCTGACCATGTCCATCCCTTTATGACTACAGTGTATCCATCTTCCAAGCAGGATAAGCCTACTTCCAGCAGGATAATGCACCATGTGACATAGCTCAAATCATCTCAAACTGGTTTCTTGAACATAACAATGAGGTCACTGTACTCCAATGGCCTCCACAGTCACCAGATCTCAATTCAATAGAGCACCTTTGGGATGTGGTGGAATGGGAGATTTGAACCATGGATCTGCCGCTGACAAATGTGTAGCAATTGCGCAATGCTATCATGTCAATATGGACCAAAATCTCAGAGGAATATTTTAAACATCTTGTTCAATCTATGCCATTAAGAATGAAGGCAGTTCTGAAGGCAAAAGGGGGTCCAACCCAGTACTAGTAGCAAGGTGTACTATATACAAAACTATGGTCTTCCCCACAGCAAACAATCACTATACATTTTTAATTTTTTTCAAAAATGAAAGGTGAAAAATTCTGCTTAGTCAATATGCGTCAACAGCTCTTGTTCTCATTATCTTTTATTTTCTCCAGTTTTTATAAACCATGTATTAATCAATGTTTGTGTCATCCAGTGACCTCCCAAGAAGCATCCTATTCCTTTTCAATGGACACCCAATCAACTCGCACAGATTGTGAAACCTACAATTCTTGATCAAAACCTGCCCAACAAAGGATTGTCAAAGTGTTTTACCATAGACCAGCCAATCTTAAAGAGGGTTCCATGGAATCCTCCAGTTCCTGCAGAAGTTGCTAGGGGCTTCTTGAGCTGTGGCTAATTCCCATCCCATCTAGGGATGCCGGCATAGTTCCAGGTCCAATGCCACTTTGGAGAGCCAGCAGCATGACACATATGATATTAATTGCAGGCTATAAGGGTGGCATTCTGATCCACACTGTGGTGGGTATGCATTCTTCTCACTGATCACCAACATAAGTGTCATTTTCCCAATGGTCCCCTGATAGACTAACCTTAGCAGAGTTTCCCTGAGGCTTGAAAATGATATCAAGGGTTCCTCTGGGTTAAACAGGTTGAGAAAGGGGCCATTGACAATGGGGAGGGAAATTCGGTGTCAAAATGTTATACATTCTTGGCAATTACAATTCAATTTATGTATGAAGTAACTTAGAATAATCTTTATAAATGTAAGGTATCCGAAATGATAAATGCATCAAAATAGGTTAGCTTTTCTTTGCTCATTTGCCCTCTTACAATGACTGTTCAGGGTGTGAAAGCGGAGCTTTTGATTGGTTTTATATCTGCAAAGAAACTGCTTGGTTAAAAATAATTGAATAAAGAGGTGACATATGAAAAGTCTCATACTGTTCTCTGATGTATGCTACAATGATCTACACCACAGGGTGGCACTGCTGCAGCATGATTAACATGCATTGCTCTGCCAAAAGCCTTAGAACACCATTTCGTTTGAAGAATGCAGCATTTTTACATTTTATTTTTTTTGTTTAATTTTTAATAAATATTCTAGTAGTGATGACTGAACTGATATGCCCAAACCAGGATTTACAGAAGATTTTGCCAGTTTGCTTGAGGCAAAAGTTTGCTAAACTGATTTGCTAAAAAAGAAATGCACAAGAGCAGGGGAAAATTGCTATGGAGATAAATGTTATGCTTGCAGAGCAGGTTTGCATAAGTGTGCAGATGGATGTGCACCTATCGCTTATGCGTACTCTCGTGTTCCATGCATGCTATGCAGTCCCAGTTTGCAGAGGGCATTGAACATACAGATCATAGGTTTGCTGCGTTCTATTATGCTAGAGTGTGCAAGGAAATTAACATGTTATAATGCTTGCTATGGTATGAAATGCCCATGTGCCAAACAAAGACTAGTATGCTGCACAATCTGAGCAAATATGGCAGGTTAAACCTGAATTCCAGGTTAAGCAAATATTTTCTTATCACAAGAGTCATAAGTCTTAAGCCTCCTACACACAATTCGATTGTTGGCAGACAGAGCGTCAGACTTTTGTCCGAAGGGCGTGTGCCGTGAACTTGTCTTGCATACAAACGGTACACAATTGTCGGCCAACAAACACGAAAATAGTGATGTACTAGACATACTATGTGGAATTTCAGCTCTTGAGCGCCACCCTTTGGGCACCTTCTGCTACTGTCGTGTTTGGTCGTGTTTGGTGAGCATTGATTCCGAGCATGCGTGTTTGTACTTTGGACTTTTGTGTGACGGACTTGTGTACACACGATACGAAAATCTGACAACAGACCGTTGTCCGCCGAAAATTTTATAAGCCTGCCATCCAACATATGTTGGCCGAAAGTTGGACAACAATTGTCTGATGGAGCGTACTAATGGTCGGATTATAGGCAAACAGTCTGTCATCACACAATTCTCTGCTGAAAATCCGATCGTGTGTATGAGGCTTTACTGGAATCTTGGTGTGCTTTATGTATTTCTTCCAGTTTTTTGTATAGACAGGTGCAGTTTAGCCTCCCCGTACAGGTGGTGCTGTTTCAGCAGCCGCTAGGCAGAGGGAAGGGAGGCTAAGGGGAGCTCTTGTTGTCTGTAGATGTCATCGGGTTGTAGGCTGCTGCACTGAATGACCTCTGCAGCCATCTTTAGGGAGGTCAGTGCTAATAAATCGGGCTTTCCCACAGTTGGTGCGCATTTTGCGAAGTGGCTAGGTTAGGGACAGGAACCTTCTGGTGAGGAACATTGAGGTTGGTTTACTAAAACTGGACAGTGTAAAATCTGGTTCAGCTGTGCATGGTAGCCAATTAGCTTCTAACTTGACAAAAAAACAAACTAGAAGCTGGTTTCTATGCAGAGCTGAACCAGATTTTGCACTCTCCAGTTTTAGTAAATCAACCCCATAGTGTCTAGAGCAGGCAAAGGTTCTGGGGAGGAGGGAGAGAGCAGGGGCCTCATGCCTGATTCTGACAACCAGTATACCCCGTGGGGCTGTGGATCAAGACTACCTTCTGCCTCCCGAGTGCTCTTGCCGCCACGACCTTCTTCATTGGATGCTTTCCAGTATTGTAAGCTTGCTCTTGTGTCTTCTACTGTGTAGAGGCTGTGCTTTAACAATCCTACTCTAAGCAACCATTACTCTAAATTGGCTGTAAAATTTAGGCCCTGTCGCCATCTTGTTAGAACTGGAAGAGCTCATGCTGCTATTACCAAGTGTCATTTGTTGTTTAAAGTGGAACTTCAGTCATTTTTTCAACTTTCCATCTATTAAATCTTCTGCCCTTGTTGTTTTAACTTTGAATAGTAAAACATTTTTTTTTTGTGCCGGTAAATACCTTATACAGCCCACTTCCTGTTTCTTGTCTGGTAAAAAGCCTAGGCTTATGACATCATGCACAGCTCTCTCTCTCACTCTTGTGAGAGTGTGCCAGGACAGGAGGGGGGATGAGTCATAAGAGGGCCAATCAGAGCTGCAGAGCTGGAGGTGTACGCCCCTGTGTGTCTGTGTAAACCCAGGAAGTGAACAGGCAGCAGCTTCAGCTGCCCACAGTTAAAATGGTTGCAGCCAGACTAAGTGGGGGGATATTTCTGCAGCATACCGTATATACTCGAGTATAAGTCGAATTTTTTAGCACATTTTTTTGTGCTGAAAGTGCCCCCCTCGACTTATACTAGAGTCAAGCACTTTTCTGCAGCAAAAAAGTTCATTTTACGAACCGACTTTGGGGCCCCGTATCTCAGGGCCACTTGGTGCTAGAAACCCCAAATTTGGTATGCAAACCCAGTGGAGCTGCTACCACAACATATCCAAAGCTGGGGCACCAAGTGGCCCTGAGATACGGGGCCCCAAACCTAGTTCAAAAAATGTCATTCTCTGCTGCAGAAAAGTGCTTGACATTTTCTGAACCGATTTTGGGGCCCCATATCTCAGGGCCACTTAGTGCTAGAAACCCCATCTTTGGAAATTTTATGGTGCTGGTTCCACTGGGTTTGCACACCAAATTTGGGGTTCTTAGCACTAAGTGGCCCTGAGATACAGGGCCCCAAATTCGGTCAACTGTGTCCATCTGCAGCAATGTCATTTCGGGACCCTTTGGGTTCAGAGACCCCAAATTTTGGCTGCAGCTAGGGTACATCTAGGAACCTTAACTACCGAGTTTGAAGTTCAGGGGACCTATGGCTGCAAATGGGCACAGTGAGGCATGCAAATGGGCACAGTGATGCTGCAAATGGGCATTGTTGACCCTCTTTTCCACTTACAGTAGCTGTGCATTTCTCACCCTCGTCTTATACTTGGGTCAATAAGTTTTTCCCATTTTTTTGTGGTAAATTAGGGCCTCGACTTATACTCGGAACGACTTATACTCGAGTATATACGGTATTTGGCAAGTACAAAATCACAGTATATATTAAATAATATGTAAAGTGGTTGGAGGGAAGCTTCAGAATGGCAAATATGTTTTTATTACAAATTATGTGAGCAGACTGCAGTTCCTCTTCACCTTTATTCTAATACGATGTGCCCCATTAATTGGTCTCTGTGTGCAGCTACTCCATGTTGGGTACCAACCAGATGGCTCCGCTTACATGTGCAGTAATCCAGTGTGAAACTTTGCCTCTGTGCAAAGATCGGTCACTGCTGCTTTATCTCCCTGTGTGCAGTGATTGGTCTTGTCTCTGCCTCCCCTTGTAGTTTTCTGCAGGCAGCCTGCAGTATGTGGAGACTGCCCCCCCCCCCCCCCGTCACAGCTCTGCTCGCTGCAAAGGCTATGTGCATTATAGTGATGATGTCATTGCTAATTTTATATAGTAATAATTGGGTTTGCAAAGATATTTGGTGCAGACAGAATGCATTTATATCCCATGTGTCTATTGAGGAATATATTGAAATTAAAGTGTTGCCTGGAATTCAGCATTTGTAGCTAACAGATATTACATAGGCCCAAAATATTAGAAAGAAAAAAGTTACATTTTGATATAATGTATGCCATCACTAGGCTGGTGTATGTTCAGATACTGGAGAATACTCTTCTTGGCTTAGTTATTTGCTGCATGCTGTGACCGGTGAATATGTATTGCCATGCATCACAGAGGTACAGTTAAGTCTATCAAAAGGAGACCAGATATAAAATTAAATCCAGGTATACCTTACTGACCATGCCCACTTTTATTGACCGAGGGCCAGGAACAAAGCAAGGGGTGGGGATAATAGCGGCATGTGAACCAAATGTTGGGTGTGGCCAAAATGTGCTACCAGTGGGAGGTATGGGTATGTGGCAGGGCCAGGGGCGGACTGACCATTCGGACACTCGGGCAATGCCCGAGGGCCCCATGCCACTAAGGGGCCCCATCAGTTTTGCCAGCCTCAATAAAACCAGGGACAGTATGTAATAATCTGTTTTTTTTTAAAAATCCCAAGATTATAGCTGCCCCGCCTCTCCAGTACCTTTTCAGTGTGTGTATGTGTATTCTCTGTGTGTATACTGTGTGTGTATATTGTGTGTCTGTGTGTGTATACTGCATGTTTGTGTGTGTGTGTGTATACTGTGTGAACCCATAATTTATTGCCTGGAGCCCCATAATCTCCTATTGCCTGGGGCCCCATAATCTCCTTTTGTCCGGGGGCCCCATAATCTCTAATGCCCTGGGGCCCCATGAGTTGTCTGTCTGCCCCTGAGCAGGGGATAGGTTTATTAAACCTACTTTGCTTTGGATCAAGAGTGCAGGCCCAGATGTGCACTGCAGGCCACCATCACCTCCGGCAATGAAGCCTGCACAAGCAGAGAGGAAAGTAACTGGGAAGACTATCCCATGTATCTATGCATCATTCTATGCATTAAGGTAACAAATGCTGCACTACCCATTTCCTCCCTTTCCTAAACACTTACCTTACTCCTCTCACCGATTCAGTGATGTCCTGGCTGCAGGGCCATTCTCCTGGTCTCACAGGAGACACAGGTAGCTACTGTTAGTCAAACTCCTGTGAGGAGGGAGCAGGAGCATGGCTTACCAGCACAGCACTGGTAAGCCATGCTATGGACACACACAGCCCAGCTGGGAAACACACCCGCATGGGTGCCCTCTCAGCATATAGCCGGAAAGAGAGACCAGATAACTCTGGCAGAGGGCTCCAGATGAGGTAAGTATAACATATTTTTATTTTAATTAAAACAATGCCTTTACAATCACTTATTTGTCCCCACTAGTTGTTGTGAAAGCCTCTTCTGTGAGTTATTGGGTAGATGAGAGTCTGAAGGAAGGGGAGAGATAGGATGCTCTCCTTACTGATGTCTCCTTGGACTGAAAATCCACCTGTGAGCATAGTCAGGGCCAGTGCTACCACTAGGCGGACTAGGCAGCCGCCTAGGGCGCACTGCCACCTAGGGCGCAACTTCAGCTGCTGTACACAGCTCTCTGGTGAGGAGATGATACAGCCTTGTGTGTAGAGCCGGGTCTGAGAGGATTGACAAACACGAGAAGGGGGGAGGAGTGCGGAGACGGCGTGGTTCAGTCACTGGGGAAAGCAGAAGATTTTTGATAGAGCCGCTCCGCACTGTATGGGAGAGATCTGCGCTCCCCTCCTACCAACAATACACACAGCAGCCTGGCCTGGAAGTGACTTCACCAGCTTCCGACACTGACACACACACTGGTAAAGTCCTAGCTGGGGAGCTGCAAATCCTGTGTATAGGGAGACATCAGAGGAGGAAAATACAGCCGACTGATGCTTGTAAATGCCGCCCTATACACACCACTGACTGCTCTGCATACTACACTCTGTACTCACTCAGCCCGCCCCCATTATAGGACAGTAAACAGTTCCTTCGGATGACCAGCGATCAACTCAGCTCTTCCTACTGATAACCCCGAGCACCCTGGAATGTCCCGCTCCCCCGGTCACAATGCACAGGTCACAGCACAACATGCTGTTATTAACTGTTACTGGAGCTGATATTAGTGCAGTACAGGATGGTCAGTGTATGTTTCTTTTTCTGCTGGTGACCACCCATAGAAAACACTGCCTACAAGTCAGGCTGCTGCCCACTAGTCCCTATGTATTCTCCTGGTTACTTCTGATATTAATACAGCATTTACATAGTTGCCAACAGTCCCGATTTTCCCGGGACAATCCCGATTTTGGGACCCTCGTCCCGACTGGAGGCTGTCCCGAATCAGAATTTTCATCAGGAAAACCGGGAATGTTTTTTTTTTAATTTTTGGAGCAGCTGGCTCCAGCAAAATGGCGGTCGTCACCGTCGCCCGATCTTCCCCCTAGTGTTCAGTGGAGAGAGGAAGGGGGCTCGATCCGTGCAGCCAATGAATCGGCTTCTTTAGCTGCACGGCCCCTCCCCTCTCCACTGAACACACGGTGCTGCCGTGTCTTGCCGAAAAGTTCCCCAGCTCGGCTATTTCCGCCGGCTTGTACTGCGCAAGCGCTGCGCCTGCGCAGTACAGGGTTCCTTACTTGCCGAGGGGAACTTTCTCGGCAGAACACCGGCCGCTCCTGGATGAGGGGAGGGTCTACACTGAGGGGGGGCTGCACTGAGGGGGGGTCTGCACTAATAGAGGGGGGCTTCACTGAGGGGGGGCTGCATTGAGGGGGGCTGCACTAATAGAGGGGAGGCTGCACTGAGGGGGGGCTGCACTAATTGAGGGGGGTCTGCACTAATAGGGGGGGCTGCACTGAGGAGGGGTCTGCACTAATAGAGGGGGGCTGCACTAAGGGGGGGTCTGCACTAATAGAGAGGGTGCTGCCCTGAGGTGGGGTCTGCACTAATAGAGGGGGGGCTGCACTGAGGGGGTCTGCACTAATTGAGGGGGGTCTGCACTAATAGAGGGGGGCTGCACTGAGGGGAGGGCTGCACTAATAGAGGGGGGGCTGCACTGAGGGGGGGCTGCACTAATAGAGAGGGGGCTGTACTGAGGGGGGGTCTGCATTAATAGAGGGGGGCTGCACTGGGGGGGGTCTGCACTAATAGAGGGGGGCTTCACTGAGGGGGGTCTGCACTAATAGAGGGAGGGTCTGCACTAATAGAGGGGGGATCTGCACTGATGGAGGGGGTCTGCACTGATGGAGGGGGTCTGCACTGAGGGGGTCTGCACTGATGGAGGGGGTCTGCACTGATGGTGGGGGGTCTGCACTGAGGGGGTCCATACTGACTCTGCTGGGGGCACCTGATGCGAGGACAGACTCTGCTGGGGGCACCTGATGCAAGGACAGACTCTGCTGGTGGCAGGCGACGTGGCTAGTGACACGCTCAGGGATCCCACTGATTCGGCATTATGGTGAGTTGAATCTGTACACCCGCTGTGCCCATAATGAGGGGTTACCACCATCCCTGTGCTGAGTTCCTAGGTCTGTACACCCGCTGTGCCCATTATGAGGGGTTCCCACCATCCCTGTGCTGAGTTCCCGGGTGTGTACACACGCTGTGCTCATTATGAGGGGTTCCCGCCATCCCTGTGCTGAGTTCCCGGGTCTGTACATCTGCTGTGCCCATTATGAGGGGCTCCCACCATCCCTGTGCTGAGTTCCCGGGTCTGTACACCCGCTGTGCCCATTATGAGGGGCTCCCACCATCCCTGTGCTGAGTTCCTGGGTCTGTACACCTACTGTGCCCATTATGAGGGGTTACCACCATCCCTGTGCTGAGCTCCCGGGTCTGTACACCCGCTGTGCCCATTATGAGGGATTCCCACCATCCCTGTGCTGAGTTCCCTGGTCTGTACACCTGCTGTGCCCATTATGAGGGGTTACCACCATCCCTGTGCTGAGTTCCCGGGTCTGTACACCCGCTGTGCCCATTATGAGGGGTTACCACCTTCCCTGTGCTGAGTTCCCGGGTCTGTACATCTGCTGTGCTCATTATGAGGGGTTCCCCACTGATGACCACTAATGAGGCTGTACTGATGGTCACTGATGAGGCTGTACTGATAAGTGGCACTGATGGAGACTTATACTTGACACTGAGTGCCCATGGGCACTGATGGGCGGCACTAATGGGCACTGATAGGTGGCACTGATGGGCAGCACTAATGAGCAGTGATAGGTGGCACTGATGGGCCTGCACTGATCATCGGTGCCTTGATTATCTGTTTATATCCTCTGTACAGGGCCAACGCTACCTAAGATAGGCAGCAGCCTAGAGCGCACATCAGTATTAGTGATTTCCTTGCCACCACTGCCTCCTGCTGAGTATTCAAAATCTAAGGAGCCTGTTAATAAACCTGACAGCCCTGTACTACCTCAAGCTGCTAAATGCCCTAGGTAACCATGCAAGTTGCTGGGTTCCTTGTTAGTAAATCCCTGGACTCCTGCATTCTGCCTGGGTGTGGACAACCAAAACCCCTACCATGACCTGGCTACAGGGGGTAGTGATCCAAAAGGTTGCACAAGAATGTGGACTCCTATATCCATATGTGCCTGGAAAAAAAATGCAAGAGAAGAAGAATGCAAACTTATATGACTATGCAGATTTCACAGGTTATTAAGATATGGGGTCAAGTACAATCTCTTTTATGGCCATCACATCTATGTCAATTAGGTAATCATTTACTAACTATTTGCCATTGCGGTCAAACATTACATCACATCCGCAGGAAGTAATGACAGGCCAGTTCAACTACCAGACCCCCAATATTACTGGTACACTGTGAAATTTGTTTTTGCTTTCAAGATATAATTTCCCCCTTGTTCAAATCATTAATAAGACCTCATCTGGAATATGCAGTTCAGTTTTTGACACCAGTTCACAAAAAGGATATCGGGAAACTGGAGAAAGTGCAAAGAAGGGCAACCAAACTGATAAGAGGTGATTAAGGGGGGATATGATCAACATCGTCCATATAGTGAACTTGGTGTGGAATTATTTACCTAAAGGTCATCACAGAGAACAAGGGGGCACTCTTTACATCTGGAGCAAAAGAGAGTTTTCTCCAAAAACGTTGTATATATGGGGTTTTCTATTTGTGTGTGTGTGTTTTTTGTTGTTGTTGGTTAAACTGGATAGACTTGTGTCTTTTTTTCAACCAGATTAACTATGCAACTCTGTATATCAAACACATTGACCACCACCAATCTAGAAAATGTCATATAATGCATTTGGACTAGTGTTTTTCCTGAAAATGCCATCTCCATGTAATTCATTACCTGGCATCAATTTCTGTTCAAGAATAGGCTTCTGTCAAGCTATCTGGCAATTAAAGCAGTAATATTGGTCCACCCACTAAGATCTACCAACTACATACTTTGTAAATATAAGTGGCAGTGGTCCACCCCCTAAGATCTACCAACTACATACTTTGTAAATATAATCAGAGAGGGTATGTGTTCATGGGTGTCCGCAAGGGGGGGTCAAGTGCCAAGGAGGGGTCAGCTACTTTGAGCTGTGGCTGCAGCGACGCCCAGGGCTGATCCAAATGCAGAGTCCTTCCCTCCCCTCCCTCCTCCTCCTCCTTGGTGCTGTACCTTCTAGACCGACGGCTTCTCCTGTGATAGACGGAACAGGAGGTCTAGGAGGCAGGACTTTGTTACAGCACTGCAGAAGAATTCAGACGCAAGCTCAGTGACACAGAGGGAGATACCCGCTGTGTGATCCAGGCACTAGTGAGTCTGCATTGGTGGGCACGGACCGAGACTGTATTGATGGGCACAGACCAAGACTGCATTGATGGGCACAGACCAAGGCTGCATTGTTGGGCACAAACCGAGTCTGCATTGATGGGCGCAGACTGAGGCTGCACTGATGGGCACAGACCAACGCTGCATTTGATGGACACAGACTAAGACTGCATTGATGGGCACATACCAAGGCTGCATTGGTGGGCACAGACCGAGTCTGCATTGATGGGCACCGACTGAGGCTGCATTGATGGGCACAGACCAAGACTGTATTGATGGGCACAGACTGAGACTGCATTGATGGGCACAGTGAGACAGTATTGATGGACACAGTGTGGCTGCATTGATGGGAACAGTGAGGCAGTATTAATGGGCACTGGTGAGTCTTCATTGATGGGCACAGTGAGGCTGAATTGATGGGCACAGACTGAGTCTGCTTTGATGGGCACAGACTGAAGTTGCTTGGTGGGCACAGACCGATGCTGCATTGATGGGCACAGACAGAGGCTGCATTGATGGGCACAGACCAAGACTGCATTGATGGGCACAATGAGGCAGTACTGATGGGCACAGTGTGTCTGTATTGATGGGCACAGTGAAGCTGCATTAATGGGCACAGTGAGGCTGCATTGATGGACACAGTGAGGCAGCATTGATGGACACCGGTGAGTCTGCATTGATGGGCACAGTAAGGCTGCATTGATGGGCACAGAGCGAGTCTGCATTGATGGGCACAGACTGAGGCTGCAATTATGGGCACAGTGAGGCAGTAATGATGGACATTGTGAGGCTGCATTAATGGGCACAGTGAGGCTGCATTAATGGGCACAGTGAGGCAGTATTGATGGGCACTGGTGAGTCTATATGGAAGGGCACAGTGAAGCAGTATTGATGGGTACTGGTGAGTCTGCATTGATGGGCACAGACAGAGACTGCATTGATGGGCACAGTAAGGCTGCATTGATGGGCACAGACTGAGTCTGCATTGATGGGCACAGACCGAGACTGCATTGATGGGCACAGACCGAGACTGCATTGATGTGCACAGACCGAGACTGCATTGATGGGCACAGACTGAGGCTGCATTGATGGGCACAGTGAGGCAGTATTGATGGGCGCAGTAAGGCTGCATTGATGGGCACAGTGAGGCTGCATTTAATGGGCACAGTAAGGCTGCATTGATGGGCACAGTGAGTCTGCATTGATGGGCACAGTGAGTCTGCATTTGATGGGCACATTGAGTCTGCATTGATAGGCACAGTGAGGCTGCATTGATGAACACAGTGAGGCAGTATTGATGGGCACAGTGGGGTTGCATTGATGGGAACAGTGAGGCTGCATTTGATGGGCACATTAAAGCTGCATTTGATGGGCACTGATGAGGCTGCCTTTGATGGACACTGATGAGGCTGCCTTTGATGGGCACTAATAAGTTGCATTTGGTGGGCACTGATGGGGCTGCATTAGAAGGGCACTGGTAGGCTGCATTTGATGGGACCTGATAGGCTGCAATTAATGGGCACTATTGAGGCTGCATTTGATGGGCACTGATGAGGCTGCATTTGATGGGCACTGGTGAGGATGCATTGATGGGCACAGTGAGGTGAAAAAAAAAGGTAAGAGTAAGAAGACTAAGAAAGGGGAAAATATTCTCTGGGGGGACCTGGCCTGGTCTGCTCTAAAGGGGATCTATATGGGGGACCCTGGCCTGGCCTTCGCTTTATGTGATAATGCCTAAGCCCTTCCCCTTCATGACATTGTTGAAAAGGGGCGGAGCATGACCATAAAATGAAGCCCCCCCTGAAAAAAGTTCTGCGGAAGCCCATGGATGTGTCAGTGGGTGCAATGTTTTATGTTATAGGAGCTTCTGTATACAGTGGATACAGACATTTCACTGCTGTCCTATATGAACTACCCTTTTTGTTTTTTTAAATTGTCAGCCACAGTTTTTCTGACTGTGACGCTGGTGTTCCCCCTTTTTTAGTTTTTGTTATAGTTTTTACTTTTCTGTCAGCGTCAGTCCTCAATTTAAAGCGCACCAAACACTTTCATTCAAAAAAGTGCATCCAATCATTGTCCAGTTTCTATTAAATCATGCCTGGGAGGCAAACAAGGAGAGGCAGACATTCCCATACAAATATGAGGGGGGGAAGGGGGGGCACAGCAGTGTCTGTGTCCACAGGCAAAGGTGGACATGGTCTGTCCTCAGACAGGGCACGTTTGTGTTTGTTTAGTGATGTTGTCCATGCTACCCAGCCACAGCATGCAGAGGAGGTGGTGGACTGGCTTACTAAACCATCCTCATCCTCCTCATCCTCTATGACCCAAGCTGACACTAGTGCGCAGCTGCCAGAGCGGCTTTTTCTTCCTCCTTGTCCACAGCTACTTCTGCCATAGCAACCAACACCTAAAGACCAATTTTTCCACAAATGTTTGACAGAAAATCAAATTTCAATTTTTTACAGTAAGGCCAATTCGTGCTTCCATCAAGAGTACTTCTAGAAGGTTACAGGGTGAAGGCACCACCAACACCAAAAGACCAATTTTTCTGCAACTGTGTGACAGGGGCGTCAAATTTCTATTTTTTACAGCAAGGTCAATTGTTGTTTTCATCAAGAGTACCTCTATAGGGTTACGGTGTGAAGGCCCCACCAACATCCAAAGCCCAATTTTTCAGCACCTGTTATTTCTATCCAAAGCCTGCGAAAGAGGCATCAGAATTTATCTAAAAAAAATTGGTAATCTTGGCCTGAGTGTACTATAATTTGGCTTCTTTACATAAGGCTTGCTCACTGTGGTGCAAAAATGTGTTATTTCCATCCAAAGTCTGCCAAAGAGACACCAGAATATATTCAAGAAATATCTAATTTTGTTCGGAGTGCACTATAATATGGCCTCATCATATAGACTGATTTCCCAAGCTGTTGTTTACAAAATAAAGAAAGCTTGCAGGGAAAAATCAATTCAAATGCAATTTTTTTCTCTTTATGTCAGTTTTGCTGCAGCAGGTTCTATACACGGTACAGATGAGCCACTTTACAGGCTGACTAATCATTAAGATCACTGCTCCTTTAAAAACAATCTTTTTTTTTTTTAATTGTATTGGTACATCCCATACCCCTTTTTTTGGCTAATAATTTGCATATAAGCCTTCAAAATGGGAACTCTTGATCTTTCACGTTTTGGTCCCATAAACTTCAATGGGGTTCGCAGTTCGGGTTCAAACTTTTGCGATGTTCGAGAGTTCTGGCACAAACCGAACTGGAGGTGTTCGGCCCATCTCTACTGGTCGACCACGGGCACTCAAGTGGCTTCAGACACTAGTGTAAACCTACCTGAACTATATTGCTGTGAAGCTGACAAAGCCAATCACAGGTGGTGGAGGCAGTTCTTCCTTTGATTGGCTATCAACTTTGAAAGCCTGCCTTGAGTTCCTGCTGTGCTCTAGTGGCTGGGCACTGTTTTTGTTTTAGCCAAGTTGCTGTTTGAATTTCCAAGCACTGCTTCTTCCCTCACAGCAGTTCTGCCAAAGACAAGAGAGCGGTGCTTGAGGGACGCCCCACAGCGAGGCAGAATTGTGAAAAATCAGCTGTGAAGCATTGTGGTGAAATAGCAGGTAGACTGTTTTCCTTTTTCTATGCAACAGTTTTTGACAGCCTGCACTCAGAGACACAGCAATACACCCGGGGTTATTGTGCTCCACCTGCAGTGACAGTGGTCACACAGCCATACTTTCCCAGCTGGTCCATAAGTATTCCTGGGAAAGTGATCATTCTATAGCTGTGGTTGACCCACCGACTAAGGACCCTTTATTCAGGGTTAAGCCTGGCGCTGGCTCGTGTCCAAACCCACATGTATTCATTTTCTGCCTTGGTGATCCTCCATTGATAAGATGGGAATATTGATACTCCTCCCCAACTTACAGGGCGACACACAGAAGCCACATGCTTAAAGTATACTGCACTAATCTTTGCTGGCCCTTCCCTCCTGTCCATCACAGGTGCTTTTATGTGACATCATATGGGATGAATGGGACAAGAGAGGAGGGCCAGCGGGCATTAGCGTGCCAGAGGAATGTGTCACTTCCACATCCCTGCTTTGCACATGGGTAAAATCACTGCCCTGCTGACATCTGCCCTCCGCCCTGCTGATCCCTGTAGAATGATTTACTTGACCCCTGTATAACAAACTACTGAGACGCCAAAATTTGTACAACACTACCCTACCAGGAAGATCCAAATTTAGGAACTCCAGGTAAGGATAGAGTTATAACAATTAATCTTCCATTATATTGTGCAACCAGAGGACACAAAGAAACAAATATTGCATCAATAATTGAGTATAAATGCAGATGACATGAAGCCCATATAGATTAATGAGTATAAGAGGAGTGTTTACACCCAATGAAATTCCTCACACTGATGAAACAGGGGAAAAGGATACAGGTCAAAGATAGATATGTAACAATTTTTTCTTCCCTGTTGATAGCCTGCACTCAGAGACACCATGAGTGCACTGCCTTACAAGCCATTTCCCACATGCTAATGACTCCTGTACACTACCATACATATTGTACTTCTGATCCCTGGACACTGCCAGAACTCAACCCGGTTAGTCAGGCCATTACTCAGAGCAGACAGCCAGGCCAGCCAAGCCTGAAACTAGTCAAGCAAGTCAGCCTGCAGTACCAGTTGTTCTGACATTATGATAGACTCCTCCCCAGACATAATACAAATTTTGAATGAAAGTGATTGGCAAGTGTCCCATTGAAGCTAACTTTTAAGATAGTCTAAGTTTATATTTTTACAGTGATATTTGTTTTATTATATTTTTCAAAATTTTCTCCATACCATCCTTACTTTTTACTGGGGCCTTGCTAGCAAATTTCTTGTTTAACCCCTTGCCAACCACCCCACGTACATTTAGTGCAGGGTGGCGGCTCCTGTGCGCAGAATCACGTATAGGTACGTTATTCTGCACTTCCCAGTCTGGGGTGTGTAGCGCACTGCCGGCGACCTGATGTCCGCCGGGACCCACCGATCATTCTCAAGAGAGGAAGAACGGTGCTCTGCCTATGTAAACAAGGCAGATCACCATTCTGTTAGTAGGGAAGATAGAGATCCTATGTTTCTGCTAAACAAGAACACAGATCTCTGTCTTCCCACAGTTAAAGCGCCCCATACACAGTTAGCAAGCCCTCCCAAGGGACACATTTAACCCTTTTATTGCCCCTGATGTTAACCCCTTTCCTGCCAGTGTCATATTTTTTAGCACTAATCACTGTATTGGTGTCACTGGTCTCCAAAAAAGTGTCAAAAGTGTCACTTAGTTTCCGATTTGCCCGCCACAATGTCACAGTCCTGCCATAAGTCGCTGATTTCCGCCATTACTAGTAAAAAAAAAAAAATAAGTAAATAAAAATTCCATAAAAATATCTCATTGTTTGTAGATACAATAACTTTTGCGCAAACCAATCAATATACGCTTATTGGTATTTTTTTTACCAAAAATATGTAGCAGAATACACATTGGCCTAAACTGATGAAGAAATTAGATTTTTTGCATTTTTTATTGGATGTGTTTTATAGCAGAAAGTAAAAAAATATATAAATTTTTTTTTCAAAATTGCTAGTTTTTTTGTTGATAGCGCAAAAAATAAAAACCACAGAGGTGATCAAATACCACCAAAAGAAAGCTCTATTTGTGGGAAAAAATGACTTAAATTTTATTTGGGTACAGCGTTACACGACCACGCAATTGTCAGTTAATGTAACGTTGTGCTGTATCGCAAACAATGGCCTGGTCTTGAAGTGGGTAAACCTTCCAGAGCCAAAGTGGGTAAATAAGGGGTGCCACGCCTGGTGATCTTTGATCTCTTCCATGTTGTCTAGGTAGATTTTCACCTCTCAAAGGTTGCCTACCCCTTCAATAAAGAGCATCACATAAACTCCAAACTTTCTGCATAGCTGAGTAAAATGCTGCCATTGTCAGGGTCAGTTGTCGGCATCCAATGGCTGTTTTTACCTACTCTATATACATAAAAATATTATTAATGTTTTTGTAAAACGTTGGTTGTAGATTTACTGAACATTTAAAAAATACATTATTTACATTTACTGTAAATATTGTTTCATGATTGTTTTTGGCTTGGTTGCTTGTGCACAAATAAACACACTTGGATTTATTATGATTTATAGTTTACAATATATATTTACTTGCAATCAGCATATTACAGAAAAAACAAAGAACATTTTTATTAATTTAAGAAATAGTGTATAAAACATTTATGGCAGTTGTTTAGCAATTCATTAATGTGTGTGTTTGTTTTTTTTCTACTTTTCAGTGAACAGCAATAAAGAATAGTTTTATTCATAAATACTACTTTATGTTCAAGTAAAGAAGTTTAAAAATTGAAAGTAATTTTAAACTCTAATGCCCTGTACACACGTCCGGTTTTCCTGTCTGAATAAACTCTGAAGGTTTTTCCAACGGAGTTCGGAATTCCGACCGTCCAGAGCGCGGTGATGTACAACACGTACGACGAGACTAAAAAAACCAAATTCAATAGCCAGTAGCCAATAGCTTCCGTCTCGTACTTGCTTCAGAGCATGCGTCGTTTTTGGTACATTGGAACAGCATACAGATGAGCGGTTTTCCCAATAGGTATCGGTTCCGTCGGAAAAATTTAGAACATGTTCTCTTTCTAGGTCCATCAGAATTTTCTGCGTAAAAGGTCCGATGAGCACACACATGATCGGAATATATGATGAAAAGCTCCCGTTGGACTTTTTCTGTCGGACATTCTGCTCGTGTGTACACGGCATAAAACATTTTTTCAAGAATTAATTCAGAACAAACAAATATATCATACATTGCATAGTAAAGTATTTCTTAAAATTTTTGCCCAAGCACCTACAATCATCATGTTTTCAAAGAGCTAGCTCCAACTCTCTCACTTTCCTGAACTTCCTGTTAAAGGGGTTGTAAACCTTTGTGTTTTTTCACCTTAATGCATCCTATGCATTAAGGTGTAAAAACACCTGGCAGTGACCGGCCCCCCCCCCAGCCCCCCTCATTTTAATTACCTGAGCCCTGGAACTTGACCCAGAATGGACGCGCTGTCTCTCTGCCTGGGGTTCTCGTCTCTTGATTGGATAGATTGATAGCAGGACAGCCATTGGCTCCCAAGGCTGTCAATCAAATCCAATGATGAGGGGGGCGGGGGCGAGTCATACATTGGACATTAATGGACGTCAAATGCTGGACTCGGGAGCACGCCCGTAAGGTAACCTCCTCAGCAGAGCGCTTCTCCTAGGGGGTTATCTGATGTAGGGAGGAGCCTCGAGAGCCGCCCCAGAAGAGCAGGTTCGGGGCCACTCTGTGCAAAACGAGCTGCACAGTGGAGATAAGTATGATATGTTTGTTATTTAAAAAAAAAACAACCCTTACAATCACTTTAAGTACAAAATCACAAGAGAGAGTGCAATCTCCAGCAGCTATCCATATACTATATTGGAGAAAGGAGGAGCAGGGGAGTGGCTTGCCTTGCTGTACCTGCGTGTTTGTGGAGACACACACTTCTTACTTGTGCACATGCAAGAGAGACTCCATAGGAACCTTGCAACGGAAAGGAGCCACCCTAAAACAGGATATCAGGGCCAGTGTTCAGAGGCTGATTCTGCAGGAAAGAAAATCTTTTTAAACAGCATCCAATGTATGTAATTTAATCACCATTTAAAAAGCTAAAGAAATGATTAGTACATGCAATGAAACCAGATATTTATTTGATCAGGACATGCAGCATTGGCTCTGTCAAAATCTAAAGCCTAGTACACACTATGAGTTTTTTTTTTTTCGTTCAACCCAGCGAGTTGAATGATAAAAACTGTCAGCTCCGGTCGGAGCTCTAGTACTAACTATGCGAAGTTAGTACAGCGATCTCCCCTGCTGAGCTGTTGTGTTCTGACAGGGGGACGGCCCAGAACAAACCGATCAGCGCTCTCTGCCATTGGCGGAGAGCGCCGATTGGGAGTCGGTCAGCTGCTGATTTTCCAGCATGCTCGTCCGACAGAAGCTGGACAAATGGCTGGCTTCTGTCGGACAGGGGGACATATACATAGGCCGAATGTCGGATGTTTTTTTTTTTAACTGGCCATTTTCTCCCCATATTCGGCCCACGGGGCTTAAAGCAGGGATGTCTAACCTTTTAAGCTTAGTTAATAATCACTGGTAAAGATAATGTACTTATGTGAGTATTAAAACTTCATTTTTTTGTAATTTTTTTTTTTCAATAAAAATAAAGATGGCAACATAAAACTAGTGTGATATCTGACTCTATTTTTAATAAACAAATCAATATCTGGTTTGATGGATGTAGTAACAATTCTCAATGAATTCTCAAGGTGCTCGTCACATAATTGGTTCTCATTTGCCCTTCATGTGCTTCATCCTTGAAAATAGTTGCTCACAAATATACGTGCTGCTGAAAACTGATGACAAGAAAAAGGCGTGATTGTAAAGAGTGGGATATTTTTCTTTGAGAAGATACAACTTATAAAAGTCCAGTAAAGAGACACTGTCAAAATGTTTCTTTAGCTGCATGTGTTCAGTTTCAACACATTTTTACAAAGAATTCCCACAAAAAAATCCATATTTTTTTTAATAAGCTTACGATTTTGCGTAGGGCCACAGTCATAGCCATGATCCACATTATATGCATTCTTTATCAAATTATTTTACCCCTGAGGAACCCTTGAAATTATTTTCAGGCACTCAGGGAACCCCCCCCACTAAAAAGAATTATACCTCCAGCCATTAGTGTGCTACAATCGGCTCACATAATTGGTAATAAAAACATCTTTGCCATTCTGAAGCTTCCTTCCAACCACTTTGCATATTATTTTATATATACTGTGATTTTGTACTTGCCAAATATGCTGCAGAAATCTCACTCCACTGAGTTTGGTTGCAACCATTTTAACTATGTGCAGCTGAACCTGCTGCCTGTTCACTTCCTGGATTTACACAGACACACACCTCCACCTCTGCAGCTCTCATTGGCCCTCATATGACTCACCCCCCCCCCTCCCTTCCTGGCAAACTCTCACGAGAGTGAGATAGAGAGAGAGCTGTGCATGATGTCATAAGCCTAGGCTTTTTACCAGACAAGAAACAGGAAGTGGGTATTTACCGGCAGAAAAAAAAAAATGTTTTACTATTCAAAGTTAAAACAACAGGGGCAGAAGATTTAATAGACGGAAAGTTGAAAGAATGACTGAAGGTCCACTTTAAATACATATCATTTTATTATCATTATTATTATTACTAACAGTGTGCTTAATCCAGTACATTAGTGTGCTTAATGAGTTGAACAAAGGTTTAAATAAAAGAATACATAATGTGACATACCCAGCACACACCCAGGGCAGGCAATTTTATTACCAAGACCCTTCAAAATTATTTTCAGCAGTATTCATGATAAATATAAATAATAAAAAAAATCATAACTGCAGATAAAAAAGCAGACAATACAAATTGTGGCATCCTCTAACATTAGGGGTGAGTGTAGAAGCGACCCTTCACATTGATGGTTAGTAGAAAAATTGCCCGCTGAAATTGATATAATTGGGAGATCGTTCTACTCTTGCTCATTACTCAAAGAGCCCCTGGCAACCTGAGGAGGAACCCCCAGAATTTTACTAGACACTGGATGAGAAACACTGCTCTAAAGGGTAGGGTTACTTACGGGGCTTTTCAGATACTGAAAAGGTAAAGAGATTGATGCCTATGTATGATGATGAATGTAAACGTCATGGTAAAGAAATACAGCTCCCCACAACTATTTTTCATTGCTGCTACAGGAGTTCTAAGTAAATAAGGTAATCTGTAATATAACTGCACATGGAACCTTCTTATCAGATCAGAGTTATATGTATACACCTATGCAAGCACATATCTGTCAGCATGGAAAAATGTAATGTGGGAACAAGCACTTTGCTCTGCAAGCAGTTGCTCATAGCATTCCATAAATTTGATCCTTTGGCCAAGGTCACATCAGAGCTTTCCCTGCATTTAATGAGGTTTGCTGGTCAGAATACAAACCCCAGATTGCTAATGACACCAGCTGGTAAAGGAATCCATAAGGTCCCTTAGCAGTGATCTTCCATAGCCCATACTCTTGCCATCTTGACCAGTGGTGTGAATGAGTGCAGGTCACCCGCTCATCCTCACTAAGCTCCTATTATTGAGTCAATAGAATAATAGGCGACTGAGTACACAATATCTTCTACAAGGCCCCTTTCACACTGGGGCGGGAGGTGCGTCGGCGGTAAAGCGCCGCACTTTAGCGTTGTTTTAGCGGCCGTATTCGGCCGCTAGCGGGGCGGATTTACCCCCCCACTAGCGGCCGAGAAAAGGTTAAAAACCAACGCAAGGCGCCTCTGTTTTTTTGCCTCTCTATAGCCACGCTGCCCCATTGATTTCAATGGGCAGGAGCGGTGAAGGAGCGGTGTATACACCGCTCCTTCACCGCTCCGAAGATGCTGCTAGCAGGACTTTTTTTCCCGTCCTGCTAGCACACCGCTCCAGTGTGAAAGCCCCCGGGCTTTCACACTGGAGACACAGCAGCGGGCTGTTTGGGGTCAGTTTGCAGGCGCTATTTTTAGTGCAATAGGGCCTGCAAACCGCCCCAGTGTGAAAGGGGTCTTAAAGGCAAGGCATTTGGCCTTATTTGTGCACTGTGCCATGATGGGGGGAAATCCTAAACTTAACAGTTCAGTTGTCATTGAAAGAGGTTTTCCCATTGTGAGATTTCACCTCTAGACCCGGGTCAGTATACATTTTAGATTCCCATGTGGCCTGGTGACAATGGATGGCCAAGAGGTCAGAAAGTTAGAGAGACAGCAAAAAAAAACCCTGAGCCAGTATAACTAAAGAAAAAAAATGACTACGCCTTACTATGCCTGTAATGCAGCATTTACTTGTTTTGTGATGTTCTACTATATAACTTCCCTATTACTCTGCATGTCTCTCTGACAAAAATAAACCTAAAGCAAAACTTTGGCCAAAATAATAAGATGTAAGATAATGGTCCATGAAAAGACAAAATAAAAAAGCAACGCTTACTTTTAATCTAGCGCTCACCCCTTCAGTACTTCTTTGCCATCACAAGATGCCCTCAGTCTGATAGACAGAATCATTTAACCCACTTCCTCTGAGCCTAGATTGTCCTGGACCTGATCGCCCTTTGATTGGACAGCGAAAGCAGTAGAAGCACAGTGATGAGCTTAACTTACTTTGACTCTGCTCTTTTCTCCTATAAAGCTGATTGGCTCCTTCTGCTTCTTATTCTTCTTACACTCCATCTGTGCTGTACAGCGATTGCAAGAGGCTATTCCAGGTATTTACACTGTTATCATTTAAAGTGGAACTACTGCATATACATTTTATTTTATTTTTTTTTTCAGATTTTTACTTCTTTTTCCATCTGTGTCCCATTGGGGAGATTTTTACCTTTACTTGCTGTCCCGTAGCCAAACAGGAAGAGAAAGGAAATCCCTGCAAATTAAATGTAATTCCTTTGGGCTAGGTGACCAGAACTAGCGTCCCCATTGGAAGATTTCCCCTCTATTACATTTCTGGGGACAGTGGCGCCAGTGGTGGGCGTGTGCTTTTTGTTTTGGGGGTTTAACTAATTAATAATAAATAATAATAATAAAAATAAAACTTTTTGTTATTATTATTTTTTTTTATTATTATTAATTTGTTACGTTCCATTCGTTTAGATATGGCATTTGTTATTTTGGATAATTTGTAACTTTGGATAAATTCATATTCGTTACATTCACTAACAGCCAAATTTGAAAGGACATTCCACTACCTATAATTTAATAGTTAGTAATAGTTAAGTTATTATTAGTTAGTTATTATTTCAGATTTTCACATTTTTGGATTTTGGGATTTTCGAATTTCTGAATTTCCGAATTTTTGAATTTCCGAAATTAAAGAATTTTTGAATATTCTAATCTACGAATATTCGGAAAAATTTGTTAAACCGGTTTCGTTATATCGGATATTTCCGAATTAACAAATTTGTCGAAATTCGTTAAAAAACAAATTCGGAACGAAACAAATTGCACATGTCTAGTACACAGGATAAATAGAGATTATGAATCTCCCTAACTGGGGCACAGACAGTGTTTAAAACCAATAGTTAATCTAATTCATCTCCACTATATCCAAAACTAAAAAAAAAAAAATTGCTTTTAGTTATACTTCAAAAATCATATTCAATTATGTATTAATGATTACAGAACCTGAACAGAAAGGCTGTGTTCCCTGTATGCATTTTAAGGTTGATTGAAGTGTACAGGTAACAAATAAAGTGGTGAGGTTGATTTACTAAAGACAAATACACTGTACACTTTGCAAAGTGCAGTTGCACTCTGCAAGAACAGTTGCTCCAGAGCTTAGAAAATGAGCAAAAGCTCTGCTGACTTCCATCATGCAATCATGTGCAAGAAAAAAACGCATTTTTTTTTATTTTTCTTGCATGTGATTGGGTACTTTTTGCAAAGTGAAGTCTTGCCTCATTTACTAAGCTCTGGAGCAACTGCACTGTGCACAGTCTATTTGCCTTTAGTAAATCAAACCCAGTGTCTCATATCCAAGTGTATATTGCAAGGCCTAGGTCTGGATTCATAAACGCTTGGCTGAAAGCAATACAATTAATAACAGCAAAAAAAAAAAGAAAAAGAGCTAAATAACAAAAGATAGGTTGATTCAATGCAAAAGCCATTCCACAGCCTTGTGGCTTCCAGTAACCCTGAAATACTGAATGTTTATAGCTTCACAAATTGACCTCTCTAGCAGGAGAATTGATGGCAGTGCATCATACATCTTCTTCTAAATGGCAGACAGCATCCTACTGCAGGGAAGATATTGGCTTCTGACAGTAAAATCATTTTAACACACAGTGAATTTTAATGGTATTGATGCTTAATCATAGTTATTACACATTAATGCACGACAAGACTAATTACCTGCATATACCTTTGTGACCCAGTCTATGGTCCATTAGTGCTTCATTAACAGGGAGGATTTATGTCTGAGCAATTAAGGGCATTATGATTATCCCCTAATACTTTTATATGGGAGATTGAAGGTTAGGAATAAAATACTAATGATTGCCCTAAAAAATATTTAGTTTTTTATTTTATTTCAAGTTTTAATGCAAGTAATTAGGTATATCACATATCAGTCACAATATGCCAAATTTAATATGAGAGGAGATAGGATACTTATTTACTAAACTAATTAATATAGCTCTGACACATTCTTTTTTATCCAGTCCTTTGAAGATAACATTAAACCATTCACATCAGTCCCTCCCCACCGAGAGCTTACAGCATAGTGTTCCTACTAGAGTCACACAAACGCACGCACAAAGCATGACCAATCTGGGTGGAAGACGTTTACCGTGCCAGTATGTTTTGGAATTGTGGTAGAAAACCAATTCACCAGGAGGACATGATGCAAACATGTACAAACAGCATATAGAAACTGTACTTGTGGGAATTGAGGCAATGTTGCTTTGCGCTATTTGCCATTTGTAATCCCACCATTCCCTGAGCTCAGTTCAATCAATATTTGAAGCCAATTATGCCATATTGGCAAGTTCATGCTTTTCACAGTGATAGGTGTTAACATCGTTATTTATGCTATCTTGTCCATTGTGGTGATGAGCTTCAATGCAGAGGATGTATATGTAAGCTCCAAGTGCTCCACCAGCCATTGGTCCAATCACAGGAATCCACCAAAAGTTATTTCCAGCTCTGCATTAAAAGAAAAAAAATAGAATGTTAATTATTATTTAATTAATTATTAATAATTATTAATATTGAAGTTTAGGTGTGGCTTTTGTTTGCATAGGTACATTGGTCCAGCCTAGACCTGCATGTGTCATACCTTGTCAGTCTCTGAGGAAGCAGGAAATCACTTTAATAGGCACCCCTACTACAGTGATCTCTGCAAGCGTCTGGTTCCCATGCTTAGTGGCTGCCCTTCTGCTTAATGAACACAGGGGCGTTGCATTTTCTCCTAAATGCAAACTATTCTATGATTGGACAAGGCAATTGTGACAATGCGGCTAATAAAATGGCACCCACTGCTGAGTGAATAACCCCTGTCTTCAATAGGCAGCAGGGCAGCCAATTGGTATGGGACTCAGAAGCTAGCTGTGATTTGTTTAAAAAGAGTGCCTACTACAAAGATTTTCAACTTCTACAAGGATCTGCCAGGAATGGCATATGCATACTTACATTGGACTAAACTAGGGGTCTCCAAACTATGGTCCTCCAGTTGTTCAGGAACTACAATATCCATAATGCCTAGTCATGAGTTTTATAATGGATCATGGTACGTGTAGTTCCTCAACAGCTGGAGGGCTGTAGTTTGGAGATCCCTGGTCTAAACTAAACCTTGTAACAATGCAAAAAAAGCCATACCTAAACTTTAGCTTTAGGGAAGACTACCAGACAATATCAGCATGGGTCTCTATGAAGGTAAGACTGCAAGCTAAGAAGACTACATAATCTTATTTGCCATGGCTGATACTGGTGCATATACTGTATATGTGTTTATTTATTCATTATAGAATCTATAACTACCATAAACTGCAATTCTTCAAATAAACAAAAACTGTGCTAGACAAGACTTATTTTAAACCATTTGATTTCCACTTGCCTCCAATGACTTCCAATACCATCTCTTTGTTTGCAACACCCAAATTTATCTCTCTATTCCTTAGCTCACCCCTTGAGTCTCTTTGTGCATCACTAATTTACTAATTGACATATCAGTACAGACATCACACCACATTCTAAAACTCAGTCTTTCTAAAACTGAGATGTCCCCTCCCCTGACTTCTCTAATGAGATCAATAGCACACCTATCAGTCCTTCCCCACATGCCAGGGTACTCTCCTGGACTCTGACCTTTCCTTCCAACCCTACATCTAATCACTCTTCAAATCTTGTCACAGTCACCTCCAAATCATTTCCAGATTATGCCCCTTTTTAACCAGTGCCCCCCCCCCCCAAGAAACGTATCCACTTCCTTATCTTCTCTGTCCTTGACTATTGGAACTGTCTCCTTGTTGGCCTATCCCCCTTCAGGCTAATATGAATCCTGCCAGACTCATTTACATCAGTGTCCACCACCCCTTTCTGCCATTCATTCCACTGGCTTCTGCTTACCCAATGAAAAGAAATTAAAAATACTAATACTACCAGTTGTTCTCTATGTGCCCTTGCATTGAACTATTCAGATCAATACAGTTCGAAGGTGATAGTGTGAACAAGCCCTAGCATAAATCACACTTGTTCACGGTCTGCATCATAAAAATTCTGCTACCAGTAATAGGTTTCTGAGAAGAGCTGAAGTCACCCAGGTGTTCTGTACTTTAAAATGCTCCAAAGATGTCTGTATGCTTTTGCTTCTCTCTTCTCATGGTCTTCTCCTGCACTTTCCCTAAGAGACAAGTCTTTATCACTAACACACACTGCCAGAAAATGTCTTTTGGACACCTATACCTTTATGGGAAGCTCCATCTCTTTTTATCTTTTAGAGCCTCATTGCTTACATGCACTTGGTCTACATCAAAATGGCCACTGTGGTCTAAAATTATGGACATTCCAGCTAGGACTCCGTGGCAGGATTACAGAAAAAAAGGCTGCCTTGTTTTAGTGAAAATCTTTGAAACAGTGAAAAAGAGACAAAAAACCCCCACACACAATAAAAGCTAAATTTGTACTGGCTACATGATTATTGGGAGGACCACTTATTGGCAGAGAGTATTCTGTCTTCTAAGAAGTTTACTCCTCCCTGCTGTGCAGCAATTAACCTGCCAATTACTATTGGGGATGGGCCCGATGTTGGAATCAAACGTAAGTCAACAAACAAACATATATATATGGGGTGCTCGCGGGACATTCGCCCACTGCAATGCATCCCATAATGCACTGCGAGAGAAGGCAGCACGCCCGCTGCAGCCGTGACCCGCTGGTTAGGCACGGACCCTGCGGCAAGAGACTCGGGGCTATGGGCTCCAGATTCAGGGCTACAGCCTCAATAGCCACCCCTTGCGACACCTACGGCCGTCGCTATTTACATATTAATGTTGGTTGTTTACATGTAAACACAGGGTCTGCAGGTGAGTCATCTGTACACAACAATAGAGCAGAGCTGGGCAGCATTAGTAGCAGAACTTCACACTGAGATATCGGGACACAGCACGGACTGGGGAATTTAAACCGGGATTGTTGGCAAGTATGAGGTAGCTGCTTTGGGCCCCAGAACAATGACAGGGCCCAGGGCAGCTGCCCCTTTTGCTCTGCCTTAAAGACAGCCCTGAGTCAGTGTAGTGTATATAATACAATGTGGAGTATATAGTGCAGTCAGTGTAATGTATATAAAGCCGTGCAGAGTATATAGTGCAGTCAGTGTTAAAGGGGGCTTCCTGATTTCGATAAGCCCCCCACCCGCAGACCCCAACAACCACAGCCCAGGGTTGTAAGGAAGAGGCCCTTGTCCTCATCAACATGGGGACAAGGTGCTTTGGGGTGGGGGGCGCATGTGACCTGGTATGGTTCATGAGGGGGGGCGCTCTCTTGTCACCCCCTTTTCCTGACCTGCCAGGCTGCATGCTCAGATAAGGGTCTGTTATGGATTTTGGGGGGGACCCCAGAATGTTTTATTTTTTTTAATTTGGCCCAAAGGGCTTGGTATTGAATGGGGGGGAACTCCACGGCATTTTTTTTTAATCTGTATTGCCGGCAGTCGGCAATACATTACAGCCGTGAGCAAGTTTAAATTACATTTTTTTCTTTAGAAATGTCATTATTGTTGTGGCATGTACTATACATTGTACAGATGCGCCACTTTACAGGCAGATTAATATAAGCCCCCAGGCATGATATTTAAAGGAATATTTCATTTCTATTGCCAGGGTTGTCTGGAAGAGGCCCTTGACCCTACCCCAATTTTTTTATTTTTTTTTAAATCCATACCAGACTCAAAGGGCCTTTATTGTTTTTGAAAATAAATAAGCTTTTACAATATCTTTAAATGTCATAGCAGGTTTTTTTTGTCCGTCCCCTTGTCTGGATGGATTACACGTTAATAACATATTTATTTTATTTTTGGATTATTAACTTGATAATGCATAAGGAAAGTCTACAATTAAAAAGGGTATTTTCTGTACTTCACGTCTGAACCCTATAGCTTAGTACTGATTACAAATCTTCACAATTGTCACTAAATTATCAGCAAAAAGTATACAGAATTTGTTTGCAACATTTATGTTATATATAAAATTCTAGGTACGCATACGCACATCTGTAGGAAATATGGTTCAGTCCTCTCAGATTACTTACGTGAAAACTTCATAACCCCAGCCAGCCGCCGCTGTAAAAACGCGTGGACCTAAGTCTCTAGCCGGGTTCATAGCACCGCCACAATTCATTCCCAGACATAGCCCTAGAAGCAGAATGAGAAGGCCGACTGCAACTGGCTCCAGGCCCTTAGGGGCTGCAAGATTTTTCTTGTCAAATATGGCAAATACCATTATGAGCAGAAGTGCAGTAGACAGTATCTGTACAAAAATAAAATATACAAAACATGTCAGTTAGTATGCTTTCCAACTAGTTAAAAAAAACTAAATGATAGGTGCCCAAAGTTCCAGAGCTCACATCACCAGTCAACTATGCTGTGACTTCACTCAGAGCTGCTTATCTTTTGTATTTACGAAGAAAATTCACAAAAGACACTCTGTTATCAAGTTTTTTTTTAAATGCAGGTAATAACACAGAAACAATTAAATATAAATGTTCACTTGTGCTGTATTCCTTTTAGATAAACAATTTGTTATTCATTTGAAATGTGCACTTGCTGGAAAATGTAACTACTCCAGGAGAGTCAATTTCCTAGCACAGCCCCCTCCCTTCTTGCATGTCATGGCCTTCTCCTCTTATGAGAGTGTCTAATTACTTCCCGTGCTGACCCAGCTTCTCTGACCCTCACCTCTCTACATAACCTTTTATGAATCTGGTGGGGGACAAGCAAAAGTGAATACTGTAGAGTGCCACTTTAAGTTAAGGTGAGTTAATGCATTCTATGCATTAAGGTGAAAAACCTTCTGTAGTGCAGCAGCCCCCCAGAGCCCCCTTCCACTTACCTGAACCTGATCGTTCCAGCGATGGGGACGAGCACAGCAGCTCCAGCCGCTGTCTCGGGTCCTCATTGGATAGATTGATAGCAGCAGGAGCCATTGGCTAGCGCTGCTGTCAATCAAATCCAGTGGCACGGGAGCCGAGGGCGGGGCCAAGTCCTGCTGTCTGTGTCAATGGGCGTTATTTATTTCAGCTAGGAATATGATATTAAGGATACTATGGTAAAATCTAAAAGCAGAAAGTTTTAAAATAGGTAAAATGGTTTGTAAATAGAGTTGGGCGAACAGTTTGAGCCAAGCAAAAGTTCGGCCTGAACATCGCCAGTTTGCCTGTTTACGGGGCGTTCGGTGGGATGTTACCCAGAAGAATGCCCCACATTGCACTGCACACAGCCCAGCGCATTTATTGGGCCCTAATTGGATGAAGCAATGCACCTGACTGCTGATCATGATGACTAGTTTATTTTGTCCCCTGCCTGCCCCCTTTTTTTAAATTGACAGCTGCAGTTTTTTTGACTGCGATGCTGTTGTTCCCCTTTTTCATTTTTTTTATAGTTTTTACATTTCTGTCAGAGGAAGTCCTTAATTTAAAGTGCACTAAACATCCCTTTTTTATGGAATCTAATGATTTTGGCCTTTCGATGTTCTTCCACCTACAAGCATTATAATTCTCATTGAGACCTGCCAAAATTGGGAGGCAATATCTATGAGCACCTTCACATATACCACATTATTAAAACGGGGCTTACTTGATCTGCAAGTCCATTTATTGTTGATAGATATGGAGCGGGATAGGTTGCAAAAATATGAGCTGTGGCATTTGGACCATCTACTGTAAAAACTCCACCAGTGTACTTGATTAATGCATCTGAAAAAAAAAGCAGGGCCATATCCCTTAGTTTTCTTCATCCCCAGATCTTTAATGATTTTTAATTTGTAGCTAATATAAAATGTTTTGATAGGCTTGATTACCTTCCACCCTCTACCCAACAGGCACAGACACTACAGATATACATACACATATTTACCCACCTATGTATACATTTACTTCATTATTATGGTATTGTCATTGCTGCATTTCATATTCTAACTAGAACAGCAAATAATGCATAGTTGCCAACATTGCGAAAAAAAAATTCGGGACACTTTTTTGCATGTAGGCGGGGCCTGCTATAATTAGGGTGTGTGGCATTCATTTGTAGGCGGATATAACATATATACTGTAACAGAAAAATGCGGCGCATGAAGCGGTGTAGAATGGGCGTGACTTGAGTGGAATAGTGGGCGTGTCTTAAATGGGCATGGCTCGGAAGGGGTATGGTATGAGATGAATGAGGGATGAAGGGAGAAAGAAAGAGGGAGAGAAAGAAAAAGAAAGTGAGAAAGAAAAAGAAAGAGAGAAAGAAAAAGAGAGAAAGAAAGAGGGATGGAGGGACAGCAGGCCCAGATCCTACACAACAGTAGAAATATGTGTATTCCAGAAAGTTTAACAAATCAGCACATAAAGATACTCCAAACACTTGGTGTTGGCGCTTTAATCATCCCGGCACCATGGTTGTTATGGTGTCAGGATGATTGAAGTGCATTATTTCTATAATTACATTGTAATATAGAATGAAATCATTTAACTCACCATAATGCAGAATCAGTGGGAACCCTGAGCGTGTCACCTGCCACGTCGCCTGCCACCAGATGCCATCAGGTGTCCCCAGCGGAGTCCTCCCTTACATCAGGCATTTCCAGCTGACTCCTACCTTACATCAGGCATTGCCAGCAGAGTCCTCCCTTACATCAGGCATTGCAGCGGAGTCCCCCCTTTCATCAGACATTGCCAGCGGAGTCCCCCTTACATCAGACATTGCAGCAGAGTCCCTCTTACATCAGACATTGCAGCGGAGTCCCCCTTACATCAGACATTGCAGCGGAGTCCCCCCTTACATCAGGCATTGCAGCGGAGTCTCCCTTACATCAGGCATTGCAGCAGAGTCCCCCCTTACATCAGACATTGCAGCGGAGTCCCCCCTTACATCAAGCATTGCAGCAGAGTCCCCCTTACATCAGGCATTGCAGCGGAGTCCCCCCTTACATCAGACATTGCAGCAGAGTCCCCCCCTTACATCAGATATTGCAGCGGAGTCCCCCCTTACATCAGACATTGCAGAGGAGTCCCCCCTTACATCAGGCATTGCAGGGGAGTCCCCCATTACATCAGGCATTGCAGCGGAGTCCCCCCTTACATCAGGCATTGCAGCGGAGTCCCCCTTAAATCAGACATTGCAGTGGAGTCCCCCTTACATCAGACATTGCAGCGGAGTCCCACCTTACATCAGGCATTGCAGCGGAGTCCCCCTTTACATCATGCATTGCAGCGGAGTCCCCCTTACATCAGACATTGCAGCGGAGTCCCCCCTTACATCAGGCATTGCAGCGGAGTCCCCCCTTACATGAGGCATTGCAGCAGAGTACCCCTTACATCAGTCATTGCAGCGGAGCCCCCCCTTACATCAGGCACTGCCAGCAGAGTCCTGTCTTTACACCAGGCATCCCCCAATGGAGTCAGGCATTCCCAGCAGTGCAGAATCAGACAAAAAAGCGGGGGGCTGCCAATAGCAATTGAGCTGCGGCGCCACCCACCTCCGCCCCTTCCCACATCAGGTCGCAGCGGGACGGGAGGTGGGCGGTGCCACAGCTCAAATTCTATTGGCAGTCACCCGGCCATTACTAAATAGTAATTTGGCCTCCGGGAAAATGGCGGCCAGTGGAGACATTGTCCACAGACCTCCAGCGGCGGCGGGCGGCGGCAGGAGGGAAAAAAAATCGGTAAAATTAGAATTTCCCGGGAATGGCTTAATCCGGGAAAGGGGGCTAAATCCTGGGAATGTCCCGGGAAATTTGTGACAGTAGGTAAGTATCATAATGATAGATTGTATGTCAACATATTTTGGTTGAACCAGGTGGACTTGTGTCTTTTTTCAACTTGACCATCTATGTATGTAACTATATATTATGTTTTAAACTCCCTAAGGACAGGGATGGTACTGCCACAAATCTATCCACATGCTATCTGTTTTTTGTACACTAAACAAACACCTAAGGACGTAAATAACCATGATATAGGACTAGCTGCAACCAGGTATAAGGACACAAAGGAGGCCAAAGGGCCGGTGTTCTGCCGAGAACTGTCCTCCTATCATATAGTGCCCGCCCCGTACTGCGCAGGCGCATCGCCTGCGCAGTACGGAGGAGAAGGAGATGCCGAAAATGCCCGAAGTTGATCAGCTGACCATCAGCTGTACACGGCGCTCGGGCACTTGTTAGTGATGGCTTTGCAAGAGGGCCCCTCTCGGGCTCGCTTCGCTCGCCACGCTTCGGGCACGGCCTCGCTGCGCTCGGCAATTATTTATTCTTACTCTATGTCCACTTGGATAGCAGGGAATGAACCTGGACACAGGGTAAGAATAAAAGCGCAGGCGCCGTGTACAGCTGACGATCAGCTGTTGAACTTCGGAGACTTTCGGCGTCTCGTTTGTCCTTCGTACTGCGCCTGCGCAGTACAGGGCGGACACTTTTGGATAGGGGACTGTATTCGACAAGACACCGGCAGTAGAAGCCAAAGCCGCAGCAGAGTAAGTAGCAGAAAATCAATGGGAGAATATACAAGATTGCCCTTCACTTCCTGATTCAATGACCACAGTAACATTTTGGTCCCACAAAGGATATACATTTAACAATAGTGTTTACAACTCTTCATACACAGAATATACCTACCATAATAAACACCAAAAACTAAAGCAGATCCAGTGATGGCACCCAAAAATTGTGCAGTCACATAAAAAGGGAGTTTAACCCAATCTAGTCTTCCAGTTAAACACATGGCAAATGAAACTGCAGGATTAATGTGCCCACCTAAAATGACAAAAAAAATAGATTCATTCTATATTATTACACAAAAGTTTAATATACCATTTCTATATATTTAAAAACACACACATTTGCGTTTTGGCTTAATAGTTCCATTCTCAAAACCTTGTATAACCAGTATTACCTCCAGCTGCAAGGCGGTAAAATGAATACTGTACTAATTAGTTACCAAATTGCACAGATGTAAACCATTGCCAATTACATTCTGATATTGGTCTGTAGATTGTTTCTAATGTAGCTGAGCGAATTACTGGAAGATTAATTAGGCACTTGCCTCCGGGTGTTTGGTGGCAGCCTCGGAATTTAATAAGCAGTAAATCTAACCTGTAAGTAGCAATCATAATTTTGTAACAAATACATTTGTGATCAGTTGTAACATACCACTGTGTACAGAAAAAAGGAAGATGCCAGTTAATTCATACTGTTTTTGAGAACATCTATTTATTGGTAACTTCACAAAATTCTAAGGTCTTTTTATTTCTTTGCCCACTGAGTTCAATAGACCGTTCGGCAACCGCACACAATTTCGGAGTGGTAGTCTTTGCCCAGGTCTGCTATAAGGGTTTCCAATACTGATGTTAAACTGCTTCTTAAATGCTAGTTTTCTAGTTTTCATGTTGACCCTCTGACTTTCTAATCTTTGACCTGGTACAATTATGCAAACCTGAAGTTCAAACTTGACTTCACTTGCTGCATAATTGTTTTGTCTTCACGTTTTTTTAAAGTATCAAAGTCAGACACAGCCAGGCAGTTTTTAAGAAGGAGATTAACAATAAAGAGGTTCTTTCATTCTGAGTATAAAAAAAAAATGATTGTAAAAAGAGGTTCTTTCATCTTGTTTTTCAATAAAAAGTGTGAGTAACTTTCAGTAACCTAAAGCAACCAATCAAAAATCACTTTACCTAAATCTGACCACTGTAAAATGGCATGCACTTGATTGCTAGAGGTATTTGTTTTGCACTTTGTACATTGCCCCTTTCAGTGCATCATTGAACAAACGCAGAGGTAAGTAAATTAGTATAATACCGTACATTCATTTCTCCTTGGGTTATTGTGAATAACCTCACAGTGAATAATCTTTGAATAACCTCACAGTGAATAATCCCACAGTATTAATTTGTCAGTCAGTGAATGTTTTCATGAAAGTTGCTGTTCTCTGACCCCCAACCACATATTAGCTCCAAGGCAATGAACCACACCTTTAGCCTTGCATCCATATTTTCATGGAAGTAGCATGCAGCCCTAAGCAGTCAATATAGGTCAGTTATAACACTAATGCCGCGTACACACGGTCGGACTTTTCAGCTACAAAAGTCGGACAGCCTGTCCGACATACTTCCGGCGTACCTTCGGCGGACTTGCGGCAGACTTTCTTACGAACGGACTTGCCCACACACGACCACACAAAAGTACGACAGCTTAGTACGCGGTGACGTACACCAAGTCCGACAAGACTATAAAACGGAAGTTCAATAGCCCGTACGACACCCTTTGGGCTCCTTCTGCTAATCTCGTGTTTATCTCGTGTTGGTAGAAGTTTGGTGAGAGACGATTCGCGCTTGTGAGACTCGTATTTTTCAGTTCGTTTTAACTGTTGTTCAGTCTGTGCTTGTGAGGTTTGTATCTGCTTTTCAGTGCGTTTGGTCAGTTGGCATTGAGAAATCTTTGTTTTATTGGCCGCTCGTTCCTGATTTTCAGGTCGTTCTTCACAGGCCTTGCTGTTCTTCAGTGCGTTCTGTTTAGTGCGTTCTGACCAGCCGACCGTTTTGAAGCCATGTTACCTGTACGTACTCGTCGTAGAGCTCGTGCATTGTATGTGCTTGGTGCTGTAGTTTATTCTTCAGCCCAAGACCAGTCCATGAACAGGGCGAGGAGGAGTTCATGGACCAAGAATTGGTTGCTTCAGCGTGACCAGTTCTGTCACATGCCTTTGCTCCGTGAGATCTGTGAGAATAATCCTGAGGATTTCAGGAACTTTCTCCGGATGACGGACCCCGTTTTTGACCGTTTGGTGGCTTTGCTGACCCCCTATATCAGCAGGCAGGATACCTGCATGAGGCAAGCCATCACTCCGGAGCAGAGGCTGGTCGCTACCTTGCGGTATTTGGCCACAGGGAGAAGCCTGCAAGACCTTAAGTTCTCGACAGGCATCTCCCCCCAGGCTCTGGGGATCATTATCCCAGAGACCTGTTCTGCCATCATACAGGTCCTGCAGAAGGACTATATTAAGGTAAGATATTTTTCTTTTATTAGCATCACATGTTCTTTTATGTAATCTTTGATAATGTAATGTATTTCTTGCTTCAAACACTACTTCCCATCATTGCAATATAGTGTGAATGTCCCCTTTTTATCCTCACACATGCTGGAATTTTTTCCTGTTATTTTTTGTCATGCATGTATAGTTTCCTTCAATAACCTTCCCAGCATGAAGTGATGGGAACATATCCACCTAGTCTACTCATTTTGAATGTATTTTGTTGGAGTGTATTTAGTGTGCTTATAATTAGCAATTAGCTAGATTTCACAACCCCCCCCCACTTGAACTCACTCCAAATAGTGTGCTGCTAATTAGCAATTAGCTAGATTTCACAACCCCCCCCCCTGAACTCACTCCAAATAGTGTGCTGCTAATTAGCAATTAGCTAGATTTCACAACCCCCCCCCCCACCTGAACTCACTCCAAATAGTGTGCTGCTAATTAGCAATTAGCTAGATTTCACAACCCCCCCCCCCCACCTGAACTCACTCCAAATAGTGTGCTGCTAATTAGCAATTAGCTAGATTTCACAACCCCCCCCCTGAACTCACTCCAAATAGTGTGCTGCTAATTAGCAATTAGCTAGATTTCACAACCCCCCCCCCACCTGAACTCACTCCAAATAGTGTGCTGCTAATTAGCAATTAGCTAGATTTCACAACCCCCCCCCCACCTGAACTCACTCCAAATAGTGTGCTGCTAATTAGCAATTAGCTAGATTTCACAACCCCCCCCCCACCTGAACTCACTCCAAATAGTGTGCTGCTAATTAGCAATTAGCTAGATTTCACAACCCCCCCACCCCCACCCTCGTAAAAATTTGCTTGAATGTTCTGTGGTGTTGATTTGTCTAAAGCAAATCTATGTTGCACTTTGCAAAATGCATGTGCACTCTACAAGTGCATTTGTTCCAGTGCTTTAGTAAATGAGCAGAAGCTCTGCTGATTTCCATCATCAAATCATATGCAAGCCTCAAAGTGTTTTCATTATTTGCCCTTGCCTGTGATTGTGTACTCCTTGCAACATGAATGCCTTTTGACATTACCTCATTTACTGTAAGCTGGTTAGCAACTGCACCTGCAGAGTGCGACAACTGCAGTCTTGTAGCCTTTTTAGTCCCTAAATTCCTGCGTGTCGTTAAAGTAATTTTTTTTAGGGATTTCACAACCCCCTAAAATGTAATCAATGTTCTATCAGAGGGGGTGAGCAATCTGATAAGTGTGCCTTTTTCCATATTAGTTATTCCAGAAGAATTAAATTATTGAATGTTATACTGATGCTGGGGAATAATGTTTTTAATTGTAATTTTCTTGCAATGTTAGCTTCCAAATTAATTGATTTTGGTTTTCTTGTTTGATTCCCCAGTTTCCTTCAACGCCACAGGAATGGCAGACTGTGGCATCCCATTTTGCCAGCCGTTGGGACTTTCCCAATTGTGGAGGGGCTATAGATGGGAAACATGTCCACATTGTGCCACCACCCCATTCGGGGTCATATTATTTTAATTATAAGGGGTTCCACAGTATTGTTTTAATGGCGGTGGTGTCGGCACACTATGATTTTTTATATGTGGACGTGGGGAAGAATGGCCGGATGTCGGATGGAGGAGTATTTGCCCAGACGGAGTTCTGCCAGCGTCTCCAGAGTGGTGGCCTGGGATTGCCACCTGATGAGGATAACGTGGAAGGACTCCCCTTTGTCTTCATTGCCGATGAAGCCTTCGCTCTCAGCAAGCACCTCATGAGGCCATTCCCCCAAAGAACCCTCACCCCGGAGAGGAGGGTTTTTAATTACCGGCTGGCTAGAGCTAGAAGAGTGGTTGAGAATGCGTTTGGAATTCTGGCCAGCCGGTTCCGCCTGTTTCAAACAGCCATTAATTTGGCGGAATACAAACTTAATTTTATCATTTTATCGTGCTGCATTCTGCACAACTTTTTAAACAAGCATTCTGCCAATTATATAGGCACAGTTGGGCCTGAGGCCGGACAAATAGAAGCCAACCTTACAGGCCTGGATACTGTCCGTACTGGCTTGGCCCCCCAAAGTTCCCGTCAAGTTAGACAGCAATATGTTGATTATTTTATGGGTAGGGGGGCCATTGCAATGGGCCAGGATATATAATTTTTTTACAATAAAAAAAATATTGCTGAAATCTGGCATTATATTTATTGCTTGCCTTTCTTTTGGGCTGTCTCCTAGGTTATGGTCGAGCAGTTGTAGTGCCAACTGTATTTGAATTTTAAAAATGTCTAAATAAGCTCCATTGCCACTGTAAACAACTTTTTGACAATTATAACCAAACTGATACTGAGCCTTGAAATAACAAACCACACATTTGTTAAAATCCTATAAGGAGATGTTTTTATTAATGGTTGTTATGCATTCAGTTCTGCATTTAGTATAAAATGTTCATAGACAAAAATATAATGGTATCTTAATAATGTAGCAAAATATAATTATATTTAAATATTTCTACCTAATCCACAAAAAAATATTTTTGGCTTTTTGATTTTCGAAAACAGGCTTTTTTTTTGTTGGAAAATCAAGTTTTGTTTTTTTTTAAAAGCAAGTTTTTTTTTTTTTTTTTGTTTTTTAAAATCATTTTTTTTAATTTTTTTTGTTTTTTAACATTAATTATTTTTCTTTTTTTGGTGTTTTAAAATCACTTTTTTTTTTTTTTGGTTTTTTAAAATCAATTTTTTTTTTTTTGGTTTTTTAAAATCAATTTGTTTTTTTTTTTGGTTTTTTAAAATCAATTTTTTTATTTTTTTTGTTTTTTAACATTAATTATTTTTCTTTTTTTTGGTGTTTTAAAATCACTTTTTTTTTTTTTTTTGGTTTTTTAAAATCAATTTTTTTTTTTTTGGTTTTTTAAAATCAATTTGTTTTTTTTTGGTTTTTTAAAATCAATTTTTTTTTGTTTTTTTGGTGTTTTTTAGAAAATCAATTTTTATTTTTTTGTGGATTTTTGAGGTATATATGAGAAACAGCCCTCCTTTTTGACATTAGGTTAAACAGCCATTTATGTTCTGCCAAAAAAAGAAAGAGAAGGCCCAGAATGGGGTCAGCAAAACAGGAAATGAAGGACATGATTGATGTTTTGGGGTTTAAAAAAGGGCATTTAGATTCGACCCAAAACATCAATCATGTCCTTCATTTCCTGCTGCATACGATCCAGCCGATTACGCATTTCATCCATGTCTTGATTCCAGGCCATTATTTGACCAATTAGACGTTGGGCACTTTCAGAGGTGAAATAGTCACTTCTTGTTGTTCCTAAAGTGGAATGAAACCAAAAAATGTCTTTAGAAATATGCACACATACATAGTTTACCTTACCATAAATAAAGCTGTTGTCTCAGACACTGACCTGGTGGGGTGCCCATGTAGCCTAATTCCTCCACATCCTCGGGGGTGGCACTGTTGCTTGAATGAAGCACAACCAGATCCCCTAAAATAGAGTAGACAAATTCAATTAAACAAAAGGCAGCCATGCATAGATTAACGTAAGCTGGTGTGTCAGACACTCACCTGGTGGGGTGCCCATGTCGCCCACCTCTCCTTCCTCCACATCCTCAATGGGACTTGGGCTGATTGCCCAATCATGTTTTGCTTGGGGTGGACTGTCTTCTTGTGGTTGGCTGAGTGATTTTTCCCCTATGTGAAACAAAAAATTAGTAATCTAATTAGCACACAGATATTTTAGGACATAATAATTTTCCAACATTTGTAGTGAAGTGGTTTGTGTAGAGTTCCTATTTTACTTCAATCTTTAAAATTATAAAGACATACCGGATAGATAGATATCAATATCTCAAAATATAGTTAATAATCTTTTGATCTCTCTCTATATCTGGAACAAAATCTCTAAATATCTAACTAAATGTAAATCCAAAAAATTAAGAGAACTTCAAATATTCATAAAGAATGTTTTACATTTCTATATCTATCTATCTACCTATCTCTATATTTCTCTCTCTCTATCTCTCTCTCTCTCTCTCTCTATATCTATATCTATCTCTCTCTCTCTCTCTCTCTCTCTCTATCTATATCTATCTATCTATCTATCTATCTATCTATCTATCTATCTATCTATCTATCTATCTATCTATCTATCTATCTATCTATCTATCTATCTATCTATATATATATATCTATATATATATATATATATATCTATATATATATATATATATATCTATCTATATATCTCTCTATATATATATATATCTATATATATATATATATATATATATATATATATATATATATATCTATCTATCTATATATATCTATCTATATATATATATATATATATATATCTATATATATATCTATATATATATATATATAGATATATATAGATATATATAGAGATATATAGAGATATATATAGATATATATCTAGATAGATATATCTAGATATATCTAGATATATCTAGATATAGATATAGATATAGATATAGATATAGATAGATATGGATATGTAACGAGGTTTATTAAAAGATCGTTTAAAACGATGAACAAAAATCTTATAGGAAGGAAAAGCACATGGAGCAGTATACAAGGTAATAAACACAAGAGAAAAACACAAGTACTTACTTTTTTTAAGAACTTTCCGGATACGTCGGTATTGATCCGGCTCCCTGAGTTTCAGGTCAGACCATCTTTTTCTCAATTGATCTTTGGAGCGCTGGACCCCAAAAGATGCCTGCAAAGTCTCCACGACCTTCGCCATTATTTTGGCCTTGCGCAAATTTGGCCGTGCGTACGGCCCATAATTGCCATCATAGTCGTCTTTGTGAAGAATGGCCACCATCTCCACCATCTCTTTAAAACTCATATTAGAGGCCTTAAATCTAGGCCTCATAGATTTCGTTGACGTTCCAGCCTCCGGGCTGTCTCCACTACCTGAGGTCGTCAACATTTCAGGTGTCTCCGCCATTCTTTAACTCCACTACGCGCCGTAACAAAAAATGGGCGGAGAACGTCAGGGGCGGGCGACGCAGGCGGAGTTTCACACATGCGTAGTGTATAAAGGAGGGCCTTGCGCACGTGTCGTACGTACGTTCTGTGCGTCGAATTAGGGGGCGGAGAACATGAGTTAATTTCGAACGTCAGGGGCGGGCGACGCAGGCGGAGTTTCACACATGCGTAGTGTATAAAGAGCCTTGCGCACGTGTCGTACGTACGTTCTGTGCGTCGAATTAGGGGGCGGAGAACATGAGTTAATTTCGAACGTCAGGGGCGGGCGACGCAGGCGGAGTTTCACACATGCGTAGTGTATAAAGAGCCTTGCGCACATGTCGTACGTACGTTCTGTGCGTCGAATTAGGGGGCGGAGAACATGAGTTAATTTCGAACGTCAGGGGCGGGCGACGCAGGCGGAGTTTCACACATGCGTAGTGTATAAAGAGGGGCCTTTCGCACGTGTCGTACGTACGTTCTGTGCGTAGGTGATAGTGAACCAGGACGTTACAAAACGAAGGTAATTTGAGATATATATTTTTTTGGGGTTTATGGTCATGACTTTGTAGCAAGCGGCCTATATGGCTTGATAGATTGATGAGGCCTACATAGGGAGAAGATGATGAGGGGTTAGCAGAAACCTATAATAAGTGTTTTTGGTCTTGTGACTTTCTCTTTTCCAGATATAATGAATCCCCTATTGAAGGATCCAGAGTTCCTTACATCTTTTATTTCAAAATATCGAGAGATGAGGAATTTGTGGGAGGTGAAACACCCTCAGTATTATGCCAAGCATGTGAGGAAGTCAACGCTGGAGAGACTTCTGTCCTTTGTCCAGGCGACCATCCCGGGAGCAACAATGGAGACAGTGCTCAAGAAAATTGGGGTCTTGAGGAACATGTATAAAAGGGAGCATAGGAAGATCCAGGAATCAAGGAGATCAGGAGCATCAGCAGATGATGTTTATGTACCCAGGCTGTGGTACTACAATCAACTCCGTTTTCTTGATGACCAGAATGAAGCCAGGGCATCACTTTCAACCCTTCCCTCCACCCTTCCCTCCACCCTTCCCTCCACCCCAGCAGAGGCTGATGAGGAGCAAGCTGGGTCTTCCATCCTGGATGAACCGGATATGACCATCTGGAGTCAGGTAAATTATTTTAACAAATATTTACTGTACTAATATTAATGATGTTAACTGGATGTTATAATTGTCTAAAATAATTTTGCACTCCAAATTGTGTATACATATCAAATGATAGTAGTGGCTAAATATGTTTGGCACCTGCTTGAAATAATTAGGGTGTCTGATTAGACTCTTTTATTAAAGAGATGTATTCACATTGAATTTGCTAGTCATGAGAAGCAAACTGTGTGTCATTGATGAACCCAAAAAAATAAACTAAAACTATTGTCCTTTTTTTATACACAGGATGAGTCCATCCAGGAGGAATGTGGGGAAAGTGGCAGGCAGGAGGAGACCGGGCCCATGGACAGCCTGGAGGAGGCCGGATTCACCATCATCCTGGAGGAGGCTGGGCCCAGTGTCAGGCAGGAGGTGGCTGCTCCCAGTGAGGTGGCTGGGCCAAGTGAGGTGGCTGGGCCAAGTGAGGTGGCTGGGCCCAGTAGGAGCCTGACCCAATCCCAAGTGCCTCCCCTCCACCTTCCCAAAAAAAGGGCCAGGAAGGGGATGGTCACACAGGACGCATCCCTGCGCCTCATGCAACAGGCCACCCGTTTTTTAACGAGCCCCCCCGAAGCGGAAGAATCCTATGGCTGCTACTTAGCCAGCAGGCTTCTTCAGATGGATTGGGAGCAGCGCCTCTTTTGTGAGCGCCTATTTGGGGAAACAATCCAGAAGGGGCTGCAGGGCACGCTAACACAAAACACCCAACTACATGAGGCAGCCCCCCCTCCTCCTCCTCCTCCTCCTCCTCCTCCTCCTCCTCCTGCCACAACTGAAGCACCAGAGCCACAGCCTCAAAAGAAGGCTACAGGGAATGCTGCAGGGAAGGCTGCAGGGAAGGCTGCAGGGCAGCGTGGAGGAAAGGCTGCAGGGAAGAGAAGAAAGTGATGACCTGGGTTCAGTCTGGTCTGACAGAAGACGCAGGCTGTTGTAGGACCACAGTCTGGGGACATCTAGATCATCTGCTGGTGCTGTTGATCTCTGGGATTCTTGGACCAGATTGTGCTCCCTCTTATATGGACTCCTCAAGATCCCAATTTTCTTGTACACCGACTTTTTCCAGCGTTGACTTCCTCTTTATTTTATTTTGACCATGAATAAATGGATCTTTTTTGAGTTTAGCAAAAGACTTCATGTGTTTTCTTTTAAATCATTGATTTTACACACAATGTTAAATTAACAAGGGACAACAATCTCATTGAGTTTTAAAAAAACACACCAAAAATACATTACTAATGTTAATAATGTTCAAGTGGTAAGTCTTGAAAATAAAAAAATATACATAAACAAAAACGGTGCTTTGGGTTAACTTTATCTAAAAACTAAAAAATAATCACTAGAAAAAAAAAAAAAGAATAATGGGTTCTTTGTGGTAACTTTACAAACCTAAAAAAAAAAAAAAAATAAGGGAAAAAGTATTATTAGTATGGAAACATTGTTTATAAAAAGCATACTATATCATTCATGAGATCAAAGAGAAAAAGAATTCAGAAATCAGTTTGGGAGAACTCTGATTATGAACAGCAAAACACCTTCGTTCTTTAGAGCATTCGTAAAGAAGAAATAAAATGCGCTGCATTCAACGATCACAGATTTTGCAGCGTGATGAATGTGCTACCTACAATACGAACACTAGTTTTACTAGACCGAGTGCTTCCGTTTAGTTTTTGCTTATGAGCATGCGTCGTTTTTTTGTCAATAGGACTAGCATACAGACGAGCGGACTTCGGGGTCCGTCGTAGTTACGACGTAAAGATTTGAAGCATGTTTCAAATCTAAAGTACGTCGGATTTGAGGCTAAAAAAGTACGTTGAAAGTCCGGAGAAGCCCACACACGGTCGGATTACCAGCCAGCTTTAGTCCGTCAGCGTCCGTTGGACTTTTGTAGCTGAAAAGTCAGACCGTGTGTACGCGGCATAAGGCTTGGTTCACACCTCTGACGGATCACAGCAGGGGTCTGGAGTGTCCCTGTTCTCCATTTCAGGGGCGAATCCGGGCCGAATTTTTGCCTTAATTTGGCCCTGAAACAGAGCCAAAGACACACAGCCACTCCGCAGCCGCAACAGAGATATGTGAACTGCCTCCATAGAGAGCCGATCACAATCTCCTGTCATGCGAATTGGTATGAACCCAGTCTAAAAAATCAGTAAATTTGTTTTGTACACATGACTTATGAAACAGAAGACTATTTGTAACTTTGCTAACAATACATGTTTTAATAGCAATAATACATTCTGTGCAAACTTTAAAATTAGCTATGTAGACTTGTTGGTCGGACAAGTCTACATAGCTAATTTTAAAGTTTGCACAGAATGTATTATTGCTATTAAAACATGTATTGTTAGAAAAGTTACATAATATAAATAATCAATCATTTATGCAAGACAAGGGGGTAACTATAAGAACATCGGGGGCGTGGCCTAGCGCGGCATGTGAACAGACCTGTTCACCGGAGCTCCCGCTGTTGATCCTGAGACCGATCCTTTCCTCGCTTGTCCGGACGCCCAAAAGTCACGATACCGGTACCTACAGCCTCCCTGACATCCCAGGCCACAGTAACAACACCAGACTGGGGCATGATGACCCGAGGGAACCGCGGAGAACAAGCGGCCTCGGCCGCGGCTGACTTCCAAGATGGCGCCTGGTCATCTCAGCCTCAGAGAACACCACGAGGCCAGGAGAAGAAAACGGAGCAGGGGGGTAAGTCACAGAAACCCCCTAAGACTAAAGATCAGCCCAGGGACATGCTCTACTATGCCCAGAAGTTAACAGGCTCAGCAGAATCCACACAGAGCAGCACACAGCTACCTGCAGCTTCTAAGGGACAGGCAGACAGGGGTGACACAGACAGGCTAGAAGACACTGACACCATGGAGTCTGTACCTGACCCTATGCCAGGCCTGTTTGATATGCAGGTGGAAGACACCCCCCAGCCCACGCTGAGTGAAATACTCCATGCAGTCCACAGATGTACTGCTTCAGTGGATGACCTTAAGGAGAAGTTTGGAGGGCTGAAGGAGACTGTCTCCCTCCTCCGGCAAGACATCCAGAAAATCAGAGAGAGAACCACGGCAGTGGAGGGGAGGGTCAGCGATATAGAGGACCAGATGCCCCACTTGAACAGGGATGTGAGGGGAGCCGCACAGCATGCACGCCAGGCCTTTGAAAAGACCGACGACATCGAGAACCGCCTGAGACGTAACAACGTCCGCATAGTTGGGCTGCCAGAGAAAGTTGAGGGCAGAGACCCCACGACATTCGTTGAGGAATGGCTGCAAAATATATTTGGCAAAGAGGCTTTTTCGCCATTGTATGCGGTGGAACGGGCACACCGAGTACCACCAAGACCTCTCCCGCCTGGCAACCCCCCCAGAGCGATGCTGGCCAGGCTCCTCAACTATAGGGACCGTGAAGTGGTTCTAAGGTTAGCCAGAGAAAAGGGGACTGTGCAGTTCAACGGTACCAAAATATCCTTCTATCCTGATTTCTCTGCTGAAGTGCAGCGCAGAAGATCTAAGTTTGCTGACGTCAAAAAAAGGCTACAGCGACTGCAACTCAAATATGCAATGCTGTTTCCCGCTAAGCTGAGAGTCACGGCCGGAGACCAGAATCACTTTTTTGAAACTGCGCAGGATGCAGCAGAATGGCTGGACCAGAACGAACAGGATTTGCAACGCCGCAGACGTGAAAATGAGGAAGGCTGATTTCAACTAACCAACTTACCACATATATAACAGGGCGTATACATTCCACTTCTTATATTGCTCCTTAAACAGAGGACGTTTCATTTTTTTTTCATCCAGCGACAGCAATTGAACACCAAACTTTACAGAGCTCGGCACGTTTTTTGTCTGACCAGTCGGGTGGGCTGTGAATGTGCCTCAGCTCCGCACAATACAAGTTGCCATTGTTGATATGGCTTGAGTTTGAGTGCCCTGTTGGCACGGTTTGGGCACATGGAGCCCCACAGTTTCTGATCTCTTTCCGCTGGGCACTGTCAGCGGGACCTGTTTTACAAGTTCTACTTCACCTATGGATCCATCATGTGCTCAATGTCACCACACCATTAAGCTGGTTTATTTTCTGCAGGGATCTGCTGCTTCTCCACTGCGTACTATGCCTCGTCGACCTGCCTCACGCCCCACACATTCGGATGGTCATTTTGCCTGCACGAGGACTGCGACTTGGAAGACACCGGGTGCAAAGCCAAATGACACAGGACAGGGACATGCCTATCAGAAACGGTTCATACCCTCGCTATGTCTGATACACCTATAGTGTCCTGGAACGTGCGAGGCGTGAATGACCCATTAAAAAGATCCATGATCTCTGCTGGGCTGCGGAAGTTTCACCCGGCCATAATAGGTTTGCAGGAAACACATTTGAAAAGCGACACAGTTAATTTTTTACAATATGCCTGGGTAGGTAAAGCCTATCACTCCACTTACTCTGCTTTTTCGCGTGGAGTAAGTGTTCTGATACACAAAGCCCTAGTGTACCAGGAACTTGACTCATTGATAGATATATCTGGAAGGTTTGTGTTTTTGCACTGTAAACTGTATACATTTACATTGATATTAGCCTTTGTGTATGTGCCCCCTCCGTTCTCCAGAGAGGTTTTGCAGCTATTAATCTCATATTTAGTTAACAAACCAGATATTCCGGTATTAATCATGGGTGACTTTAATTGCTACCTGGACCCAAAATTGGACAGACACCCCCCTGTACGGCCTCCTGGGGGCGGACGAGGCACAGCACTAAGCCGTTTACTTACAGAAATAGGATGGATGGAAATGTGGCGTAACAGAAACCCAAGCAACAAGCAATTTTCTTGTTTCTCTAAGACCCATGGGTCGCTATCTCGCATTGATTTATGTATAGGCACCCCAAACCTGGCTGGTAGTATATCTAAAATAGAATACTTCCCGCGAGGTGTCTCGGACCACTCCCCATTAGCTGTATGGCTAACTACTAGGCCCCCTAGTAACCTACCTAGAGCCCCCTGGAAGCTAAATGCCTTCTGGCTGAAACTTTTCACATCGCAAGATAGAATAGCCGCCCAAATCCAGGCCTTCTTTAAAATGCATAGACATCTAACTAATACTCATCTGAAATGGGAAACCTTTAAAGCACACTTAAGAGGGACATTTATCCAGGAAATACAGAAGGTCAAACACAATTCCTCGGTCCTGTTAGAACAGGCTGGGGACTTGGTGCGACAACTGGAATTGACTTATGTTACCAGCCCCACCGACTCTGCCAGGGAGGCATGGATGTCGGCCCAGGACTCCCTGGACCGGCTGAGATCCTCCACAGCAGAGAAAAAGAGATTTTTCTCGAAATTGGCGTTCTATGAAGAGGGGGAAAAGACAGGCCGTTTACTTGCAAAAATCGCACGATCCCAACAGCAGTCTCCGGCCATTGGGGCTATTAGAGCAGCCAATGGGAAAATAGTTAATTCCCCGGAGGTGGTTATCTCCGAGCTGGCGTCTTTCTATGGCGACTTGTATAAATCGAGAGATGCCTACTCGGATGCAGACCTTACCATGTACATGACAAAAATAGATTTACCCTCGCTGCCGGTGGCAGCTCGAAATCAGTTAGAGGCTCCTATAACACTGGAGGAGTTACACACCGCGGCCTGCTCTTTTCCCTCATGTAAGGCGCCGGGAGAGGATGGCCTCCCCATGGAGGTGTATAATGAATATGGTGAACAGATACTCCCCGAACTATTAAAGGTTTTTAATACTAGCCTAGAGGCGGGTAGACTTCCCGAATCCATGACGAGAGCCAACGTAATCCTACTACTCAAACAGGGGAAGGACCCGGTTGACCCCGGTTCTTACAGACCTATATCTTTACTCCAGAGTGACGTGAAGATCCTAGCAAAGGTCCTGGCGTTGCGGGTCAATGGGATCATCTCCTCCATTATACACCAGGACCAGGCAGGTTTTATGCCACAAAAGTCAACGGCTACAAATCTTAGGAGACTGTTCCTGAATATGCAGATGCAAGCGGATAATGGGGGTCAAAGGGCACTGTTGTCTCTAGACGCCAACAAGGCCTTTGACAGCGTTAGCTGGAGATATGTATGGGCAGTGTTGGAAAAGTTTGGTTTCGGTGCAAGGTTTATAGCCTGGGTTAAGTTGCTGTATTCGTCCCCTCAGGCCAATATTAGAGTGACAGACAGGGTATCACACGCTTTCGCTCTGGGCAGGGGGACAAGGCAGGGTTGCCCTCTGTCCCCCCTGCTCTTTGCGATCGCGATAGAGCCCCTAGCAGCCCTGATTAGAGATAATGCCCAGATACAGGGGTTCCAATACGGAAACCTACATGAAAAAATAATGTTGTATGCTGATGACATGCTACTTTTCTTGGGGGACACTGGTTGCTCGTTAGTGGAGGTGATGTCCATAATAAAAACGTTTGGTCACTATTCCGGGCTAACCATCAACTGGTCCAAGTCGGCTCTGATGTTGTTGGAAGGGGATCACGGGGTCGCACTCCCCGAGGGCTGCCCCATTCCCCTGGTCACTGGTTTCAAATACCTGGGCATCCAAGTGGCGCCCAGGATTGGAGACTACTGCGCTTTAAACATCTACCCCCTGCTTTCTCGTTTTCGAGATAAAATAAATACTTGGAACAACCTGAAGATGTCCTTGGCAGGCAAAGCCAACCTAATTAAAATGATCCTAATGCCACAGCTGCTATACTTTCTACATAATACTCCTGTAGTGATCCCACTAAAAATTTTCAGAATAGTGAATACACTCTTTCGTCAGTTATTATGGAACAACAAAAACCCCAGAATTAAGCTGGAGCAGCTGCAGCAATCAAAGGACAGTGGGGGGTTGGCAGTTCCCAACCCCTGGTTGTACTATATAGCGTCCCAATTGCAGCAGCTGGTCGGCTCTATGACACCAGAACCAAAAGGCTCGTCGGCGCGGCTGATGTTAATGGCGACAGGGGCAGAGACCATTCCCATGGGCCTTGAGGCACAGTTGTTTGCAAAGTCCAACAAACAGACCCCTACACTATCACTAGTACAAAAAATTTGGAATAAGGTTAGGCAGCTTCAGGGGGTACAAGGCTTCACTGATTTTAGCCCAATATGGGGCAATCGCTCTTATACTGAGCTGGATAAATTACTACAAGGGCCAAGATGGCGCAAATACGGGGTTAAACTGCTACCACAAATATTCGCAAACGGTAATTTACTCTCCTTTACAGAACTGCAGGATAAATTTAACCTTCCAGATAACATGCTATATTCATACCTTCAGCTGCGGCATGCAATTTTCACACAAGGAGACGCGGGGAGTTGGACGCTGTCACCTACACCGGTGTTTCATGTATTGCAGTCCAGTAGCGAGACCAAGGGTATTATATCTCAATGCTATCAGATGTTATTAGTGAGGCACTTGCGAGCATACCCATGCAAGGCAATGCTGGCCTGGGAAAGGGACCTTGGACAGATTACAGAGGAGCAATGGGAGGAGGCCCTGCAGTCTATTCCCACTTGCTCCCTCAACGTTGCACAAAAGGTTTCCCAATTGTTTATAGCGTTAAGAGTACACTACACCCCAAAAAAACTATTTAAAATGGACAGGACGATAGACCCCCTATGTTCCCGCTGCCGTCAACAAGAAGGGGACCTCATCCACCTTCTGTGGAGATGCCCGAAGCTCCACAGATATTGGAGGGAGGTGATGGGCACGCTCAATGAGGTATTTCAAACGAAAGTCCCCATAGACCCCATATGCTGCATACTAGGGGTCCTGGAAGATGAGATCCCGGAAGAATTGGTCAGGGTCGCGTTCTCCAGAGCTTTATTTCAAGCCAGAAAGCTCATACTTATGGGTTGGAAGTCAGTGGAACCACCTACTAGTCGCACATGGGTGGAACACATGGGACAAACCCTCATAAGGGAAAAGTATATATATCAACACAGAGGGTGCCCTACCAGGTTTGAACGAATTTGGTCCAAATGGTTGGACACACCAGGGCTAAGCCCGAGAGAGCTAGTGATGTCCAGACTCTTACAATCTCTGTAAACATAACGAGGAGGTGCAGGACAGTGTAAATATTATAAGATGTGCGGGTGGGGTAGGGGAGATGAGGATAATGTGTACTTGGGTTTGCAGAGGTGTTGTGGTGAGATGAAGAGCAAAGTTGACATAAACACTGTATGTATGTACATGAAGGATTTCTGTTACAACAAATCCTATGTAATTGAAAAAATGGTGTCGTTGAACGATGGATAATATGTGAATGTTCAATAAAACCTTTTTTGATTTAAAAAAAACTATAAGAACATCGGTTCATGTGACTTTTATGAGGCCAACGGTACAGCAAGCCAAGTATACTGAGAAAAAACATTCCCCTAAGGCTTCTTTGTCTGACTGGTCTGACTGCATAATACTCAATCTAGACAGCACTAGTACTTGGCAAACAGACATTAGAACATGAAAGAGTGATAGGACAGCCTATTTCTTAACACAGAGAGTAGAGGCTCTGAAGGCCCTAAAACTAACTGGCTTAATTACTTATCATGAAAACTCAAATATGCATCTCTTTTAGATACATGCTGTAAAATTATATTGTTTCACATTTTTATAAGTGACGGACCAACTGCTGTCATCACCCTTCTTTTGATGATTTCTTCATGAGACACTTGGAAAACTTTGGAAGTTTGGAATATGTAAAAGTTGTAGAACTGAGCCTGGCTATGCATGAGGGTTTATTTACTAAAACTGAAGAGTGCAAAATTTGATGCAGCTGTGCGTGGTAGCCAATCTGCTTCTAACTTCAGCTTTTTCAATTGACAATAAAACCTGGAAAGTGATTGGTTTCGATGCAGAACTGCACAAGAGTTTGCACTCTCCAGTTTTAGAAAATAAAGCCCACAGTGTCCAAATGAAGTGTGCATGGCCTACAAAAAAATAACGTTATGGTGCCCACTGTTTGGAGTAGGCTGGGAAACTTTGGGTTGGGGGGCAAACACAATCAACTAGCCCTTTCCTGGTTGTAAAAGATTTGTGTGGGATAAAGAGAGTGTAGCATGCAAAGTAAGGTTGCTGCACTGATTATGGGCATGGTGGAAGGTTTTTTCTTTTTTTTTTTTTTTTAATTTTTAATAGGTATGATTTATTATGACACAGAGCTTTCAACATTAGCTCACTTTGTAGCTCTAAGCATTATGTCACAAGACATCTTAGAGCTACAATGCACGTTGGTGCTGGAAGACTGCCATAGGTCCGAACAGGGAGTAGGTAGTAATCTGCATGTGTCCATAACTGTAAGTCTAATCAGTGTGTCTGAACATGACCTACCATATCTTACTAGCACTGGCCCTGGAAGGGGTGCAAATGCCCCCTGTTCCCAGCCCAATTCTCTCTTGCTCACTGTAGAGTAACAGATCTTTTTGTAGTTTCAGTCAGTGGGATGGTGTAAAGCTGGCCATGCACTAGTAAAATCTGATTAAATTTTTCTTTTTAAGAACCTACAACCTTCAACCTACATAAATCGGGGCTGCCCATGGTAGAACAATAAGGTGTCGCTCCTCTGTATGATGCTGTAGGGTGTGTGTGTTTGCAACCTTACTTACTTCGAAAGTATGATGATTATAGGTAGAGTGTTCCCCCCTCCCCTCCTTCCTTTTCCTAACCCTTCTTGACTAACTCTGTCCGTTTCCCCTCCCCCTCCCCTCACTGCCTACTAGGAATAGTCTGGGACTTTTCTGTGCTTGTTATAACCCATTAAGCTTTATTGTGATCTGTGACGGGAGGGCCCGTGGAACCCAGAATCCCTTGGAGAGGTTGGGAAACCCTTGTTTCAGCTCCCCATGCACCTCCTATGTCTAAGTCACCCTGTGTCCATTAGGGCAGTGGTCATCAACCCTGTCCTCAGGGCCTACTAACAGGACAGGTTTGCAAGATAACTGAAATACATCACAGGTGATATCATTTTCTGCTCAGTGATTGCAGTATTCTAGTCTGCATCTCCCCAAGATAATACATAAAACCTGGCCTGTTAGTGGGCCCCGAGGACAGGGTTGATGACCACTGCATTAGGGGCACAGGGTGACTGAGAAAGTGTGGCTTGGATTACTTTAAACGGAACAGCAATATTTATTCACAATATCTCCCAGGATATGTATAAAGCCTATTCTTGGTTTGATTCTGAACTCGACATGTTAATTAAAAGAGCTGATCACATTGGCCTCTGTACAATGTAGGAGACTGTCCGACGCCTACTGGAGCTTCTGCTATTGTGAGAAGGTTTGCTTTGTTTATAATCATGATAATGTTGATTGTGTCTTCTGAGCTAAAAGACGGCAAGTCTGTCCTGAAAGGTCATACATCTGAGTCACCTAGGCTGTCTAAATGATAAGTTAATTAGCTCATGTTAATTAGGTTTCTGGTTACAGTTTATATTGCCATTCTGGTGTATATATTTGTATGAGATCTCAAAATAAACAGTCCATGTTAAAGCTGTGTAACTGGGCTAGTCTCGTCTGGGTCTCGGTTACAATATTCAGCTGTAAAATGGGAAGGTCCAGATTGGAGGAAGCTGTGTACTGATGGAAGCACTCAAGCGGAGTGCAACGGGGATCCATTACATGATCTATACCACCTTGGTATACTGATGATGTTGGTTTGTCTTTTTGGACTTTATTACTCTCTGATGTAATTACCCTTTTGGATTTATAAGGCACTTAACCATGTCAAATTGTAATACTGTATTATATTCATGATTTCAATAAAAAACTCTTTTTTGTAAAAGAAAAAAAAAAACGGTTCATTTAATTTTCTAATCATTAGTGGAGATAAATCAGCATTCATTTTTGGACTGCAGTGATGAGAAATCAGGATGTAGGATGAAAACATTTTCCCAAATAAACAAATTTTGTTTGGGAAAGTCCATTCACTCCAAAATTGAATGTTAAAAGAAAAAGAAATTTCAAAGTACTTTAAAATGACATAACAGCCAAAACAGTAAAAATAAATAAATAAATAATAATAATATATGAGTTTATTTTCGGTTTTTTTTTCACACAGCTAGTAAAACCATACATTTCAGTTCTAGAGGTTTTGTAACGCCAGAGTTGTTATTTAGAAGCGACCTTGATGAGCTCATTTTTGTTTGCTTGCTTTTAAGGTCATTTTTCCTTTCAGCAAATAAACAGAGATAATTTAAAGCCCACCCTTCCTGCTTAATATAGCCTTGCCAGGTGTAATTATTAAAATGTGTTTACTAGATAAGAGTGATCTTGTAAAATCCAACTTCTGGTGTTTGCTTGCTTCCACGATTGCAATCTGTGCCCAATTGCTGATTGTCTATTGATTTGTTTTTCTTTTTTGTGCTTGCTTTTGAAGGAGCACCTACAAAGAATAGCAATCTAGGACATTATATATAGGAAAAAAAATATCCCAATGGCTATTAGATCATTAAATATGCAAGCCATCTTGTATGCCTTTTATTAGCTGATTAATGCTGCAAGAGGGAGCATATATAGAACATGAACTTGATCATTAAAGATACCACTAGTTGTGAATCACCCTAATCCACCATGGACCTTGAATACAACAGATAGGTTTAATCATCTTTAGGCCTAAAGCTGGGTTCACACAGGCCAAATGTCAGAAGACATCGGCCAGTTTAAAAGAAAACAGGCAACGTTCAGCCTGTGTGTACGACACCCTGTCCGACAGAGGCCAGCCGTTTGGCCAGCTTCTGTTGGATGAGCATGCTGGAAATCCAGCAGCCGACCGACTTCCAATCAGCGCTCTCGGCCAATGGAGAACGCTGATCAGAGTGTTCTGGCGGGGGGGGGGGGGCATCCCCCAAAGGGGCATCCCCCTGTCGGAACACAACAGCTCAGCATGGGGAGATCACTGTACTGACTTTGTATAACCCTGCTGGGTTGAACAACAAAAAAAAAACGCATAGTGTGTACCAGGCTTGAGTCATTAGTTTGTCATTGCATCTTATGATGGACATATACTATACATAACAATCTGACCAAACGATTCGTCATAGAATCGGACAATAGAATTGAATCTGATTTATAAAAAAAGTCACATACTGTAATAGATCTTTTTTTAACAAAATTAGTTAATTTACTCAAATAAATTCTGATTGGTCTGGGTGAAAAATGTGATCATAGGAAGGTAGATAGAGCGATATCATAGTTGAATCTATGGCGCTTTGAACAATATTTATGATCTTTTGATACCAGTTGTATTCTTGAACAGTAAGTTGATTAACAGTACAATTGTATATAAAGTTGTTCTTTGTATACGCACCAGTAGAAAGTGAATGTAGGTTAATGTGCAGTGAATGCACAGACTGGTCATTTCTTTCCTCCAGTCCTGAGGATTACACAGCACAGCCACATGGATGACACTTACACTTAAAGTGGTTCTTAAGGTAGAACGTGTTTTACCTTAATGCATATGCATTAGGGTAAAAAAAAAAAAAAAAAAATCTTCTGTGTGCAGCTCCCCTCCCTCACCAAGACCCCCTTATACTTACCTGAGCCCGATCACGATCCAGTGATGTGTCCAAGAGCAGCGGCTCTCTTGACTTGACTATCTTTCTCCTCATTGGAGATCGAGGTAGCAGCGGGAGAGATTGGCTCCTGCTGCTGTCAATTACAGCAAGTGAGAAGGGAGCAGGGGACAGGGCCCGAGCCACGCTGTGTGGACACACAGAATGCAGCTTGGGAGCAAGCTTGCACAAGTGCCCCCATAGCTAGTGGCTTGCTATGTGGGCATTCAGAGGGAGTAGGAGCCAGGAGCACCGGCGGGGAACCTCAGAAGAGGAGGATCAGGCTATTCTGGGTAAAACCATTGCACAGAGCAGGTAAGTATGGCATGTTTGTTATTTAAAAAAGTTTCCTTTAGAATCAGTTTAGGGAGTACAGTGGTGTCCTCTCTCCATGCCACGCCTACTTGCTTGGCAATTTAACAGCAAAAGCAGACTGATGAGTAGGGATGGGCCGAGCACCCCCCAGTTTGGTTCGCACCACAACAGCTCGAACAGGGAAAAAGTTATAGCGAACATGCGAACCCTATTAGAGTCTATGGGACACGAACATGAAAAATCAAAAGTCCTCATTTTAAAGGCTTATATGCAAGTTATTGCCATAAAAAGTGTATAGGGGCCCGGGTACTGCTCTAGACATTAACCACTTCCCTACCCACCCATAGTCATATGATGTCCGCAGGTGGGATCTCCCATCCTGCGCGGGCTTCCCGGCGGTATAGGGGGCATCCGCTGCATCACTTCAGGGCCGATGCGCATGCCTGGCCACCGCAATGTCGACCGGGCACCCGCGATTGCTGGTGACAGAACGGAACATGTATCTGTGTGTGTAAACATACAGATCCATGTCCTGTCAGGGGAGAGGAGACAGATCGTGTGTTCCTAGTATATAGGAACACGGATCGGTCTCCTCCCCTAGTCAGTCCCCTCCCCCCACAGTTAGAATCATTCCCCAGGTAACACATTTAACCCCTTGATCGCCCCCTCATGTTAACTCCTTCCCTGCCAGTGAGATTTATACAATAATCAGTGAATTTTTTATAGCACTGATCGCTGCAAAAGTGTCACTGGTCCCAAAATAGTGTCAAAAGTGTCCGATCTGGCAATGTCACAGTCACGATAAAAATTGCAGATCACCGCCATTACTAGTAAAAAAAAAAAATAATAAAAAAAATGACATAAATTTATCCCCTATTTTGTAGGCGCTATAACGTTTGCGCAAACCAATCAATATACGCTTATTGCGATTTTTTTCCCCAAAAATAAGTAGAAGAATACATATCGGCCTAAACTGAGGAAAAAAAATTGTTTTTTAAAAAAAAATGGGATATTTATTATATAGCAAAAAGTAAAAAATATTGTTTTTTTCAAAATTGTCGCTCTTTTTTTGTTTATAGCACAAAAAATAAAAACCGCAGAGATGATCAAATACCACCAAAAAGAAAGCTCTATTTGAGGGGAAAAAATTATAAATTTAAATTGGGTACAGTATTGCATGACCGTACAATTGTCATTCAAAATGTTACATCTCTGAAAGCTGAAAATTGTCAGGGGGAAGGGGGTGAAAATGCCCCATATTAAAGTAGTTAATCAATGCAAAAAAAAGTTTTTAAAATGATTGTTTTTTTTTTAAAGGAGCAGTGATTTTAATGATGCTTAAAGTGAAATAATAAAAAAATGAAATCTTCCTTTAAATATCATGCTTGGGGGGTCCCCTTGGTCTGCCTGTAATGTGGCGCATCTGTACAATGTATAGAACATGCCCCAGCAATAATGACATTTCTAAAGGAAAAAATGTAATTTAAACTTGCTCGTGGTTGTAATGTATTGCCAGATCCCGGCAATATAGATGAAAAAAAATGGTGTGGGGTCCCCCCCAGTCCATACCAGGCCCTTTGGGTCTGATATGGTCTAAAAAAAATTGGGGTGGGGTCCCCCCAAAATCCATACCAGACCAGACCGAGCCCCCCCCCTCTCCTGAACCATACCAGGCCACTTGCCCTCAACACGGGGAGGGTGCTTTAGGGTGCCATGTTGATGGTGACAAGGGCTTCTTCCCGACAACCCTGGCCGGTGGTTGTCAGGGTCTGCAGGCAAGGGGGTTTATCGGAATCTGGAAACCCCCTTTAACAAGGAGGCCTCCAGATCCTGACCCCCCCATGTAATGGATATCGCGTACATCGTAGCCCTACCTATTCACCAAAAAAGTGTCAAAAAGTAAAAACCACAAGAAACAGTTTTTGACAAATCCTTTATTAAAAAAGAAATCCATGTAAATCACGTCGCCCAACTGACCCGAAAAATAGCAAAACTGAAAACGCTCCAGTTCCATGGGAGGCCTCCCGCCAACTGTCTCTTCGCTTTGACAGCTCTTATATAGGCAAGGGCGGGGCCACCCGGTGACGTAACCAGGTGACTCCGCCCCTTCTGACATTTTGTGACTTTTCGGGTCCGTCGGGTGGCACGATTGACATGAATTTACATTTGCGGGACAATTTTTTTTCTATTTTAATAAAGAATTTGTCAAAAACTGTCTCTTGTGGTTTTTACTTTTTTTGACATTTTTGGTGAATGGGTAGGGATACGATGTACCCAATACCCATTCACATGGGGGGGCGGGATCCGGGAGTTCCCCTTAAAATCTATACCAGACCAAAGGGCCTGGTATGGATTTTGGGGGGACCCCATGCCTTTTTTTTCTTAATTCTGTCATAGGGTTCCCCTTAACCACCTCAATACACTGTATTATACAGGCATACCCCATTTTTAAGTACACAATGGGATTTATTTACTAAAGCCGGAAAGTGCAAAATCAGGCCCACTTTTGCATAGAAACCAATGAGCTTCCAGGTTTATTACCAAGGCTTAATTGAACATGCTGGGGTTAGAAGCTCATTGGTTTCTATGCAGCAGTGAGCCTGATTTAGCACTTTTCAGCTTTAGTAAATAAACACCATTGTGTACCTAAAAGTGGGGTATGCCTGTATACTCTGCACTGCACTATATACTCTGCACTGTGTTATATACACTACACTGACTGCACTATATACTCTGCACTACGTTATATACTACACTGACTGCGCTATATACTCTGCACTGTGTAATATACACTACACTGACTGGACTATATACTCTGCACTGGGTTATATACACTACACTGACTGCAGTATATACTGTACTCTGCACTGCATTAGATACACTACACTGACTGCACTATATACTTTGCACTGGGTTATATATTCTACACAGACTGTACTTTATTTTTTATCCTACACTGACTGCACACTTAATTCACTAACTAACCTGCCTAATCTCTCTCCATTCATAAACACTATACACGGCTGCCGTTTAAGCAGCTTTATATAGAGTGAGGCGTGGACTTAGCCCCTGCCTTTGGCCAATCATGGCTCTCACAGCACATCACACTGTGATTGACCAATGCATATGGGTCAAGTGCATGCTTTGGCCAATCAGCAGCCTTCAATGCACTGCGATCTCGCAGTGCATTATGGGGTGCATCGCGGCAGGCGAACGTCCCACGTATGCCCCATATGTTCGTTTGTTCTACAAACAAACGGACACCCTATGTTCAAGTCAAACATCAGGTCCATCCCTACTGATGAGAATATCCCTCTTCCCAATCTGCTCTCTCCTCCTATCACTATATTCCTTGTCAACATATTTGTATACAGCACACCTGATTGGCTCCTAGTCCTCCCCTTCTTCTCTACTTGCGGGATATATTATAGGGGACTGCAAGAGGTTGATTGCAAGTCAGATTCATATATTTAAATGAACCGAGGAACAACTATTTCTGTGAACATGTCTGCATACTTCTTTTAGGGAACCTAAGACCCAGGTCTCTACTGTGCAAGATTAACATCATCGAGAATGTTAGCACTTCTGCCCCTTTCTGTCTCCCAGATGATCTTGTTAATCTGCCCAAAAATGGATCAAAATTTGGCCAGTTCAGCAGTGATTGGACGAATTTTGACTTCTGTTGAATGGGAATGTTGAAAAGCTTTTGTCAATCAGTGGCTGCAGTGCTGATCAGTGTATTCTAATAGTGGAGAAGTCCTGTTATCAGAATACAATGACACAGCACGAAGGATTCCTCCATTCACCTTGCTTGTGTGGAAGGGGGAATCCATTCATTTTTTACAATCAGTCCTCCAGCTGATCCAAAAAATATGATCCATGTATGGCCACCCTTAAACCAGGTACACACAGGGTGAGTGTTTTGAGACATTTGCCGGTTAAAAAAAAAAAAACATCTGACATTCAGACCGTGTGTATGTCCGTCTGTCCGACAGAAGCCGGGAATGTGGCCGGCTTCTGTCAGACGAGCATGCTGGAAAATCAGCAGCCAACTGACTCCCGTCAATGGGGGAGAGCACTGATTGGAGTGTTCTAGGGAGGGGACATCCCTCTGTCAGAACACAACAGCTCAGCTGGGGGAGATGGCTGTACTAATGTCAGATGGTTAGCACAGCGGCTCCAACCAGAGCTGTCAGGTTTTTTTGTGCAACCCGCTGAATTTTTGTGTATCAGGCTTCAGTCAACCATCACATTGTTGGACCAGGTTTACTCAAAAGGCCCAAAAACTAAACACAAATGCCTTGTGGCCTCTCTATTCTTACTTAAATTTATCAGCAGTCTATACAGTAGTGTGTTCAACACATTGGGATTAATTTACTGAAAGCAAATGGACTGGTCACTTTGCAAGGGAAGTTACATTGTGCAGGGGAATTTTCCCGAGAACTTATTGAGGTGACATTTCACTTTGCAAAAATACCCAATCATGAGCAAGAAATATATTTAAAAAAACTGTTTTTGCTTGCACATGATTGGATGATGGAAGTCAGCAGAGCTTCACCCCATTCACTAAGCTCTGGGGAAAATTCCCTTGGAAAGTGCAATTTCTCTTGCAAGGTGAACAGTCTATTTGCTTTTAGTAAATCAACCCCAACCAATAATAACTCATGTTGCAAGCAGAACTTGGTTTTAAAGTAAGCCAAAATATGTTGCAAATCCTTTTCTGTTGAACAGTGCAAACAATAGCCAAATTCAGACTCAAGTAAGCAATTCATTTTATGGATGAGTGGTTTCAGATTTTTTTTTTTTGTTACAGTTCTTAAAACATTTTGGAACAGGCAGTTGATAATAGTAAATTGCACCTCGAAGTCAAGCAATTTTAATTCATCAAACTTCAATAGATAAAAGGAATAAAGGAATATATCTGGACAACAATGTTGCGTGCACATCTGTAGAAGATACGTATCGTTGCCATGGTTGCCAGTTCAGGGCTCTCTAATACAGATCACGAGCTTGAGAGATCAGGAATGGTCCTCTCTATAGGAACCTGAAAGATCTATTACCTTCACTTTATTGTAAGCTTGTCTTTCAAAGTGTGAATTACTACTCCTTAACTGCCTGTTATATAACCAAGTGCTTTCACATTATTGCAAATCCAATTTATATGCATCTAAGTGATACACGGGCTTTAAAACATTGCCCCTTCCATTCATAAATAGAATTAGATTTTTGGCTGCCATTGATCTCTGAACTCTGTTATTGAACAGCAGCTGGAGAGGTTATAAGATTCTTGACATAGATTATTCTGTCACTTATAAGATACCTGGCTTATTTTATGAAAATTCACATTCAGCTATGGCACAAATGTTTCCACTTAAAAGCTCCGACCAATTCTTATCCATTCCAAATGACCAATCATTTAACTTTAATAACTAACACTGGGTAAGGTATGACTCACATTGCCAAATACATCACTTGTAAGAAAGGCAATAATGATATCATCTTCCATTATTTAATAATAGCAAGTGGAACCCTTTTAGAATTTAACTAGGCATACGGTTTTATGAAAGTCAAAGGTAATATTTTCTTTGGGTGTTCCTAATTTAAAATTATTACTGAAAGATAAAGTTCAAATGTTGCTAATAAAATATGGACCTGCTGTTTCATCTTTAGGACTACCTGGACTCAATGGGGGAGATTTATTAAAACTGGTGCCCATAGAATCTGGTGCAGCTCTGTACAGAACCAATCAGCTTCTAGGTTTTATTGTCAAAGCTTAATTGAACAAGCTGAAGTTAAAAGCTGGTTGGTTACAATGCATAGTTGCATCAGATTCTGTGTGCACAAGTTTTACTAAATCTCCCTAATGTCTTAATGTTGTAACACCATTTGGTCCCTAGCGTGCATCTGTATTTGTGGGTGTCCATACTATGGTGTATTTGGAGCTAAACAAAATCAGTTTGCAGTTGAGGCCATCTTTTTCATCCCTATTTTCCCCTTTTCTGTTTCTATGTCCTTCGACTTCACCACCTCTATCTTCCTGTAGTCCTTTTTACTTTACTTACATTACTACATATTCACACTCTTTTGCGGCTTTACCTTATGATACATTAATCTTGACTGTGAGATCTTACATGTTGCTTACTGTACATGTAACATGCTTACATGTTTCAGATAATATTGGGCCACCACAAATTTATTTATCTCCTGTTTCTCATCTTGCAAATTGTTTCCTTTCTTTTGTATCTATGATATGTGGCCAATGATATCATACTATCATATATCATGCTCACATGTACGCTGACAATTCTATATGTACAATGCCTTGAAAAAGTATTCATACCCCTTGACATTTTCCACATTTTGTCATGTTACAACCAAAAAACGTAAATATATTTTGTTGGGATTTTAGACCAACACAAACTGGCATATAATTGTGAAGTGGAAGTAAAATTATATTGTTTTTTTCAAAAAATTTTACAAATAAATATGGGAAAATTGTGGCTTGCATTTGTATTCAGCCCCCTTTACTCTGATACTAGGGATGAGCTTCACACCTCCCCAGTTTGGTTCGCACCAGAACTTGTGAACAGGCAAAAAATTTTGCAGAACACGCCGGGGGCGCGCATCGTTGTTGCGGTATGTCAGTCTCTCTAAGAGCCTCTTTACCACATGATCAGCTGTTTCCCATTTACGGCTGATCACGATGTAAACAGGAAGAGCCATTGATTGGCTTTTCCTCTCTCGTGTCTGTCAGACGCGAGTAGAGGAGAGCCGATCGGCTGCTCCTCTGACAGGGGGGGTCTGTGCTGAGTGATTATCAGTGCAACCCCCCCAAGGATGCCCACACTGGACCACCAGGGACGCCACCAGGACCACCAGAGGTGTCACCACTTGGTATGCCACCCTAGACCACCAGGGATGCCAATTAGTGCCCACAATGGATGCCAATCATTGCCCACAATGGGGATCACTGATTGGCAGGCATTATTGTTTGGCAATGATTGGCATCCATTAGTACCATCTATTGTACATCAGTGCCACCTATCAGTGCCCATCCGTGCCACCTATCAGTGCCCATCCATGCCACCTTTCAGTGCCCATCAGTGCCACCTATGTGTACCCATCAGTGCTGCATATTAGTGCCCATCAGTGCCGCCTTATCAGTGCCCCATCAGTGCTGCATATTAGTGCCCATTATCAGTGCCCATCAGTGCCACCGCATCAGTGCCATCTCATTGGTGCCACCTCATCGGTGCCCATCAGTGCCCGTCAGTGCAGCCCCATCAGTGCCCATCAGTGAAGGAGAAAATGTACTTATTTACAAAGTTTTGTAACAGAAACAAAAAAAAAATTATTTTTTTTTTAAATTTCTGTCTTTTTTTATTTGTTTAGCAGAAAATAAAAATCCCAGAGGTGATCAAATACCACCAAAAGAATGCTCTATTTGTGGGAACAAAATGATAAAAAATTTAGTTTGAGTACGGTGTAGCATGACAGCGCAATTGTTATTCAAACTGCGACAGTGCTGAAAGCTGAAAATTGGTCTTGGCAGGAAGGTGTATAAGTGCCCGGTATTGAAGTGGTAAAGGCTTATATGCAAGTTATTGTCATAAAAAGTGTTTTAAGGACCTGGGTCCTGCTCCAGGGGACATATATCAATGCAAAACATTTTTTTTAAAATGCCCGTTTTTTTCAGGAGCAGTGATTTTTTTCATGCTTAAAGTGAAACAATAAAAATGAAATATTCCTTTAAATATTGTGTCTATAGTATGCCTGCATTTTTCCCATGTTTAGAACAGTACCACAGCAAAATGACATTTGTAAAGGAAAAAATGTCATGTAAAACTGATCGCGGCTGTAATGAATTGTCGGGTCTGGGCAATATAGATAAAACTAATTGAAAGAAAAAAGAGCATGGGTTCCCCCCCAGTCCATTACGAGGCCCTTTGGGTCTGGTATGAATATTAAGGGGCACCTAAACCAAAATGTAAAAAAAAAAATAGCGTGGGGGTCCCCCTATAATCCATACCAGGCCCTTCAGGTCTGATATGTAAACTAAGGGGAACCCTGCACCAAATTAAAAAAAAATGGCATAGAGGTCCCCCCAAAATCCATACTAGACCCTTCAGTTCCGATATGGATTTTAGGGGAACCCTGTGCCAAAATTTTTTTAAAAATGGCGTAGGGGTCCTCCCCAAAATCCATACCAGATCCTTATCTGAGCATGCAACCTGGCAGGCCGCAGGAAAAGAGGGGGGAAGAGAGAACGCTCCCCTCCTGAACCGTACAAGGCCACATTGCCTCAACAAAACGCGACCGCTCTGCCTCCGTGGGAGGCTCCCGCCGACTCACGCTTCTTCTCTCTGACAGTTCTTATATAGCTGAGGGCGGGGCCACCCGGTGACGTAAACGGCATCAGAGGGGGCGGGGTCACGTTTGATTTTTCATGTTAGTGTCCCATAGACTTTAATGGTGTTCCAGCGGCTTTTGAATTTGCCATGAACACCGCATATTGTGTGCTGTTTGGCGAACAGGTGAACACCTGATGTTTGACTCGAACATCGGGCTCATCCCCATCTGATACCCCTAACTAAAATCTAGTGGAACCAATCACCTTCAGAAGTCTTCTAATTAGTAAATAGAGTCCATCTGTGTGTAATTTATTCTCAGTATAAATACAGCTGTTCTGTAAAGCCCTCAGATGTTTGTTAGAGAACTTTAGTGAACCAACAGCATCATGAAGGCCAAGGAACACACCAAACAGGTCAGGGATAAAGTTGTGGAGAAGTTTAAAGCAGGGTTAGGTTATAAAAAAATATCCCAAGCTTTGAACATCTCACGGAGCACTGTTCAATCAACCAAAAATGAAAAGAGTATGGCACAACTGCAAACCTACAAAGACATGGCCGTCCACCTAAACTGACAGGCCAAGCAAGAATATTAATCAGGGAAGCAGCCAAGAGGCCTATGGTAACTCTGGAAGAGTTGCAGGGATCCACAGCTCAGGTGGGAGAATCTGTCCACAGGACAACTATTAGTCGTGCACTCCACAAATCTGGCCTTTATGGAAGGTTATTGAAAAGCAAGAAAAGCAAGAAGAAAGCCATTGTTGAAAGAAAGCCATAATAAGTCCCGTTTGCAGTTTGTGAGAAGCCATGAGGGGGACACTGCAAACATGTGGAAGAAGGTGCTCTGGTCAGATAAGTGCAAAATTGAACTTTTTGGCCTAAAAGCAAAATGCTATGTGTGGTGGAAAACTAACACTGCACATCACCCTGAACGCACCATCCCCACTGTGAAACATGGTGGTGACAGCATCATGTTGTAGGGATGCTTTTCTTCAGCAGGGACAGGGAAGCTGGTCAGAGTTGATGGGAAGATGGATGGAGCCAAATACAGGGCAATCTTAGAAGAAAACCTATTAGAGTCTGCAAAAGACTTGAGACTGGGGCGGAGGTTCACCTTCCAACAGGACAACTATCCTAAACATACAGACAGAGCTACAATGGAATGGTTTAGATCAAAGCCTATCCATGTGTTAGAATGGCCCAGTCAAAGTCCAGACCTAAATTCATTTGAGAATCTGTGGCAAGACTTGAAATTTGCTGTTTACAGACGCTCTCCATCCAATCTGACAGAGCTTGAGCTATTTTGCAAAGAAGAATGGGCAAAAATGTCACTCTCTGGTAGAGAGCTATGCAAAAAGACTTGCATCTGCAATTTCAGCGAAAGGTGGTTCTACAAGGTATTGACTGGGGGGCTGAATACAAATGCACACCACATTTTTCACATATTTATTTGTAAAAAATTCTAAAAACCATTTACATTTTCCTTAACTTCACAATTAGGTGCCACTTTGTGTTGGTCTATTACATAAAATCCCAATAAAATACATTTACGTCTTTGGTTTTAACATGACAAAATGTGGAAAATTTCAAGGGGTATGAACACTTTTTCAAGGCACTCCATGAAAAACCTTCTAATAAATGTTTATTAAATAATTAAAGAATATATATATTGCTGTAATACATGGCTAGCAGGTGAGCTATTACAGTCATCTGTTTGCTTAGGGAGCCCAAAGTGGTCTACATTATTTACAGCTGGTGTAGAATTTGTTATTAATTGCCATGGAGCAGCATCAGCCTTTTGGTTTTACATCAATAGCAAAGTATTAAAGCCCAACTGCTGTCAAAATTACTATTTTTTTTTATTTTGGATAACGTTAGGAATGGACAGGAAATGAGACTTGACGTTTCCACATTTCCTCCACAGAGACACAGACAGTTCCAAAACCTGATAGAAATTTTAACCCTTCTGCAATGTTTTTATATGCTGTTTATGCTTCTATTTTGGAGATTTACCCTGTCCTCCTGCCTCCCTCACTGAAAAAAACATATGAGGAAAGATTTCTTAAATGGAGACATTGACATCAATAGTAGTCTGGGGAAGGGGTTAGGATCTCTGTCAGATGTTAATGCTGTCTGTTTTCTACTTTCCATGTTTTTGGACAATTATGGTTTTGACAGGACAGGAGGTGAGGGTAAATCCTCCCAGTGGCATGTTTCAGTTAAACCCGACAGACAAGGGAGACCCTACTTCTATCTTAGGATTTTCCTTCCACCCCTTTCCTCCCCTCCCTCCATCCTCTATATTCTGGTGTTATATTAAGAATTCTGATGGGCGAGGCTACAAGGGATCGCAATGAAATATAGTTATATTGCCTTTCAAGAGGTGCTTTATTTGAATATAGATATGCAACCATATATTATGTGGTACAGAATTTTCCTTTTTATTGCATTATACATTGTATGATATTGAACATGTGTGCATTTATCTGAAGTCTTAAATAAATAAAAAGCTTTACCTCTTCTCCACTCTGTACAAAGCTAGAAATAAAAGATGCCTCTTGTTTTGCCTCACTAACAATAGGTGTTTTTCACAGATTTTTACCTATATCTTATTGTGCCCATACACTGATAATATACCAACTGGTTAAAAAGGTTAAAGCCAAAGCCCAAATTAACTTTCAGAATAAATCAGCTAAATACATTTTAGGGACATAAGAAAGGTATCCAAAGTTTAGTCTGGTCTAGGGGAATAAGAAAATATTTACTTACTCGATCCTGCGCTCCTCCCTCAGCTAGACCGGTTCCTGCAGCCTCTTCTCCTCCATGCTCCAGCAGTCTCCCAGATAGCAAGTAATAGAGCTGCAAGTTTAAAAATGACTTGCTAAGCTATTGCTAGATTGACAGGCTTCACAAGTTTGTTGCACAATTGCAGCAAGTCGGCAAATCTGCCGGGGGTGCAGAGAAAAAGCTAAGTAAAATTGTTTCTCCTCTCCCCTATAAAAAAACAGCTATTAATCCTTGCAGTGTGGGGGCAACTCCACTGCAAGGGATCTTTTTTTGTTGCCTGGAATTGAGCTTTAAATGCAACTATAGTGCACCTGAAAGCAAACTACATTTGCCCATTGGCACAAACCCAACAAAGCCTTCACTTGATTAAATTCATAAAGTCTTCAATAATATGTACATTTAATTATTATTTATCAATAATAAAAGGGTTCTAAAGAATTAAGGTTTTTTTTTTATCTTCGTGGATCCTATCCATGAGGGTAAAAAAACCTTCTGTGTGCAACTTCCCCCAGTCCATGTCAAGAAGTGCACTTCAGAAGAAATCCTGCTGTTGGCCTGGCTGGTGCACATTTGCGAGCCCCCGGGCGCGGGTGCTTGTGCGATTCCTGACGCCAAAAGGGCTATTTAAACAGAGCTTGTAAACAAGTTCAGTGCTGTCTGATCTAGAGCTTCCACGTGATCCCTTCTACCTGTAACCTGCTTCTGTGATCTGTTCCTGTGTTTGACCCGGCTCGCCTTTGACGCTTCCTGCCTTCTGCCTGCATCTGACCCTGACTTGTCTTTGACCTTGATCCTGCCTACTTCTTTAATTACCACGCTGCCCGCCTGTTACCAATATGGCCTGTTACCAACCTGCCCCAAGCTTCGGCATCTGTTCCAGTATCCCCTGTCTGTGTATGATCCAGCCTGCCTTTACCTGCCTGTGCTCCATATTCCTCAAGGCCGATATGCTGCCTGCCAATCCCTGCATCCAGGTGTGCGGTGTCCGGATATCAGCTGACCCAGTTTCCAGCCTGCTCACTGCCCGGATCTCTCATCTCACTGGGATTCATCCCTGTGGCATCAGGAACCTTGGAGCGGCTCCTCTGACAGCTAACCCGCCAGGTACTCATACCACTCTGCACTCCCGAGCCTCCTGTTTGTTCTACCAGGGGCCACGAGTCAGATACGTAAGGCCTTCCTCTGCACTATCTGGCTCATCTACAAGGTATGTGAGAACGTGACAGCTCCCTTAATACTTACCTGAGGCCAATCTCTATTCAGGGATGTGCATGAGAGCAGCTGCTCTCCTGGCTCTCTCCCTCATCATTGGCTCAGACACAGCAGCAGGAGACATTGGGGCACTGAGCAGGGGGGTGAAGCACAGAGAATTGGCAGAGGACCCAAGATGAGGAGGATCAGGGCTGCTCTGTGTAAAACCATTGTACAGAGCAGATAAATACAACATGTTTGTTTTTCTTTTTTTTTTTCTTTAGTATCACTTTAACAATATTACATCTAATTAATACTTATCGCCGCCTAAGCTCTTATCCCTATGAATTAGTACTACAATTCACTATATACTGTACATATTTTAAGAAAATCAAACACTTGGCTGTTCTGTCAAAAAACACCAAATCTAAAATGTGCTTACAGCCTCTATGATAATTTCAGCCCAATTAGGAAAGCTTATATCTATAGACCCATTAAAATTTCAAGAATCTAAATTTAAATACAATAAAATTTCCCTACTACATTAGTTTGTTTATTTAAAGCTCTTATACTCATTAAATTACAGTTAGATGTTATTTATCTGATCGTCAAAGCAGCCTTCTGTTCACTCACATACAAATGCTGAAATCCTATAATCACAGAAAAAGACAGTGAACTGCACCAGCTGACTGGAGAATAGTGGTTGACTGTTTGTGCACCAAGTATTGACAGATTATGGACTATGTTAAAATTACTTGGGTAGAACACTGTAAAGTAATGTGTGTAAATAGTTTTAATATGCCCATAAATATTGTAGACATTAGCCAGATTGGTGTGCTTCAAATCAAAGCTTTCCATAATAAAGCTGTATAGGGGGCACAGATGATTCTAGCAGCTGATCAATACCTATTGGGATGGGGGATGTAGTCTTATTCAGGTTAAACAAAATTTGTGTATGCAGTCTTCTTACATCCTAGAATGCCTTAAGACCTCATTGTGTTGATCTATCAAATATGGCCAAGCCTTACAAATAAAAAATCATCTATTTTACATTAAAGACATTTAATTAAGACAATTAAGACAATAAAAAAGAGTACAACTTTGAGGCTGATTTACTAAAGAAATTGAGAATTGGTAATGATAAAAATGGTGTGAATATTCACTTCAATTATCCAATCATGTTAAAAACATCTGAACATAATATTTAAAGTGATCAGGAAGTTGCTTTTCACATGATTAAAAAAATGAAGCAACTTTTCAAACACTATTTTCAGTGAAGATTGTCAACTTTTTATAGTAAATCGGCTTCTTTATATCAGAGGATGAGAGGTACAGCTGGGTTCCCTTGACATTGGGGTTATTTACTAAAACTATTCACTTGTGATGTAAATGTTCCCTTAGGCTGGCAATAGACATTTCAAATTTCTTAACAGCGATTATAATGGTTCCCTACCTTATCCAAAATGTAAAAAAAAGTTTGGGCTATAGATATACTTTATGTATAACATTAATCTGTCAACTAGAAGAGTTCTTTGAGCATGAAGCCCGGTGACGTGACCGGGTGTCCCCACCCCCTTTTGACGCCACAGGGAAGCCATGGGTAAGTCCCGTGGCATCAGAAGGGGCAGGGAAACCCAGTTATGTCACCGGGTGGCCCCGCCCTCAGTTATATAAGAGCTATCGCAAGCGAAGAAGCGTCACACGGCAGGAGCCTCCCATGGAGGTTGGTCGGTAGCGGATTTTTTTTTTCTTTTTCGGTCCGGGGTGGCATGATAGAAGAAGATGAATGGACATCGTGGGACATTTTTATTTTTCTATTTTTTAATAAAGGACTTGTCCCAAGCTGTGTTTTGTCGTTTTTAACATTTTTTTTTTCTGAAATGGTAGGGGTAATTGTACCCTGTTACCATTTCACACAGGGGGGAAGGCTGGGATCTGGGGGTCCCCTTGTCACATATGAAATTATGTTATGGTTGATTTTGAGTATTTACACAGGTGATTTATTTATATATAAGTTGTATATATACCAGTCTAGAAGGAAAAGCGTGGCACTTTTTATTTTGACAATATTTGTTTTTTGCCTATAGTTCTACTTTAAAGGAGTTTAAAGTCTCAAGGTTTTTCACCTTAATGCATTCTATGCATTAAGGTAAAAAAAATTTTGTGCTTCAGCTGACCCCCAGAGCCCACCTTTTTCTTACCTGAACCCGATCGTTCCAGCACCAAGCACGAGCCCAGCGGCTACAGCCGCTGTCTCCATCCTTATTTGATAGATCGATAGCAACGGGAGCCATTGGCTCCAGTGACACGGGAGCTGAGGGTGGGGCCGAGTCCTGCTGTCTTTGTCAATGGACACAGAGCGGGACTCGTGAGCGCACCCACACGGGTGCTCCCAGGGAATGCGGCTCACCATGGGGGCACTCGATGTAGGGAGGAGCCAGGAGTGCGGTCGGGGGACCCCAGATGAGGAGGATCGGGGCTGCTCTGTGCAGAACACTTGCACAGAGCAGGTAAGTATAACATGTTTGTTATTTAAAAAACAACAAAAAAAAAACCTTTACAAACACTTTAAGTTATTTGCATTTCCATAGACGTGTATGGGGAGTCAAGCAATTTTGATGGGCTCGGACAAAAGCTTGAAAACACAGGCCCTTACAAGAGTAAAACTCCACTTCTATAGAAACATAGTTTGAAAATGATAACACAGCTATACATGCAATATACTGTACATAATGCAAAAAGAATGTCAGCAGTGATAGCATAAATGACTGTGAACACAGCACAAATGGTATACTATACAGTACATGGCTTAAAGAGGAACTGCAGTCTGCTCATACAATTGGTAATAAAAATATCTTTGTCATTCTGAAGCTTCCTCCAACCACTTTGAATATTATTTTTTATATACTGTAATTCTGTATCTGCCAAATATGCTGCAGAAATCTCCCTTCACTGAGTCTGGCTACAGCCATTTTAATTGTGGGCAGCTGAAGCTGCTGCCCGTTCACTTCCTGGATTTAAACAGACACACAGAGGCAAACCTCCAGCTCTGCAGCTCTGCCGGTCTCATTGGCCCTCTTATGACTCACCCCCCCATCCCTTTGCCAAACTCTCAGGAGAGTGAGAGAGCGCGCTGTGCATGATGTCATAAGCCTAGTCTAACGACCAGACAAGAAACAGGAAGTGGGCTGTATAAGGGATTTACTGGCAGAAAAAAAAATGTTTTACTACCCAAAGTTAAAACAACAAGGGCAGAAGATTTAATAGATGGAAAGTTGAAAAAATTACTGAAAGTCTGCTTCAAAGAGTATCTTAAAATAAAACCTTTTTTAAAATTTTGGCTATACATACACTTCAAAACAGTGCACTGCTAACAGCAAAAAAAATGTTGCCTACCAGACACTCCTCCAGTAGCGTAGATTGCCATTGTGACTGCCATTGCAAAGCCAAGATTATTAGTCAAAAATCCTCCAGCCTTTCCATTACTGAGAACAGAAGATGCTACACAGGAGCAGCCTAAAGTCTGGGAAAACACAGAAATAATGTTGTAAATTAGGTTCCCGTTAGAGATGATATGTAAATACACATTAATCATTTATCTTTTTCATCTTTCTAAATATTTACCATGTAAATATAACCTTAATATAAAATATTTGTCTAGCATCCATTACAGAGCCATTGTCTTCCGTTTTTGTGATGTAAATTTTGTCTGCTTCTAAAAAGAGTGAAGAGGAAATGCCGCTCCCAAAGCCTCCACACCTGAACAGATGCTTCTGCCCTACTGCAAACTCTCAGGTGCTGGCTCTGCACAAGTGTGTGGAAGAAGGAAAAAGGTCCTGGACTGCCACACTCCATAGAAAAGACATCTTTATTTGCAAAAAAAAATAAAAATCCAAAATACAGTCACATCAAAAAGTGGATAAAACAGGGATCAATAGCTGACGCGTTTCACATCAAATAATGCTTACTCATAGCTAACCTAAAAAAGACCAACTAAGTGCATATAAAGGGAGGTTGAAAGGAAATACACAAATCAAAGTTCAAAAATTGGATAGCCACACCTTCTGCACGATTGGTTCTTGAACTCCCAAATAATGAGGTGCACCTGTGGAACGAAAAAACATACATAGACCAAAGCCAATATATAGAGAAATATTGTGAAAAGTATCTATAGTGATTAAAGTACATGGTGAATTCATAAATTGGTAAAAAATCCGTAATGTCCATTACAATGCACATATATAAGTGGGAAACAACAGTCCAAAAATGGATATAAATTCCTGAAACATACAAACATAAAATAAAGAAACTTTACAAAATGCACATGTATGTGATAGTATCAAGGAGTTGGAGATAAAAAGGTATGTTCATAAAAAACATATATAGATGTATAAGCAAAAAAGACAAAATATCATATCCAACTATTCTAAACACCTCTAAATGAGAAGAGAGAAGAGAATTATCTCTCTCTCTCAAACACACTAGAGGATGTTTAGTAAAATATTAAGTGAAATATTAAAAATGTACGTTTGAAAAAATTGTATGTTTGAAAAAACATTGTTGTTATCACAAACATACGCTAATACCCATAAAAAATGAAAAAAAGGGGGACACTATCTATCAATAATATATTATATCAATCTGAAGGGTAAGATTGCAGATTTATGGGTCCATTCAAAATCTGGATAATGACATATCGGATAATTGATAGTAAGCACATGGATGTGTGAGAAACTGCCGGAACTCTAACTCCTATATTAGCGTGCATTCAAAAAACAACTGAAAAAACAACTGAGGATACAAGACCCAAGAAAGACAGAGAGGCAGCATAAGGGGAATTTATATTTTAGGCGAAGAGAAGGGAGATGCAAGAGTTGCTCTTCAAGGTAATACTAGGATTTATACCAGGATTCTAGACAAGTGCGCTAAAAAACCCCAAAGTCTCGCTCCTCCCGCTGCAGACAGAATTAGACTCATACTTTAGAGCCATAACCATCGCAAAAAGATTTTTTTGTCAAAAAAATAGTTAATCATGGAGGAATCTAGTATATATGCATGTTAAAAATGTATTTAAGTTATTAATGAACAAAAATAGATAAAGATAGGCCAAAATTAACAGGAATGAAAATACATCAGACTGGGGTGCATATCATTTGAACACATCTATTGGAGTATTTTAGTAGAGAACGGGACCAAAGATTAAAGAGCATGAAAATACTGTGAAACTAGACCCGCAAAAAAAAGTAATAGGCAGGTGCATAACTAGGCCCAAAGTCTCAAAGCCTTAAAGTCTCACCCCACCCGCTATAGACAAAATTATGGTCGTATCTAGGGACCGTAGTTGTTATATAAAGGTGTATATACCAAGTGGTGATGTGGGCTACTGGGACGATACAGAATTGTGAGCGGGTTTATGGTGGAGTATAGAGTCTTACCCCACCCGCTGCAAACAGAATTCCACTTGAAAAGCCCATAACAATATCCTAGATGTGTTACAAGAATAAGTATATAATTGGTTACCAAATGAGCAAAGAATAATGTGGGGATATAAAATCTAAAGCAGATTACAAATCACTGGACGTGGTCTATTGGTAAAAGTGAGATCCCATTCATAATTAAGTCCCAAGGGACGTCTGGTGTTCAAAATGAAAATCCACCGGACTTTACATTTGCATAAAATATTAAACTTATCACCGCCTTAGTGGTTTTACAATCTTGTCTATACCTTGAATAATAAGGCTAGATGTATCTTTCTGATGGATTATATTCCAATGTTGTGCAACATTTGTGGCATGATCTTTCTCGATACCATGGAGGTGATCATAAAGATGATCTTTTAGTCTGCATGTTGTCCTGCCAACATATTGTATACAGCATGTTGTGCAGGTAATAGCATATATAATGTAACGTGTGTTACAGTTTATAAAGGAGTAGATCTTATGAGTTTTACCTGTCGATGCAGACGTGATAGTATTTCCCTTTTGAATGTAGGTGCAATAGACACAACCTCGGCCACCACATTTGAAGGTTCCCTGAAAGGACAAACAGTTCTTATGCCGCGTACACACGGTCGGACTTTTCGACCGGACTGGTCCGACGGACGCCGACGGACCAAAGCCGGCAGACAATCCGATCGTGTGTGGGCTTCACCGGGCCTTCAGCGGACTTTTCCAGTCGCAAATCTGACGGACTTTAGATTTGGAACATGCTTCAAATCTTTACGTCGTAACTCCGTCATTAATAATTTAAATACATTTTTTACATGTATATATACTAGATTCCTGCTTGATTAACTATTTTTTTGACAAAAAAATCTTTTCGCAATGGTTATGGTTCTAAAGTATGAGTCTAATTCTGTCTGCAGCGGGAGGAGCGAGGGTTTGGGGTTTTTTAGCGCACTTGTCTAGAATCCTGGTATAAATCCTAGTATTACCTTGAAGAGCAACTCTTGCATCTCCCTTCTCTTCTCTTAAAATATAAATTCTCCTTATGCTGCCTCTCTGTCTTTCTTGGGTCTTGTATCCTCAGTTGTTTTTTCAGTTGTTCTGTGAATGCACGCTAATATAGGAGTTATGCCCCATACACACGGTCGGACATTGATCAGACACTCCTACAACAAAATCCATGGATTTTTTCCGACGGATGTTGGCTCAAACTTGTCTTGCATACACACAGTCACACAAAGTTGTCGGAAAATCCGATCGTTCTGAACGAGGTGACGTAAAACACGTATGTCGGGACTATAAACGGGGCAGTAGCCAATAGCTTTCGTCTCTTAATTTATTCTGAGCATGCGTGGCACTTTGTGCGTCGGATTTGTGTATACACGATCGGAATTTGAACGGATTTTGTTGTCAGAAAATTTTATAGCAAGCTCTCAAACTTTGTATGTCGGAAATTCATATGGAAAATGTGTGATGGAGCCTACACAGGGTCGGAATTTCCAACAACAAGGTCCTATCACACATTTTCCATCGGAAAATCCTATCGTGTGTACAGGGCATTGGAGTTCCGGCGGTTTCTCACACATCCATGTGCTTACTACCTATTATCCGATATGTCATTATCCAGATTTTGAATGGACCCATAAATCTACAATCTTACTCTTCAGATTGATATAATATATTATTGATAGATAGGGTCCCTTCCCCCTTTTTTTTTCGTTTTTTATGAGTATTAGCGTATGTTTGTGATAACAACAATGTTTTTTCAAATATACAATTTTTTCAAACGTACATTTTTAATATTTCACTTAATATTTTACTAAACATCCTCTAGTATGTTTGAGAGAGAGAGATAATTCTCTTCTCATTTAGAGGTGTTTAGAATAGTTGGATATGATATTTTGTCTTTTTTACTTATACATCTATATATGTTTTCTATGAACATACCTTTTTATCTCCAACTCCTTGATAGTATCACACACATGTGCATTTAGTTTCTTTATTTTATGTTTGTATGTTTCAGGAATTTATATCCATTTTTGGACTGTTGTTGTTTCCCACTTATATATGTGCATTGTAATGGACATTACAGATTTTTTAGCAATTTATGAATTCACCATGTACTTTAATCATTATAGATACTCTTTACAGTATTTTTCTATATATTGGCTTTGGTCTGTGTATGTTTTTTCGTTCCATAGGTGCACCATATTATTTGTGGGTTCAAGAACCAATCGTGCAGAAGGTGTGGCTATCCAATTTTTGAACTTTGATTGGTGTACTTCCTTTCAACCTCCCTTTATATGCACTTAGTTGGTCTTTGTTAGGTTAGCTATAAGTAAGCATCATTTGATGTGAAACGCGTCAGCTATTGACCCCTGTTTTATCCACTTTTTGATGTGATTGTATTTTGGATTTTTATTTATTTTTGCAAATAAAGATGTCTTTTCTACGGAGTGCGGCAGTCCAGGACCTTTTTCCTTCTTCTAAAAAGAGTGACACTGATGTTATTTATTTTATACTCTACTCACAGCAGACAAACTAGTCAGTACATCACTTGGGCCCAGATCATACACAATAAAGTGTTTGCGTATTCTGAACAAACAGCTAGACGTTTTTGGGCATTTTTCTGCTCCAAGCCTCAGCTCTAAAAATGCCCAACAAGAAAAAACCCATTCATTTCAAGGGCCCCGAAATGCCCATCACTCAAGAAAGTACATGAGCTTCTTATTTATCAGATTACAGGCGTTTTACTGCTTTTACATTGGTGACCTTTTAACCTTGAAGACGCCTGTACAAAAACTTTGCAAAAACGCCCAAAAAAAGCCAGAAAAATGCCTGAAAAACACCTGTAAAATAGCAACGCCTAGATGTGAACAGAGCCTTAAAACACTTTAAAGCTAAAAAGACTTGTAGCTTTTTTCAACCTGACTAACTACTGTATGTATCAACAGAGGTACTGAAATCTCTAGCTTTTTTCCTATTATTTTCCTATTGCACCAGAATTTTGGCAGCCTGCCAGCTTTTTAAGTAAACACATAAGGCCCCTTTCACACTTGTGCAACCTGAAAGTCGTGGGACTTTGACGCAATTTTTGCCATGAATTTGACACAATTTTGCCGCAACTTTTACGTGACTTGAAGCAATGTCCATGGACCTCATGTCGCATCAAAGTTGGACCAAAGTAGTGCAGGTCGCTGCATCTTGTAGTCGCACAGATATGAATGGCACTCATTGGAAATTATGGGGTATGACTTTGCAGTCCCAAGTTGCAGGACAAGTCGCACAAGTGTGAAAGGGGCCTGAGTGTTTCTAAGCTTTTATAAACCAACTGAAACCCAAATTAAAGTGGTTGTAAATTCAGAAGGTGTTTTATCTTAATGCATTCTATGCATTAAGATAAAACACCTTCTGTGTACAGCATCTTCCCTCAGCCCCCCTAATACTTACCTGAGCCCTTCTTGATCCAGGGATCTTGCAGGAGAGTCTCGGCTGCCAGGGACTCCACCTCCCCATTGGCTAAGATGGCAGCGTGGCGCCATTGGCTCCCGCTTCTGTCAATCAAAATCAGTCAGCCAATGAGGAGAGAGGGGGCGAGGCCGAACCACGGCTCTGTGTCTAAAAGGACACAGAGCAGCGGCTCAGCTCGGGTGCTGCTTGCTTTGGGGGCACTCAGCAGGAGAGAGAGTCCAGGAGCGCCGGCAAGGGACCCAAGAAAGGAGGACCAAGGTTGCTCTGTGCAAAACCACTGCACAGAGCAGGTAAGTATAACATGTTTGTTATTTTTAAATAAAAAAACTGAGACTTTAGTGTCACTCTAAGGGCAAATTAACATCATTGTGTTGCAGTACTGCACATGTTACTGCACCATGCTGCAATGTGCAATATGTTTATTGCTGTGCTGTGATGCCATTATTGTAAATGGGATCCCAATGCACTTTAAAAACATCCTGTGTGATGTGCTGTGGGAAAATGCAGTCTGTCCTATTTTTGTAAACATTGTGGTGCATTTCAGTGTGGTGAAAATAGGCCTTTGAATCTTTGTTGGGATCTTTAAGGATATTTGAGAATTAAATATTTAGAAGCAGCAGAAGATGTCAGGGATAGCTTATTTTAAAGTTATTTTACTGACTGTTAGAAATAATAACATTCTTTAGTGTCCATGGCTTTGGCACAATCACACTTTTAAGTACACTTCTACCTAAAGCTCAGCTCCTGATTTGCTTATGTGCTCTGCACTTACTGGCATGGCCAGAGACCAGGCTCAGAGACCAGTAGCTATAGCAGTAGATAGGCTCCAATCAACCAGCAGGACAAGTACATGAATAGTTCACCCTGGCAGATGACGCAGGCTCACCCAAGGTGAAGGGTCTAAGCACTAACTGGTGTTCACCAGAGCTCCTGATGGTGGAGATGGGTATTGCTGTGTGCTAGTGCCAGGGTTGCTGTCCTCAGACTTGCCCCATCAGGAGGTGAGCAAGCAGGGGTCTGGTAGCAGATATAGCAGGTAGAGATCAAGCAGAAGTGTAGTCAGAGAACAAGCCAAAAGTAGGTAACAAGTGGTTGTAGGTTGTAATCAAGAGGAAGCACAGTCGAGGAATAAGCCAGAGGTCAGTATCAAGTGGTAGTTAACATACGCACGACAGCATGATTGAAAGAAGCAAGATATGCCTGAAGAGGAGCACAATAATCTGGCAAACAGAAAGTTCAGAGACATGGCTTAAATCAGAAAGTTCAAAGGAGAAGCAAAGATAAATTCATGGTTCATCAGAAACAAGGTACAAGGCAAGATTGTCCAATGGATGAAACAGGGAGCTGTCCAGCACCTCAGGTAGCACAGAAAGAAGAATCACAGCCAGACATTGCAGAGGTCCACATTCAGATGCCAACACTCCCATTCATTCCTACGGATTTTCGAAGAACCAGCTCGTCTCGGAAGCCCATAGGAATGAAAGGAAGTGGAGCATGCATTTTGACAAGTGGCTCTACTATCTTGTTGGTGGGTAATTGGCTGCCCAGTACATGGCCATAGCGAGCCAACCCCCAATGTAAACTGAACTTCAGGGCAATACGATACCTTTGCACATGACTCTTCCCCATATGTGAGTGGCGGTGGAGGCTGACCCCCTTTCCACCCTCCCTGCTACGTGGCTTCTCCCCAGCACTCCCAGGGACTACAGACGCTGGCCTACCTGCTCAGATGCGACAGGAAGGGGGCTCCAGTAGAACTCTCCCTTCAGAGCAGCAAAGGCACAGGCTGTGGTTAATGCTCTTTACTTAAAAGCCTCAATTAATAACATACCCCCAACACAGTTACAAAAGCAATACAGACTCTTGGTCCCAGGTCCTGATGGTGACTGCTTGTGTCCCTGCAGAAAGGTGCTCACTCCCTGTAGGCCTGCTTTTCTCCCTGGGCTATGGAGAGGAGGGACCGAGAGGTAGACCAACTCCCAAAGTCTTTCTCTGAGCCTGCACTGACCTGCTGTAACTGTTTCTCCTTCTCTCTTGGGGCTAGGATGGTGAACCCTGGGGCACCTTACCCTTTCCTTTACTCTGGATGAAGGAGCAGAGGGTGAACCTTTGGACAGCAGCATTGCCAGTCGGGGCAGGGGAGTGTTAGATGGACTAGCAGATTTAGATACACTAGCAAATTAAAGCCAAACTCCAGCTAACACTTAATAACAGCAATTTTCTTTTTCCTTTTGGGATAATGATTTTACATACTTAAAGAAAAGCTGATCATTGCAATCACACCTATCAGTGGTAAACCCTCTGTTAAGCTGCAATATAATAAGTGTTTGCTTTTAGGTTTATTACCACTTTAATTCTGTTTAAAATTACACACAAAGAGAAGAATAAGACATAGGAAAAGTATATAGGAAACCACAATTAACCCCAATAAGTGGAACACTTAAATGTGTGAGGATCTTAAGGGAGCATTTTTAAAACTGCCCATCATTCAGGGTTAGATGGGTCCATAAAAGTTGTAGGTAATTATGTGCAAGAACCTATAAGTATAAAAGAGGGGGGATGTATTAGAACCCCTGTCAGTTTTTAATGATGTCTGTACCACGTTAGGGAGAGTCACCCTCTCTATTTGTCCTGTTTATCATTATTACGAGAGTCAAAGTGAAAAAAAAATCTAATTCTTATGCCCCGTACACACGGTCGGACATTGATTGGACATTCCGACAACAAAATCCTAGGATTTTTTCCGACGGATGTTATCTCAAACTTGTCTTGCATACACACGGTCGCACAAAGTTGTCGGAAAATTCGATCATTCTGAACGCGGTGACGTAAAACACGTACGTCGGGACTATAAACAGGGCAGTAGCCAAAAGCTTTCATCTCTTTATTTATTCTGAGCATACGTGGCACTTTGTGCGTCGGATTTGTATACACACGATCGGAATTTAATCGATCGGATTTTGTTGTCGGAAAATTTTATAGCCTGCTCTCAAACTTTGTGTGTCGGAAAATCCAATGGAAAATGTCCGATGGAGCCCACACACAGTCGGAATGTCCGACAACACGCTCCGATCGGACATTTTCCATCGGGAAATCCGACCGTGTGTACGGGGCATTAGTGTTGTCACTAGCACAGGAATAGAGGAAAAATCTTCCAATGGGAGACGCTAGTTCTGGTGACTGCCAGGGATTTCTTCACCTTTGAAGGATTCCCTCTCACTTCCTGTTTTGGCTATGGGGCAGGAAGTGAAGGAAAATCTCCCCGATGGCACACAGACGGCAAAAAAAAAACTACTGACAGGTGTTAGAACCCTCTATCTATTAAACATAATAATAATAATTAAAAAAAAGGTTATGCCTTTAGCTCTTCTTTAAGTTTTATTCTTTAAAGTGTACAAGGTATACATTTTACAGCAAACTAGCATTTTATATTATTACTCTATTGAGCCATTCACATCTGTCTTATGTGCACACATCAAGGACAGTTTTGAAATAAAGCCATGCAGATAGTGTTGCAAAATATACTCCAACCCTGAACTGTGCTGTTAAATCTTACAATTTAACAAAATTAACACAATTCACAGCCAGCTTGGCATCCATACTTTGCTGCAGTTAAGTAACTTGGTCATCTCTGTGCCCCCAGCCTGTGACCTCACTAAAGGAACACTAATAGACCAATGAGGTTATCTCTATGTTCTATCAACATCTCCCTCATAGGACATGTGAAAACAGCAGAACTGACTGCCCACATATGCTTTTTGAAGCATAAACACAAGAGACAGTTTTTGACAAATCCTTTATTAAAAAAATAAAAAAATAGTGCCCCAAAATGTAAATCCATCGTCAATCACGCCACCCACGGGACCCAAAAAATAGAAAAAATTTAAAAAGCCCTGCCTCCAGGTAGGCCTCCCCCTGTATGCCTGCTCTGCACTTTGACATTTCTTATATAGGCAAGGGGTGGGGCAACCTGGTCACGTGATGTCTGATATTGGTCCCCTAGGGCAGTACCCAGGCCCTTATACCCCTTCTATAGCCAATTACAGGCATACCCCACTTTTAAGTACGCAATGGGGTTTATTTACTAAAGCTGGAAAGTGCAAAATCAGGCTCACTTCTGCATGGAAACCAATGAGATTCCAGGTTGTATTACCAAAGCTTAATTGAACATGCTGGGATTAGAAGCTCATTGGTTTCTATGCAGAAGTGAGCCTGATTTTGCACTTACTAGCTTTAGTAAATAAACCCCATTGTGTACTTAAAAGTGGGGTATGCCTGTACTTGCATATAAGCCATCAAAATGGGAACTTTTGATTTTCCCTGTTTGGCTTCTAAAGACTTCAAAGGGGTTCGCTGTTCGGTTGATAGCAGAACTCCCGAACAGGGGGGTGTTCTGCCCTTCCCTAACTACAGTGATTTCCAGCTTCCTCCGGGATCCTACAGATATGTTCCGTACATATTTACATCAATCCAAGCTGGAGATTGCCATACCTAAACTTCAGCTTTAAACAAATCATACATTCAGTGCAAGAAATGAAGCTGTCAGAACTTGTTTGATTTCCTTCATTACCAAGGGTACTCCTGCAAATTTCAACGTGCTTTAGCTTAAACTTTATTTGCATGCCATTAAAGTTAAGTAATTCTTAAATGGCTTTTAATAGTTACATATTTACATTTGTAGTGTCTTGTTTAATTACATACATGTCTACAAATGGCCCATTTATAAACATTGATGTATTTATGTCAGTATTATAGAGTAATACATGCTGATGGCTAACAGTTCATTATCCTCTCTTATACTATTGAGTAAGAAAAGCTTATCCAGCAGAAATAAGTTTGTACAAAATAAAGGAAGTTGCAAAACAAGATATTCATGTGACTAAAAAAAAAAATATATATGCTGTGTTCAAACCAGCGAGTCAATGCTATCGATTCAAAAAATAAGTCAAAGTAAACAGTTGGGCTTTGTGAGGGAACATAAATCTATATTTGTTAATGATTAAGGCCAACACCACTAGAGTTCAGAGTTGACATAAAACATTTACTCTCTAGGTTTCATTTATTTTCAATGATAAGAACATACACTATATTGTCAAGAGTATTGGGACGCCTGCCTTTACACGCACATGAATTTTAATGGCATCCCAGTCTTAGTCTGTAGGGTTCAATATTGAGTTGTCTCACCCCTTGCAGCTATAACAGCTTCAGCTCTTCTGGGAAGGCTGTCCACAAGGTTTAGGAGTGTGTCTATAGGAATGTTTGACCATTTTTCCAGTTTGTGAGGTCAGGCACTGATGTTGGAAGAGAAGGCCTTCTTTATGGACCTTGCTTTGTGCACTGGTCCAAATCATTTGGTGGAGGGGGGATTATGGTGTGAGGTTGTTTTCCAGGGGTTGGGCTTGGCCCCTTAGTTCCAGTGATGGAAACTCTTAAGGCGTCAGCATACAAAGACATTTTGCACAATTTCATGCTCCCAACTTTGTGGGAACAGTTTGGGGATGGCCCCTTCCTGTTCCAACATGACTGCGCACCAGTGCACAAAGCAAGGTCCATAAAGACATGGATGTGCTAGTTTGGGGTGGAGGAACTTGACTGGCTTGCACAGAGTCCTGCCCTTAACACCAATAGAACACCTTTGGGATGAATTAGAGAGGAGACTGCGAGCCAGGCCTTCTCCTCCAACATCAGTGCCTGACCTCACAAATGCGCTTCTGGAAGAATGGTCAAACATTCCCATAGACACACTCCTAAACCTTGTGGACAGCCTTCCCAGAAGAGTTGAAGCTGTTATAGTTGCAAAGGGTGGGCCAACTCAATATTGAGCCCTACGGACTAAGACTGGGATGCCATTAAATTTCATGTGCGTGTAAAGGCAGGCGTCCCGAATACTTTTGTTGATATAGTGTATATATATATATATATATATATATATATATATATATATATATATATATATATATTTATATATATAAAAAATGTAGTATCTTTTCCATAAAATGTATCATACATCTGAATAATGCTTACCATACCTAATTAAATGTCAATTCACTCAAAAATATTTTATACAGTAGTATTTCACTATGTATTTGCTTTATGGGTTTTATTATTTTGAATATTAAATACATGGTAAGGAATACATATTTTAATATCATTGTACAACGTATAATTGATGTGGTAACAATCTGTGCTATTTTTTAGCAAAATGCATCATAAGCTCGAATACTGCCTACTGTTAGTTGTTAGTCCACCAAAAAGTGATACTGCAGAGCACAGTGGACTGATTCAGCCCCACTCTTGGATGTCTTAGATAAGGGGAACAACAGAAAAAAAGTGCAAAATGCAAAATAAACGAAAGTGCAAAATTGAGGTCAGAACTCTCTTCTCTTGGATGTCTTGGATAGGGGAACAGTGAGAATTCCATGCTATAAGTTCTAAATTTCTTTCTAAGTGAATTGTAACAATGCAAAAGGTTAAAGCAAACCTGAAAGATCCAAGGGGGGGGGGGGGGGTGCCATTGTTGACCTCATTCTGAAAGTATTAGTCCCTTGGCTAATATGCTGACCCATTGGTAATAGTTCTTTCTCAGTTTCTTAGCTGCAACAGGTCAGGATAGTTGGAGAATAGTCGGATGTCCTTATCCATATGCTCGTAAAAACAACAAAAAAACAACTGCCCTATCTAAAGTGTGAGGTGTAAGGTATAAGTATAGGTATAGGTATAATAAATTAAAATATGTATACAAAATATAATACTGTGAAGTAGATTTGTTTTTAAAGTAAACAAGTAAACAAAATCTACCTTAAATCAACTTTCAGGATATGTGCTGTTTTATATTCTGAAATGTGAGGTCCTCTGACTTTTGTCCACTTAGTTTAATGAATAAGATCAACAACTTGTTTTTTCCCATGCATGTGATATGATATTTAAAGTGAACCTAACCATTTTTATTCACTAAGTGAACATTTAATATGGAGAGTGAATAGTTGCTGCTTCTTTATAAATCCCCCAGCAGCTCAAACCTGAGGCAAGGGGGGTAACCATAGCATGGTTTCCATTAAAATAAGGTTAAGCTGGCCATACATTATACAATACTCTTGTACAATGTTCCTTGATTTAGCAAAACAACAGAATATGAGATCAAACCCAAACACTTTCAGTTTGTATGCAATGAGGCAGGCCCTTGCACTACATGGGTGAAGGTAAATGTAAAGAAGACTGAACAAGAAAATTGACTAATATATGGCCAGCTTCAGGCATAGTGGAACCTTCTTAAAACAGAAGGTATCTACATGCCTCACTTTCATCTCAATCCAAAAATATAAAGGATTTGTTCCCCATTACAGAATAATGGGTGGAGACATGCAAATCATTTATTTATGCCCCTTGGTTAACTATACATCCAGAACAAGAAAGGATGACCTTTAATGGATCCAAAACCACTGGGACTTTATAGGGTACTATATGGTATATTTCAATTTAACTTTACACTCATATTGCATACATGCTCTATTATTTTGTACTTATATCTAATATACACCCAGTACTATGGGTTTAAAGCACAGATCACACCGAATGTTATAGAACAATTCATGCTGGGTCCACACTAGCTGTGGCCGCAGCTCACCGCAGGGGGTCTGGCATGTTCCTGTACAGGTGTGAATCAAGTTTGAATTTTTGGCTGAATTTGCACCTGAAACGGAGCCAAAGACGCACAGGAGCCTTTTCCAGTGCGTTCCGCGGCCGCCCTGAAGCTGTGTGAATGGAGCCGCTCACAGACAAACAAAGACTTGGGGGGCACACCCTAATTATGCATCACATTAAAGATGGTGCTGCCATAAGACCATACAAATAGAACAAAAGATTATAGTGCACATATACAAAAATGTCATTTAAATCCTACAAGGCTATTTAAAGCACCTGAACATAACAAACAAATATGGGGATTTGGTCCCACCATATGGCCATACAGTGCTTAAGCCCACTACTAAGTCAAAGTACCCCATTTTCAGTGGGTCCTACACTAGTCATAGACTAGAAGATACTACTTCTCAACTATGGGAAAAATACACTTCTCTTTATTGGAGAACTAAAAGGACTCCTCCTATAACTCAGATGGATACTGATTAGAAGAACTGTGGGTGATGGAGCCGGTCACAGTCTCCTGTAATGCGAATTGGATGCGGGGGAAAACGCATCCAATTTGCATCAGTGTGAACCCAGCCTTACTTCAAACTTATTACAGATGTTTCAGGCTTGTTGGTCATTATCAGTACATAAAAATGTAAAGTGGTCATTTTTCCTTTTCTATTAAGAGGGAAGAAATAGGAGATTAATAACACGCAGAATTCTGATTACAGTGTATATTCACCAGAATACCAAGAGAGAAAGCACAGCATGCGGTGCTTTTCTGTTGTTTGTTAAGCAAGGCTCAATGCACCAAAGGCTCAAAGGGGGCAACAGACATGTCTTGAATTTTTAACTAGAGTAGAGTTCAATTCAGTCCTGAACTACTTTGTGTTCTTCTCATGCCCCTCAGTCTACTTCAGATAAAAATGTGGCAAATCCTATCATAAACTACTACTGGGAGCTAGTTAAGGCCCGTACACACAATACGAAAATCGGAAGTATAACTTTGTCCGCCGATTTTCAGATCGTTAGTATGGTGCTTACGACAGCTGATTCCGCTTTTTCGTACGACAAAAGATGGATGTGCAGACTATAAAATTTTTGTCGGATGCTAACACAACGTCCAATTTTTTTTTAATTACTATGGTTTTGGTCCGAAAAAAATCTTAATCGCAAGACTACAGATGCTCAGAAGCGAAAGAATACATACAAAACTATTCAACACATGACGTCACTTCTGAAGTTGAATTTTGTCGTAAGAAAATTTTGGTTTGGTGAGTAACCTCTTCACTTTCGACATGAGACTAGCATGCAACAAAAAACGGACGAACCTTCGTCCGATAATCTGATTGTGCGTACGAGGCTTTAGTCTTCTAATCTGACATACTATGCTGCAAGTAAATGTAAGGAAAACATTAATAGATGTTTTCTTTTTCTACTCTCTTACCAGAAAAATGAAAACAGCTGCCTTGCACATAAGTACTTAGTAAAATGCACACATCAGCACAGTCACTTGTAAAGAAACAGGAAAGCAGCTGCCACTTACAATCAACAAACATGTGCCAAAAAACTCAGACAGAGTTTCCTTCGCCAGGCTGTTCCTTAGTTTCAGCTTGCCCAAACAGCTTCTGTCTTCCTGCATGGCTATCGTACTGTACTTGCTGCTTCTCCTGCTGTCCTTGGAGTTGTCAGTTTCAGGCATTTTCTTCGGCAGGCTTTGGATCCCCATATAAAGTTTAACCCACGTTTGAAATTGTGAGCTCTGTGCATCAACTCCTGTGAAAGAACCAATTCATATATTGCCAAGAAAACCCTGTTCCTGTGCTGCTATTGGCTGGATACAACTACGCAGAAAAACAGCTCATCCAAAAAAAATTCTATTTTTTTTTTTTTAAATGTGCATCTCTAAAATAGAAGGGTGGAGAGCATCCAGTGTTCTAAACAAAAGGTATAATAGAAGACATATTATTATTTAATCTGGGGGTTTTTTTTCTAGCTCCAGTAATAACAGGCTTTTAAAAAAGTTGTGGCATTGGTGATTTATGAATGTGAATATGTGCAGTATGTGTAGAGAAGTGGGGATTGTTCAACGTATATGAAACGACTCATCCTGGATTGTGTTAATCATTACTTAGGAAAATGTCGTCAGAATAAACATTCACAGAACAGCAGATTATTCTAAAAAAAAAAAATACAGAACTCAAAAAATGTTTTACATCATTATCGAATGGTTTTTGAAAATTTAATTACAGACTGCTAAAAGAACAACACTAATAATTCCTAATTACATGTAATGAGCTGATACCAGGGCAAGCAGAAAGAGTTACCTGTAATTCATTTTCCAATGCAGCGCACAGAAGCGCATGGTAGCACACGACCGTGCATTGCAGTATGCACGTGCGTTGGGGTGCTGTTGATAATAAAAGGTGCTGCAACAGACCAAAAAGTATAATGTGCGTTACTACAACCCAGTAGTGTGAATCCATCCTAAAGGAAGGATTTCCCTTTAGTTCATAGCTCACACCTTCCTGGTACAATTGATTTTAAAGGCAAAGAATGAAACATTTAAGGGGTTGTAAAGGTAGAAGGTTTTTTATCTTAATGTATTCTATGCATTAACCACTTTCTGATTGCCCCCGTTTGACAGCAGCAGTATGGCTCCCCTGTGCGATTTGCCGTAGCTGGACGGCGGGCGCTTTAAGGGGTACAGGGGGTGCATGCGCATACGCGCTCGTCGCATCACTTAGGAGCCGATGTGCTTGCCCGGCGCCCCCGATGTCCGCAGGGCACCCGCGACCACTCCTGACAGAGCCAGAATGGGGATGTGTGTGTGTGTATGTGTATAGACACACAAATCCCGGTTCTGTCAGGGGAGTAGAGACAAATTGTGTGTTCCTAGTATTTAGGAACAGAGATTGCCCTCCTCCCCCAGTCAGTCTCATCCCCCCCCACAGTTGGAACCCACACTGAGGGAACACATTTAACCCCTTGATCGCCCCCTAGTGTTAACCCCTTCCCTGCCAGTGACATTTATACAGTAATCAGTGGCTATTTGTAGCTCTGATCGCTGTATAAAGGTCAGTGGTCCCAAAAAAGTGTCAAAAGTGTCCGATCTGTCCACCGCAATGTCGCATTCCTGCTAAAAATCACAGATCGCCACCATTACTAGTAAAAAAAAAATAATAATAATAAAATTGCCATACATCTATCCCCTATTTTGTAGACACTATAACTTTTGCGCAAACCAATCAATATACGCTTATTGTGATTTTTTTTTAACAAAAATATTGTAGAAGAATACATATTGGCCTAAACTGAGGAAGAAAATTTTTTTTTAATTTTTTGGGGGGATATTTATTATAGCAAAAAGTACAAAATATTGTATTCTTTTCAAAATTGTTGCTCTTTTTTTGTTTATAGCGCAAAAAATAAAAACCAAAGGGGTGATCAAATACCACCAAAAGAAAGCTCTATTTGTGGGAAATAAAGGACATAAATTTTGTTTGGGTACAGCGTCACACAACCGCACAATTGTCAGTTAAAGCGACGCAGTGCCGTATCGCAAAAAATGGCCTGGTCAGGAAGGGGGGAAATTCTTCGGGGGGCTGAAATGGTTACGATAAAAAACCTTCTGTGTGTAGCAACCTCCCCAGCACCACCTAATTACTTACCAGAGTCCCATCTCTCACCAGCAATGTTCACAACTGTCTTAGCCATCCGTTACTTTCCTCCTGATTGGCTGTGACACAGCAGCGGCACCATTGACTCCTGCTGCTGTCAATCAAAGTCAGTTAGCCAATCAAGGGAGAGAGGGGACGGGGTTGGAGCTCAGTGTCTGAATGGAAACACGGAGCTGTGACTCGGCTTGGGTGCCCCCAAAGAAAGCTACTTACTGTGGGGGCACTTGACAGGAGGGAGGGGCCAGGAGAGCTGATAAGGGACCTGAGAAGAGGAGGATCCAGGCTGCTCTGTGCAAAACCGACTGCATAGAGGAGGTAATGTTATGTTTGTTATTTAAAAAAATAAAAAGAGACTTTGCAATCACTTTATGGTCTCATACACGCTGCCACTGTACAGTCTTAGTTTGTAAATGATAGTCAGAAAGTAATACTAAAGCCTTTAGCTGTTACAGATATATCCGTCTTGGAAAATTGTAACTGGACAATAATCAATTATTTACCACAATGCCACTAAAGACTCACATTTTCCTTAATTACCTGGGTAAGCATCCAATCCCTTCCGTGCGGCTTCCCCCTGAATTTCCAGTTGGGGTGCATGTGCTCTGCATGTACAGAACCTCCTGAAGACTACATATCCCATAATTCCTAGCACAGCTAGGTATGCGCACTGGTGCTATAATGCCATTATTCTTTTATTTTGGGCTTCCTGCGTTTTTATAGTGCAAGAAGCAGAAGCAGTTGTTCTGTGAGTGTGCATATAAGGGTGAAGGCCATGTATGCAATTGTGTGTAAAAAGCCAAATATTTTTTTCCGTTTTTGATAGAGAGGGGCACAGTTATGATCCCCTCAGCCCCCCCTTTCCCTTTTTAGACATTTGTCATTGGGACAAGTTTACCCCTTTACAAGTTTTCCCCTCTATTCTTGTTACTGCAAACACTCAATAATGGGGTTTTCCATTACATTCTATACCAGAAACAATAGTCACCAGGACACGTGTAAAGTGGTTACAGCCAAATAAAAAACACCCAGGAGTTTTAACTCTTCCCTATTCTATGTATAAATCATAATTAAAGTTTTGGCTTTACATTCACGTTAGGCAATCTTTGGCTTCAGCGTGAAAGTGCTGAATAAAAATCACATGAGGAATGCTGGTATTAGTTTGTGACACTGAAGTTATGATGACAGTCTTTGATTTTCAAAGTTGAAAGGTTACAGAAATTTGGAAACTAGATATCAACATACTAGAGTTTTACATTCCCAAAGACTTGCATAAAGGCCCTAATGCCGCGTACACACGGTCAGACTTTTCAGCTACAAAAGTCCAACGGACGCTGATAGACTAAAGCTGGCTGGTAATCCGATCGTGTGTGGGCTTCTCCGGACTTTCAACGTACTTTTTTAGCCTCAAATCCGACGTACTTTAGATTTGAAACATGCTTCAAATCTTTACGTCGTAACTACGACGGACCCCGAAATCCGCTCGTCTGTGTGCTAGTCCGACGGACAAAAAGCCACGCTAGGGCAGCTATTGGCTACTGGCTATCAACTTCCTTATTTTAGTCCGGTGTACGTCATCACGTACGAATCCGTCGGACTTTTGTGTGGTCGTGTGTAGGCAAGTCCGTTCGTTAGAAAGTCTGCAACAAGTCCGCCGCAAGTCCGCCGCAAGTCCGCCGAAAGTCTGTCGGACCGGCTGTCGGACTTTTGTAGATGAAAAGTCCGAGCGTGTGTACGCGGCATTAGAGTTGTTGTTGACACAGACTCTGTAGCTCCTGTCCTGAAACAGTTCCAGTCAAGAAGCACTTATGTCAGGTGCATACACAGGAGGAGTCTTTAGGATCATCCTCACTCATCTTTGCGGGTAGTATTCCTCATTCTGTAAAAATACCAGAGCGTTACGTCAACTAAAAATTTTTATTACAGCTAAAGTTTGTAGTTCTGCTAAAAAGTCAGAGCTTTAAATAGATTGTCTAATGCCTTGTACACACGGTCGGACATTGATCGGACATTCCGACAACAAAATCCATGGATTTTTTCCGACGGATGTTGGCTCAAACTTGTCTTGCACACACACGGTCACACAAAGTTGTCGGAAAATCCTATCGTTCTGAACGCGATGACGTAAAACACGTACGTCGGGACTATAAACGGGGCAGTAGCCAATAGCTTTCGTCTCTTAATTTATTCTGAGCATGCGTGGCACTTTGCGCGTCGGATTTGTGTACACACGATCGGAATTTCCGACAACTGATTTTGTTGTCATTAAATTTTATAGCCTGCTCTCAAACTTTGTGTGTTATTATGCCCCGTACACACGGTCGGATTTTCCGACAGAAAATGTGTGATAGGACCTTGTTGTCGGAAATTCCGACCGTGTGTAGGCTCCATCACACATTTTCCATCGGATTTTCCGACACACAAAGTTTGAGAGCTTGCTATAAAATTTTCCGACAACAAAATCCGTTGTCGGAATTTCCGATCGTGTGTACACAAATCCGAGGCACAAAATGCCGCGCATACTCAGAATAAATAAAGAGATGAAAGCTATTGGCTACTGCCCCGTTTATAGTCCCGACGTACGTGTTTTACGTCACCGCGTTCAGAATGATTGGATTTTCCGACAACTTTGTGTGACCGTGTGTATGCAAGACAAGTTTGAGCCAACATCTGTCGGAAAAAATCCTAGGATTTTGTTGTCGGAATGTCCGATTAATGTCCGACCGTGTGTACGGGGCATTAGAGTTATAAAGTAATTGCATGAAGAGACACTAACAATTATGCAATAATACATATTATTGTCAGGATTTTTATTGCTTCTACAACTCTTGTTTTATTTTTTACTGACTACTAGACCACCTCTTTCAGCACCTTCTTGCTATGGTGATGGAACGGGTTGGAAGGCTTAGAATTTACACTAAAGCTCGGAGATCTGATATGATGAAAAAGACTGGTGAACTACTAAGTATGGATTGGTTAGCTGGAAAATGAATGTTAACCTCTTCACGACCGCACTATAGCCAAAAGATGGCTACAGTGCAGTCCCACATTGCTTGGGGGGGCGTCTATGGACATCCTCCCGTGATCTGCAGAGTATATCAGCAGGGATCTGTGATCACTGTGTCTTAAGGACACAGCTTATCACAGATCGGGGTAAGGAGCAGATCACAGTGGCTTTTTACCATGTGATCATCTGTGTCCAATCACAGCTGATCACAGTGTAAACAGAATTTGCCAGTTATCGACTTTCCTCTCCTCACGCTGATCGTGTGTCAGGAGAGGAGAACTGATAACCGGCAAATCCACATCTACATCTACACTGCTAATCAAAGCAGCCCCAACAGTACCCACCAGTGCTGCCAATCAGTGCCTACCAGTGCTGCCAGTCAGTGCCCACCAGTGGTGCCAATCAGTGCTGCCAGACAGTGCCAGTCAGTGCTGCCTGCTAGTGCCCATCATTGCTGCCAGTCAGTGCCTATAAGTGATGCCTATCAGTGCTGCCTATCATTGCCGCCAATCAGTGCCACCTATCAGTGTCCATCAGTGCCCGTCAGTGTCACTTATCACTGCGCCAGTGCTGCCCATCAGTGCCACATATCAGTCCAGCCTATCATTGCCGCCAATCAGTGCCACCTATCAGTGTCCATCAGTGCCCGTCAGTGTCACTTATCACTGCCCAGTGCTGCCTATCAGTGCCACATATCAGTCCAGCCTCATCAGTGCTTCCTCATAAGCACCCATCATTGCCATCTTATCAGTACCCATTAGGGGTGAGCCAAACACCCCCCCCCCATTTGGTTCACACCAGAAAATGCGAACAGGAAAAAAAACATGCAAACACCGTTAAAGTCTATGGGACACAAATGTGAAAAATCAAAAGTGTTCATTTTAAAGGCTTATATGCAAGTTATTGCCATGAAAAGTGTATGGGGACCTGGGTACCAATGCAAATAAAACATTTTTACACAGTCTTTAAATATCGTGCCTGGGGATACCCTTAGTCTGCCTGTAAAGTGGTGCATCTTCCTGATGTGTTTTACTGCTGCAGCAAAATTACATTTCTAAAGGAAAAAATGTTATTTAAAATTGCTTGCGACTGTAATGTATTGACGGGTCCCTGTAATATAGATATAAATCAATAAAAAAATTGCACGCCAAAATAAAAAAAAAACAGTTTGGGTCCCCCCCAAAAAATCCATACCAGGCACTTCGGGTCTGGTATGAATTTTAAGGGGAACTCCACGCCAATTTTTTTTTTTTAATGAGCGAGCGCCCCCCCCTGAACCATACCAGGCCGTTTGCCCTCAACATGGGGAGATTGCTTTGGGGTCCCCCCCAAAGCAAGGGCCTCATCCCCACAACCCTTGCCCGGTGGTTGTGGGGGTCTGTGGGCGGGGGGCTTATTATTGAGTCCATCAGCAATGTGATTGAAGATGGATGGACATCACGGGACACTTTTTTTCTTTTCTTCTTTCTTTTTTTTCTTTCTTCTTTTTGACACTTTTTTTGGTGAATGGGCAGGGATACAATGTACCCCATACCCATTGACATAGGGGAAGCTAGGATCTGGGGGCCCCCTTGTTAAAGGGGGCTTCCAGATTCCGATAAGCCCCCCATCCGCAGACCCCCACAACCACTAGACCAGGGTTGTGGGAACGAGGCCCTTTGTTCCCATCAACATGGGGGCAAGGTGCTTTGGTGGGACCCCAAAGTACCCTCCCCATGTTGAGGGCAAGCGACCTGATATGGTCAGGAGGGGGGGGCGCTCGCTCGTCAAAGGAGGTCAAAGTAACTGCCTGAAGAGCTCAGAGACAGAATTGTGGCAAGGCACAGATCTGGCCAAGGTTAAAAAAAATTCCGCTGCACTTAAGGTTCCTAAGAGCACAGTGGTCTCCATAATCCTTAAATGGTAGAAGTTTGGGATGACCAGAACCCTTCCTAGAGCTGGCCGTCCAGCCAAACTGTGCTATCGGGGGAGAAGAGCCTTGGTGAAAGAGGTAAAGAAGAACCCAAAGATGACTGTGGCTGAGGTCCAGAGATGCAGTCAGGAGATTGAAGAAAGTTGTAGAAAGTCATTCATCACTGCAGCCCTCCACCAGTCGGGGCTTCATGGCAGAGTGGCCCGACGGAAGCCTCTCCTCAGTGCAAGACACACGAAAGCCTGCATGGAGTTTGCTAAAAAACACCTGAAGGACTCCAAGATGGTGAGAAATATGATTCTTTGGTCTGATGAGACCAAGATAGAACTTTTTGGCCTTAATTCTAAGCGCTATGTGTGGAGAAAACCAGGCACTGCTCATCACAAGTCCAATACAGTCCCAACAGTGAAGCATGGTGGTGGCAGCATCATGCTGTGGGGGTGTTTTTCAGCTGCAGGGACAGGATGACTAGTTGCAATCGAGGGAAAGATGAATGCGGCCAAGTGCAGGGATATCCTGGATGAAAACCTTCTCCATTGTGCTCAGGACCTCAGACTGGGCCGAAGGTTTACCTTTCAACAAGACAATGATCCTAAGCACACAGCTAAAATAACAAAGCGGTGGCTTTACAACAACTCCATGACTGTTCTCGAATGGCCCAGCCAGAGCCCTGACTTAAACCCAATTGAGCATCTCTGGAGAGACCTAAAAAATGGCTGTCCACCAACATTTACCATCCAACCTGACAGAACTGGAGAGGATCTGCAAGGAGGAATGGCAGAGGATCCCCAAATCTAGGTGTGAAAAACTTGTTGCATCTTTCCCAAAATCGCAAATCTATAATCCCACAATCTGGTGATAGTGAACCCACTGCTATTAACCTAATCCCTTACTGTACACATGTGAAATACATTCAATCCAACAATCATGTATAATGATAAACTCTGTGTCAATGCATAAAATAATTTATCTATCATGCAAAAATTATTTGTTTCTATGAAACAAACCAAGTGCAAATGCTGTTAAAAAAAAGTGCAAAAGAAAAAACTGTGTGCTGACACAGTGAACAAAAAGTGCTTAGTGCAAGAAAATATTATTCATTAGTAAAAAATTCATATGTGTTCCAAATATTTGCAGTCCACTTTCCAATCCCAGGAAAAATCCAAGAAAGTGATAATAATAATCTTGGATTTTTCCTGGGATTGCAAAATGGACTACAAATATTTTGAACACATATTAATTTTTGATGCATGCACTTTACTAATGAATAATTTTTTCTTGCACTAAGCACTTTTTGTTCACTGTGTCAGCACACAGTTCTTTCTTTTGCACTTTTTTTAACAGCATTTGCACTTTAATTGTTTGTTTCATAGAAAGAAATCATTTTTGTATGATAGATAAATTAATTTTATCATTATATATGATTGTTGGATTGAATGTATTTCACATGTGTACAGTAAGAAATAAGGTTAAGGCTGCTTTCACACTGGGGCGGTAGAGGGCGTCGGCGGTAAAACAGCGCTATTTTTAGTGCTGTTTTACCGCGGTATTCGGCCGTTAGCGGTGCGGTTTTAACCCCCCGCTGGCGGCCGAAAAAGGGTTAAAATCACTCGTACAGCGCGGCTATAGCCGCGGTATTGCCGCGGTATAGCCACGCTGTCCCATTGATTTCAATGGGCAGGAGCGGTTTAGGAGCGGTGAATACACCGCTCCTTCACCGCTCCAAAGATGTGGCTTGCAGGAGATTTTTTCTTCTCCTGCCAGCGCACTGCTTCAGTGTGAAAGCCCGAGGGCTTTCACACTGAACAAACAGCGGAGGCTGTTTAGGGGCGGTTTGCAGGCGGTATTTTTAGCGCAATAACGCCTGCAAACCGCCCCAGTGTGAAAGGGGCCTAATAGCAGTGGGTTCACTATCACCAGATTGTGGGATTATAGATTTGCGCTGCTTGCTTCTTTTTTCTTGCTAAAAATGGAGACTTGCATAACTCTGGCTATAGACTTGCGGGGCTCATGCTGTAGACTTACGGGGCTCGTGCTGTAGACTTGCAGGGTTCTTGTTAAGTGGTGCACTTGCAGGATATTAAAAAAAAGTCCTGTAAGCAGCGTCTTTGCAGAGCTGCTCCTACAGCGCCCCTGCCCATTGAAATCAATGGGGCAGCGCTGGCAAAGCGCCACTGCAGCTGCAGTTTTAACCCTTTTTCGTCCGCTATCGGAGGTTAAAACCGCCCTGCTAGCGACCAAAATAGCACTGCTTTACCGCCGATGCCCGTCCGCCTCAGTGTGAAATTAGCCTTAGGTGTTAGTTCCCCTTTCTGTGTCAATTCCTTTTGCTTTGTCAAGAACCAGCAAATCTGTACCCATCACTATGGAGGACCACAGCACTAATATAAATATCCCATGGTCTTACACAATAAGGAGTTCTAATTCTTGAGTGTATAAACAGTATCAAAAGATCAGTCAGAATAAGACAAGAGGGATTCTTTGTTGCTATAGGTTACTTCTTATAGGATGAGGCTGCATGTAGATATAATCTATGCTGAAACTGCAAGTAAATAAAAAAATCAGTTAGCCTCAGTGCACACTATGAACTGCATGTGAATCGAACAGGAACCTCAGCACATTCCTGTTCAATGCACATGCAATTCAGTGCAGTGCAATTTGAACTCATTCATTCTGAAGAGGCACAAATTGCACTGCATCACATCAAAGTCATGCATGCAGCAATTTTGGAACTGCACTGCAACCAGTACTTTTGTACCATGCAATCCAGTGCAGGCAAAGGCACTGTATTGTGGCTACCTGCCTTTGAGGTGTCATTAAGATTGCACTGACACCTGCTGCAGATCACAAAGGTAGTGCAATTTGAAAAGAGCGAGGGAAATGTGCACGGATCTCGGGGTTTCCCGAACCGCATTAGTGTAAACCTAGGCTTAGGAGTTAAAGATCAACTCCAAAAATGTTATTTTAATTTTGAGTAGAGTCTGAAATAGTTAACATTTCTGCCATTTTTTTCCTTATGTCTGTGATTCCATTGCAGAGGTTTTCCCTCACTTCCTGTGCGTGTGACTCTCATACAAGAATTAAGGGGTTCATGCATCACTGGAACATGAAACTATAAAAGGTAAGAAAAAAACTGTCAGAAGTTCATACCCTTTCTTTACACTGCTAAACGTTTGCCTGGTTCGCTATTGGAGAGATTTCCCATCACTTTCTTTCCTAAAAAACAGGTTTTAAGCCTTTGCTGCCATATTCAAAACAAAATACATCTAGGAGAACACCCTTTAGGGTTTGTGAAATTTGTAATTGATTGCAATTGACGGGTTGTCAGTTTAAAAGGGTAATATTGAGTGGGTAGAATTTTTCCAAAAAATTACAGTAGCCCTAATTTTCCTTCTTACTTACTTTTTGAATTAGCTTACACTCGTATATGTGCCTTGCCCACTACTCAGAGGCTTCTTAGGATATGTGATATCTGGGAACTCTTCTTTATGCTCTTTATGCACTTCCTCTATTAGGTTTGTTAAGGTAACAGAGAACTTAGATAAATCATACCATTACAAAACCAAAGGTAAAACATGAGATAATGATACATGGTCGTTAAGAATACTGTGCAAGGGGAAATGTGTTGCTCACTGGCAAACTTTCCTTTAACTATTGTAATATTTGCTATAAATTATACTCTTCATTATTAAGAAACATTTTCATTCATACATTGCTTTTCATACATTGCATGGTTAAAACAGGTGAAGAAATGTTTAATGATAGACTAAACTTTTAAATTGTAGTAACTAATAACTGGTAAATAATTGCATCATTAAATTTAGTCAATACTTTATAAAGAAGGTATATGATTATGATGATGATTATGATGATCATTGTTAATTATTGTGTATGATTTCAAAATGTACGGTATGTATTACTCAACTGAATCTGAAAATATGGTATAAGTCTAAAGAAGGCACTATTTATATTAAGTAAACATTATAAGATATGTTCATTTATGATAAATATTTAAGTTAAGCTCTAATAATATTTATTACTTGTTTCATTCAACTAAACAGATTTTTTTTAACTTTTTAATATTGCATATATTTTTTTTTCATTGTGATGCTCTCTGTGGGGCTTTTTCCAATCAATGCAGAGTTGCTATTGGTTATGTTAACTATTACCTGTATAAGTTGATTAGGTGGTCATTAAATGATATGTAAAGTACAGTAGCCTATAGCAACTAGAATTGGTTTTACTATTTGTACAATAAATCGCTATCAATCGCTATTCCTTGAATGGCTATTTCATAATGGTTCATGAAGTAAAAAAGTTGCAACAATAGTTTTACCTTATTTTAACATGCGCTAATTCTATTTACTAGTACACCCTCTGAAAGAAATCTCATTTATTAATGTATTATCAAAATGACATACAGTATTTGTGCATATAAATCACAAAATCTCAAAACTATCAATTTAAATGTCAATAAATAAGCTCTTCAAAAAATACTGGCTCCCTTTTCCACATGTGCCACCCCTGGTGATTGGACGAGAACATTTATAACATCTTTTTATAGGATGCGCTTAATTTCAATAAACTCCATTGCGCTATATATTCAGCAATATCCCAAACTTTCAATATAGCCTGTAACGTTGACACCCCTTTTTTCCTCAGTACTCTACAAAATCCAGATTTAATGGTAAACAGAGCAAGAGAGACCCATCATAGCTCAGCACTACTTTTAATAAAAAGAAAAAAATAACATACAATTCATATAAACTGGTGTTAAACGTCACTCAGTAAATTTGCACTCGCTGTTCAAATGATCCTGTGAACAGCAACAGATGCAGACATGCATGGTGATGTCACAACCTCCACCCTATGGGTTTCGTCACAGATAGACCTTCTTATAGGGATACCTGCCAGAAAAGGGCCAGCTGTCATGTGCTAAGTCCTTCTGGGTTTGACTATTCCCTTATACATTTTGTAATTCATTGTCAATATTATAAAAAATTCAATGGCATTTATAAAACCTCATATTTTTTATCTTGCTAGAATTCTCCAGTAGTGTATGTAGAGTTGTCCAAAACCAAATTGTCGTAGATTGTGGTTCACAAGAAAAAGGCAAGTAGTTTAAAAGATAAGACTTTGGGAGTACCAGGTTAGGTTTATCCAATCTCAAACTTGATATTCACAGTAGTGAGAGAAAGGCAATGGTGGTAAGGGTGAGGAGGTGGGGCCCGAGGAAGGAAGAGGAAAATGTGTAATATGTTTTATATCATTATTTACTTTTATTCTTACTCTTTTTATTTTTTATTTTTTTAGATCTTGTATATCCAGACTGTCAGAACTATGTTATAAATATGTTATATTTTTTTTACCAACAAACAGACACATTCTTGGGTTTATATGAATAATTAGAAAGGTGAGTGGTACTGCAATAAAAATGCTATGAAAGGAAGCAGTTGTAGCTTATTTATTTTGTATAGAGATAATCTGTACACTTGTCAAACATAATTTTTGAATAGCAGCATACATTTGCATACCTCTTTGTGAAAACTTTATGGCAAAACTAATGCAAACACCACTTTCCAACCAACATATGTTTACTTTATATACATTCTTGGGAAGTGGTGGTGATATCTGGATCATGGCTGCAGCTGCTAAATAGCTGCCCAATCACCTTTACAAGCAGAGGAAGGGGGCCCCTCCTCACCCTGCCATGCTGCTCTTTTTCCAGGCTTTCCTGTCCCACTGGAGAGCCTGGGGCCACTGTGGGTGGTCATAATGGTTGACCATAGTGACAAAGGAGGAATTACCATCTTCTGATCATCTCTATGGTGTATAAATCCAAAAGCAACAGCCTACTGGCAAAATTTTATCACTTTATCACTTTTGATTTTGGTCTTTTGTTTACCGGCTGTAACCAGCTAGTAAAGCAGCCAATCAAAACAATCTCAGTTTGATCGGCTGCTTTAGAGGGATGCTGTTCATCCCTTGCAATAGCAGTAAAGTTGATTAAAGAGACAATGTCAATAATACACACAATAATAAAATAAATAAATAAATAAAACAAATTACATTTTTAATCCCTTGATGTCACCTGTACGCAGATATGTGGCCTCCAAGAAGTGGGTCTTTATCCGTGAGGATGCATATATGCATTCCTCTCCTCACCAAGGCCCCCTCTCATACTAACGAATTGGATCCAGGACTCCTGGTCACCTGATTGCTGTGATAGCCTCTGATTGCCTATTACAGTGAACAGTCACTGTGCAGCCTGTCCCTGTGTTTTCTTTATATTCTGAATGGAGAGAAAGATACACTGTTCCTCTCCTTGCAGGGGAAGAAGATGTAAACAAAAATGTGTAAAAAAATAATAATACATGGAATAAAAACAGCTAGATCAAGGTTTGATCTAGGTCAGTATTAGGATTAGTGTTAGAGTCAAGATACGGGTCAAAGGTTGGGCCCAAAGGTTGGGGTCAAAGTTTAGGGTCAGTATGTTTTGCAAATGGACACTATAGGTCTCACATGCATATGTAAATGATGATCGCACCACACATGTGAGGTACTGTTGGAAATGTCACCATGGCAGCACATCTAAGTAAGAGAGACCACCCACTTGAGAGGGACAGGAAATAGAGAGAGTTATTGATTTTAGGAAAGACCAACACCCACGCATAATAAAGAACCAAAAATAGACAATTAAACATCAGGGAAGGGAATAAGCCTGAGCTGCCACGGTGACTACATTTTATTGAAAGTAAAAAGGGATAGAAATGGTGCTGTTCTGAATTCAGGGTCCTCAAAAACCCCCTAATGACATGATGGATTTATAGTATAGATCCTGTGCAAATAAATGCTATAACAAAGTGCATAAATGCATGTCAAGTGCAAATATGCAAAAAGTGCTGTCAGTGCAAATGTCTGAATAATTGCGGTAGACTAATGTGCTAATAGCTGACAACTATACAAGAGTGCAAAAACACAAAAGTGCAAAAAACACAAAAAAACAACAATTTGTTATGCCCACACTCTCATATGCTAATCCTAGGCAGAAAATGAGTGCCCATGCAGTGATGTGAGCCTCCTATGCAGAGGGCCACAAACTAAAATAAATAATCCAATGACATGAAAAACATGAATCAAAAAACCTTAATAGTGCATTGAAAAATATTATAATGATAATATATTGTGCTGAACTCAGCATGTATATAAAAAGTCCTTATGTAACCCATGCTGATGCACTACAAAGTCAGAAATATCATGCAAATAATAAAGTGACAAAGTGCTCTTTAAAAACTGTTATTCAGTGCTTCTTTAAAAGGTCCCCCATAGGAAACGCACTCACCGCTATTATTCACCCCACAAGGAGGTATTTCACCTTCACAGTATGAGCCACTGTGTAGCATACGGGAAAAAAGCCTGTTGTTCTGTATCAGCTGTTTTGCTTCCGTGTTTGCGGTATAAGTGGTCTCTTAGCGGCTAGCCTCTTATAATGCATACATGTGGAGAAGGAAAAAGCTCCGTAGTGTATTACTGTAAAAATTAAGTTTGTTTATTCATATAGACAAAGGGTACTCACATTTGATAAGTAAATACAAAGCGAAAAAGTTTTTAAAACCAGGAAGTGGAACGATCTGCGCTCCACGGCCCGAAACTGGAAGTGATGCAATGATGCTGTTAGCCCTTAGGAGAATGCATGTGATCAGCACAGAGACAATCAGAACTGTCCAGACAGAGGGTCAGAACTCTCTGTCTGGACAGTTCTGTCTCTTATGTTTCCCAGTAAGAGGCATCGACTGGGACCGAAGGCTCTGGTCCTAGTCGATGCCTCTTAAGGGGAAACGCATCGGATGGAGCATCATTCCTTAATGTCACCACACAACAGCCTACTGGCAAAATCTGCGGCTGTTTTATTACTGTGATTTTCACAGTTTTCTTGAATGTAAGTGCTACATATTTTCAAAAAAAATATGTTTGGAGTACTACACCATGAAGCCTCTTCCTTCCATTATCCTATGTGTCTGAGACAACCCGGAGATGGTCCGTGTCCACGATAGGTCCTTTAACTGAACAGCTCATTCTCACTGGAAAGGAGCATTGTTTGGAGGAGCCCGTGTTGGCTGACATTTGCACGAGCGCATATGATCTCTATAATTTGAGATCCAAATTTTCCCGGGGAACTGCGCTAATTTTATATGAAAAAGGAGCACTGAGTGAACACATTCATTAATTTGCACATTTTGAAAGACTTGTTGGGCTTTTATATGGTCATTCATTCATATATATGGTTCTTATTTAGGTATAGACACATATTAATTTTGAATTTTTGAATTTACATTATTTGTATTTTACTATTTATATTTGGATTGCGCACTTATAATTTTTTCTACACAAAAGGAATGAATGACCTGTATAATCAATCTGGCCATAGGGCTTATAGATGCTGTATGGACTTTATTCTTACGCTGGAACTGGACTAAAATATTTTGTCTATTCACCAAGGTTTTGTGATTTGTAGATACTGGAGTAGGCACGTTTTCACATCCAGTTTTTGCAAGTCATATTCTTCACTCTGTTGGAGAGGCCTCTTCTTCGGCAGGATCTCTCCCTGAAATGCTAGGCAGTCAATCTGAGTCTCTTCACTGCTGGATGCTGAATCGGCCCCTGAAAGAGAAGATCATCTCTGCACTAGAGAGGAATTATGTCTCATATTGTCAAGTGCTGAACAATTGTTCTGGTTCAACAAGGAGCTATGACAATGACTTCTGCTTGCTCATCCTAGATTTCCTTTAAGAAAAAATTGTGGAGGGGAAACACATAAGCAAGAGAATAGTCCCACTACTGATTAAGGGGAATTCAAACCCTCTGGAAGGTCCCTTTTGTTTAAGAAAAGAGCCTCTGTAAAAGAGCTTTTCCTCTCATGGCAGAAAGATCAATCTGGAGACTCTCCCAGTGATCTATAAGATATTGGAACACCTCACAGCTTAGACATCATTCCTCTTGCTCCAAGTCCCCGCAGCAGAGAAAGTTGTCACATATGTTTTCTTTTCCTCACAGATTTATCACCTTTAAGGTTAAAATATGGTTCTCTGGCTAGGAGCAGATCGCATGGCTTAATTCCCATAACAATGGTTGTTCCTTAATGATGGCTCACAAAGACTACTGCTGTGGTGTGTTACCCATTCACTATATTTGAGATTTAATATCTCTCAGAAATGATTTGGGTTAAATGAGAGTTCTTTGACCATGAGTGAAAGCTTTAACACAATAACAAAACATTATTGGTATATAGTAAAGTAGACCTAGACTAATACACAGCAATCTATCTAATTGTACAGGAAAAGGGTAACAATCATGGCATGAAGGTATACAGAGTATATTCCTTAACCACTTTAAGACCAGCCTCGTTTTGGATTTTAGGTGTTTACAAGTTTAAAACAGGTTTTTTTGCTAGAAAATTACTTAGAACCCCCAAACATTATATATTGTTTTTTTTCTAACATCCTAGAGAATACAATAGCGGTCATTGCAATACTTTTTTTTGCACCGTATTTGCGCAGCGGTCTTCTAAGCGCACTTTTTTTGGAAAAAATTCACTTTTTTGAAAAAAAAAATAAGACAACAGTAAAGTTAGCCCAATTTTTTTTTATATTGTGAAATATAATGTTACGCCAAGTAAATTGATACCCATCATGTCACGCTTCAAAATTGCGCCCGCTCGTGGAATAGCGTCAAACTTTTACCCCTAAAAATCTCCATAGGCGGCGTTTAAAAAATTCTACGGATTGCATGTTTTGGGTTACAGAGGAGGTCTAGGGCTAGAATTATTGCTCTCACTCTACCGGTCGTGGCGATACCTCACATGTGTGGATTGACCACCGTTTTCATATGCGAGCGCTACTCACGTATGCGTTCGCTTCTGCGCGCGAGCTCATCGGGACAGGGCGCTTTAAAAATTTTTTTTTTTTTTTTTAATTTTATTTATTTTTTCACTGTTTTTAAAAAAAAAAAAATTGGATCACTTTTATTCCTATTACAAGGAATGTAAACACCCCTTGTAATAGAAAAAAGCATGACAGGTCCTCTTAAATATGAGATCTGGGGTCAAAAAGTCCTTTAGACTAAAAAAAAAAAAAAAAAAAAAAAAAAGTTGTTTAAAAAAATGACACAAAAAAAATTGTGCCTTTAAGAGAAGTGGGCGGAGCCGTCGTAATGACGTCGCTCCGGCCGTCACATGGTATGGAGACAGGTGGGCGCCATCTTGGCCTCACTCGTCTCCATACCTAAGCAGGGAAAGAACCCGATCACCTCCGCCGCTACCGACGGCTCCAGTAAGCGGCGGAGGGTGCGGGAGAGCGGCGGGAGGGGGGGTGGCACCTCTCCCGCCGCCGATAACGGTGATCACGCGGCAAACCCGCCGCAGAGACCACCATTATCGTGTACGGAACCGCCCGCTGAAAAGATGGATACCTCGGTTGTGGCAGCAGCTGCTGCCGTTACCGAGATATCCATCTTCAAAAAAATGACGTATATATACAGTGGGCGGTCCTTAAAACATTAATCTACAAACAGTAGGACAGAAAATACATAAGACCAACATATTTAGATCTTTCTATATTAAGTTGCGCTATGCTCTCATGTGAGTGAATACTAGCAATAAACCTTAATAGTGCTAAATTATATACCATATTTATCGGCGTACAACACGCACTTTTTTCCCCTTAAAATCAGGGGGAAATCGCGGGTGCGTGTTATACCCTGATCCCCTGCGATCCGGAGCAGCCAGATCTTCAAAATCGCTGACCGCGATTTGAAAATGGCGCCCTGCAGGCGCCGAAATACACCGAGCCGGTCTTCGGCTCTTCTCGGACACTTTCGTCTTCACTCGAGCGCCGCTCGGCTAGGTTCGGATAGCTCCGCTCATAGTCACGCCCATCCCAGGCGGGACTACGAGTGAAGCCGAAAGTGAACGAGAGCCGCCGAGCAGAGCCGAGGACCGGCTCTGTGTCTTTCGGCGCCGGCGGCGCCATTTTCAAATCGTGGTCGGAGATTTTGAAGAACAGGATGGCAGGGGTCCGGGATCACAGGATGCAAGGCTGCACTGGGGAAGGCTGCACTGACAAGGCTGCACTGGGGAAGGCTGCACTGGGGAAGGCTGCACTGACAAGGCTGCACTGGGGAAGGCTGCACTGGGGAAGGCTGCACTGACAAGGCTGCACTGACAAGGCTGCACTGACATGACTGCACTGACATGACTGCACTGACATGGCTGCACTGGGGAAGGCTGCAATGATGGGCATTTAAATGTATGCTTTTTTTTCCTTCAACTTCCCTCCTAAAAAAATTTTTTTCCTTAAAATTCCCTCCTAAATTGGGGTGCGTGTTATACGCCGATAAATACGATATATAAAGTGACTCCGTACATAAAGAAAAATTGATTGGTTAATTGATTAGATCGTGTTTTAAACAGTCCACTGTTTTAAGGTGATTTTCAAATGTCCACTGTTTTAAGGTGATTCTCAAACGTGAGATTAACACACACATAACACACACATACATCCAAGAGTCGTGGTTAAAAGAGATAAAGACCTCCACCTCTGCACACACTGCCACTTACCGACTCCAAATGATCTCCTATTACAGGAGATCACACTTGCTTGTGGCTTAATACCCAGCCCGGGCCTTTTGAGAGATGAAACAGTTAAAACAATAAGAGATTGCAGTATAAACGAGCCGGCCGGCTCTCAAGGTGGAGGTCTTTATCTCTTTTAAACACAACTCTTGGGTGTATCGTGTGTTAAGTTCACGTTTGAAAATTACCTTAAAACAGTGGACTTTTGAAAATCACCTGAAAACAGTGGACTATTTTAAACATGATCTAAGCAATTAATCAATCAATTTTTATTTATGTACGGAGTCACTTTATATATATAATTTAGCATTATTAAGGTTTATTGCTAGTATTCACTCACATGAGAGCATAGCACAACTTAATATAGAAAGTTGTTTATTTTGTGTGTATCTCACAGGAAGTTGCAGCTTTGTTTTCTAAAAAACAAACATATTTATGTTTCATCCATTCACTTATTCACTTGCTCTTTTTGTCTGATAAGCGCAGTAATTTTAATTTTATTCTATTCAACATATTTAGATACAAGTACAAGGGAGATTTCCCATATTTACCATTCCCATAGAGGTTCCATTCACATGACTGCTCTGCCATAGAGTGTGTGTTTCCCTCCCATCTGTGCATATAATTACAGGCTGATGCCTCATTGGTTGGCACTAAGTGGCTCTGATTGGTGGGCTTCCCTATTCCTGGTTCAGGATTGGCTACATCTCCAATCCCTATACTTTGAATAAGTCAGCCCCCTTTAATGCAAATCTTTGGCACCGAATATTTTGAGTGGGAGACTGAACTTGTAGGTACATGACCTTCAGGAAAGTTAAGTATTGATGATGGTTGGCCCTCACTGCATATCCAAACATGGGATCCTTTTGTTTGTATACACAAGCTTAGGCACCGAACTGTGTGTCTAAAACCTCATACACACAATAGGACTTTCCCGTGGATTTTTATACAAAGGGTGTTGGGCGTAAAGTAATTAAGCATGCACACAGCAGGACTTTGTCAGCCAACTTTCGCCAAATCATGTGGTTTTTCAGCTCTTTACCGCCACCCTTTGGTCAACTTCTGTGTTGTTTTCTGATCTTTTACATTGGTTCTGACCATGCGTGTTTGTACAGTAGGTGACCGTAATATTGTGTCAATCTCGCCGCTGTTATCGGTGAGATTTTACACCTGCAAACTCCGTCACGGGAGCCAGCACTAAGCTGGCTCGCTCATCGGAAAAGGAAAAATGTGTTTTTTCCTTTCGCGATGAGCGACAAGCTTTGCCGGCAGGTGTTTGGTATGAATCATGAGGGGGAACTCCACGCCAAATTTTAAATAAAAAACCGGCATGGGTTCCCCTCCAAGAGCATACCAGGCCCTTAGGTCTGGTATGGATTTTAAGGGGAACCCCCTACACCGAAAAACGGCGTGCAGGTCCCCCCAAAGTCCATACCAGGCCCTTAAACAAGCACGCAGCCCAACCGGTCAGGAAAGGGGGTGGGGACAAGCGAGCGCCCCCCCTGAACCATACCAGGTCGCATGCCCTCAACATGGGGGGTTGGCGCTTTGGGGCAGGGGGCGCCCTGCGGCCCCCCCACCCCAAAGCACCTTGTTCCCATGTTGATGAGGACAAGGGCCTCTTCCCGTCAACCCTAGCCATTGGTTGTCGGGGTCTGCAGGCGGAGGGCTTATCAGAATCCGGGAGCCCCCTTTCATAAGGGGGCCCCCAGATCCTGGCCCCCCACCCTATGTGAATGAGTATGGAATACATCGTACCCCTATTCATTCACCTGGGGAAAAAAGTGTCAATAAAAAAACACTAGACAGGTTTTTAAGGTGATTTATTAGGCAGCTCCAGGGGTCTTCTTCCGACTTCGGGGGTCTCTTCCGACTTCTCTGCTCTCTCCGGCCTCTTCTCCAGGTGTCCGGTTCTTCTCCCGCTCTCCGGCCTCTTCTCCCGCTCTCCGGCCTCTTCTCCAGGTCTCCAGGTCTCCAGTTCTTCTCCCGCTCTCCAGTTCTTCTGCTGGGTTCCTCCGCTATCTTCTGCTCTTTTGCCGCTCTTTTGCTAGCGGCGGCCTGGTCTTTTCCATCGTCTTCTTCCCTCTTCTCTTCTTCTTCTTGATGTTGACACGACGCTCTTAAACGACTTATAAAGGCATGGGGCGTAGTCATCGGGTGATGTCACCCGGTGACCCCGTGCCTTATGATGTCACAGTCCCATCATGCCCCGGGACTGTGACGTCATAAGGGGCTAAGTCACAGGTGACATCACCCGGTGACAACGCCCCATGCCTATATAAGTTGTTGCGCACCTCGCACACGGCATTACAGCGGGAGAGAGCGTTGTGTCAACATCGGAAGAAGAGAAGAAGATGACAGAGAAGACCGGGCCACCGCTAGCAAAAGAGCAGCAAAAGAGCAGAAGATAGCGGAGGAACCCGGCAGAAGAACCGGAGACCTCGAGAAGAGGCCAAAGAGCAGGAGAAGAGGTCGGAGAGTGGGAGAAAAACTGGACATCTGGAGAAGAGGCCGGAGAGAGGGAGAAGTAGGACTAGACATGTGCAGGATGAAACAATTTGTTTAGTTTAGTTTCGGTTCGTTATTTAACTAAATTTGTTTAGTTAAATTAGTTGCATTCTTCATATTCAATATGTTTTTTATTTTAAAATATTCACCATAATACAAGATAAAGATCAACCAAATAGATGGCCGAACATAGGCCTAAACATCAAGAGTTAGATAAATTTATGAGCATTGAACATTTATGTTTGGTATTAAAGAACCTCTTCTGGAGAAAAGCTTTTAGGTCTCTTCAAAGGGATTAGACCCAGATTATTCAGTATATATTTTGTGATCATCACGGGGTAATTTTGAACCATCATAGGAAAAAACGTAACTTGCGAGACAGGGGGGAATCGCCTAACCAGGTCACCCCTAACGGGATCTTCCTGTGCCCCGGCCGGGTCCCCTTTCTCTGCTCACCTCATATTAGACTGCGCCCTATCAAATGCCTAGGGTGTATGGCCCCTAATGACTCAGATAGAGTTTAATTTGTCCAGAGAGAATTCTATTTAGTCTGAAATGCTCATAAACACACAAGTGATAATGAGACATCATGTCTAACTGAAGTTAGCAAAATAACTTAAAGTAAAGTAAGTAGAAAAGAGTTGGAAGTAGGAACGGGTGGGAAAAGATAGGGGGGGTAGGGAAGGGGAGGGTCAGGAACACATGTTTGACTTTATTCGGATATTACGGGAGTGATATGGGTATCTATCACCTCTAGGGATATTCCACAGTATGTTGCCCAAGGCGACCATATAGAATCAAATTTGTGTAGCGTGTCCGAAACGATGCTGGCTAGTTTTTCTTGGGTCATTATCCATGCTATTTTATGTTGAATAGCTAAAAAGGATACCTTTGGTTGTTTCCAGGCTCTGGCTATGGTAATTTTCGTGCCAGTGAGCCTGAAGTGTATCAACTTACGGTTGGGTTTGGAAACATGGGGAATGTGGGCATTTAGTAGGGCTACCGATGCTGACCTGGTAACCTCGAAACCAGTGACTTTGTGAATTAGATTGAAGAGTTTCTTCCAAATCGGTCTGATTCTGGGACATTCCCACCAAACATGTATCATCGATCCCATGAGTTGGCAGCCCCTGAAGCAGCTGGGGTCCGCTGTGAGATAGATAGTAGCAAGCCTGGCGGGGGTCATGTAACACCTCATGAGAACTTTTAAATTCGCTTCCATAAGTGAAGTATTTCTAATACCTTGAAAGTAGGGATGAGCCGAACACCCCCCGGTTCGGTTCGCACCAGAACCCGCGAACGGACCGCAAGTTCGCACGAACGTTAGAACCCCATTGACGTCTATGGGACTCGAACGTTCGAAATCAAAAGTGCTCATTTTAAAGGCTAATTTGCATGGTATTGTCCTAAAAAGGGTGTGGGGACCCGGGTCCTACCCCAGGGGACATGTATCAATGCAAAAAAAACTTTTAAAAACGGCCGTTTTTTCGGGAGCAGTGATTTTAATGATGCTTAAAGTAAAAAAAAAAAAAGTGAAATATTCCTTTAAATATCGTACCTGGGGGGTGTCTATAGTATGCCTGTAAAGTGACGCGTGTTTCCCATGTTTAGAACAGTCCCTGCACCAAATGTCATTTTTAAAGGAAAAAATCTCATTTAAAACTGCTTGCGGGTTTAATGTCATGTCGGGTCATGGCAATATGGATGAAAATCAGTGAGACAAACGGCATGGGTACCCCCCAGTCCATTACCAGGCCCTTTGGGTCTTGTATGGATATTAAGGGGAACCCCGCACCCAAATTAAAATAAGGAAAGGTCCCTATATACTCTGAACAGCAGTATACAGGCGGTGCAAACAAGACAGGGACTGTAGGTTTGTTGTTAAGTAGAATCTGTTTGTAATTTTGAACATTTTTAACGTGTTTAGCTCCAGCCAAAAAATCTTTTCTAAGCTTTTTGGAAAACATAGGGAAGGGTTATCACCCCTGTGACATTTGTTTTGCGTCTTTCCTCCTCTTCAGAAGATTTCACCTCACTTTTTTGTCCCAATGAAAAATGTTTTTTGAAAATTTGGGTTTTTTTGTGGAACAAGGATTGGAAAGCATCAGTGGAAAGGAGAAATTGTTTTCCCATATTAACTCTTACATGAGAGAATTTCCATTCCTAGGGGTAGATTTCATCTCACTTCCTGTTGTCTCCTTCCGTTTGCAAGTAGGAGTCGTTTGTAAGTTAGATGTTTGAAAGTAGGGTCCTGCCCTATATACTCAGCAGAAATTTGGGCCTTAGGTGTTGCTGTGGCCAAAACACTGTAAGCCCTCACAGGGCCCTGCTGTGAAATATTAGATCAAGAATTGTAATTACATGCCCCTGTTGAACAGGAGCTGAAAAATTAGGCCTTAGGCACTGGTGCTGGTGCCACAACACTGCAACCCCTCACAGACACTCTAGTTGGAACGCAGGAACGAGCCCTGCTGCAAAGTATTGCATCAAAAATTGTAATTACACGCCCCTGTTAGACAGGGGCAGAAAAATTGGGCCTTAGGCACTGGTGCTGGTGCCACAACACTGCAACCCCTCACAGACACTCTAGTTGGAATGCAGGAACGAGCCCTGCTGCAAAGTATTACATCAAAAATTGTAATTACACGCCCCTGTTAAACAGGGGCTGAAAAATTGTGCCTTAGGCACTGGTGGTGGCGCCCAGAACCAAAAATGTTCTTACAAGCTATCAGCGTGATGATTGAGGAGGAAGAGGATAATTACTCAGGGATAGTCACTCAGCATCAGCATAGGCAGTCTTTGAAGGGATCTGAAAAAAATTATTCAGTTACATCAGCATCAGGTGCTTGGTAGCTGGTGGTGATCCAAGACTGATTCATTTTTATGAAGGTCAGCCGATCGACCGAGTCAGTGGACAGACGCACCCTGTGATCGGTTACCACGCCTCCAGCAGCACTGAATGTGCGTTCCGAAAGAACGCTGGATGCAGGACAGGCCAGTAGCTCAATTGCATACTGTGCAAGCTCTGGCCAGTGATCCATCCTCAAGACCCAGTAACCCAGAGGATTTTCGGTGGGAAAGGTGTCCAAGTCTGATCTTGCCCCTAGGTATTCCTGCACCATGTAAAACAGACGCTGGCGATGGTTGCTGGAACCGATCATACCTTGGGGCTGCGGACCAAAAAATTGTCTGAACGCATCGGTCAGACGGCCACCTTCTCCACCGCTCCTTCTTTGACTGACCGAAGCCTCAGCAACACATTGTCCAGAAACAGGAGTTTGTAACCTCCCAGTCTCTGGGAACGCGTTGCACAGACCTTTCTGCAAGGCCTCCCGAAGATGTTTCATCCTCTGCTCCCTCTGCGATGGCAAGATAAGGTCCGCAACCTTACCCTTGTAACGTGGATCAAGGAGGGTTGCCAGCCAGTATTGGTCCTTCTCCTTGATACCACGAATACGAGGATCCTTACGCAGGCTTTGCAGGATCAGGGAGGCCATGCAGCGTAGGTTTGCTGAGGCATTCGGTCCGGAGTCCTCTGGGTCACTAAGGACAACAACGTCCGCAGCCACCTCCTCCCAGCCACGTACAAGTCCATGTGTTCCTTGGGACTGATCCCTTAAAGACTGCTGATGCTGAGTGCCAGGCTCCACCTCCATACTGACACAATCTTCCTCCTCCTCCTCCTCCTCCTCGTCCTCTTCCTGTGTGATCGGCGGGCACGCAGGAACACTGTCTGGATAAAGGGGGCCTTGAGAGCTAAGGAAGTCCTCCTCTTCCTGCCTCTGTTCTGCCTCAAGTGCCCTGTCCATTATTCCACGCAGCGTGTGCTCCAACAGGTGGACAAGGGGGACAGTGTCACTGATGCATGCACTGTCAGTGCTCACCATCCTCGTGGCCTCCTCGAATGGTGACAGGACAGTGCATGCATCCCTGATCATGGCCCACTGGCGTGGGGAAAAAAAACCAAGGTCCCCTGACCCTGTCCTGGTGCCATAGTCGCACAGGTACTCATTGATGGCCCTCTGCTGCGTGTGCAGCCGCTGCAGCATGGCCAATGTCGAGTTCCACCTGGTGGGCATGTCACAGATTAGGCGGTTCTTGGGCAGGTTAAACTCCTTTTGGAGGTCCGTCAGCCGAGCACTGGCATTATATGACCGGCGGAAATGCACACAGACTTTCCTGGCCTGCCTCAGGACATCCTGTAAGCCCGGGTACCTGCCCAAGAACCGCTGCACCACCAAGTTAAGGACGTGAGCCAAACAGGGCACATGGGTCAGTTGTCCCTGTCGGAGGGCAGAGAGGAGGTTGGTGCCATTGTCGCAAACCACCATTCCTGCCTTAAGTTGGCGTGGCGTCAACCACCTCTGAACCTGCCCCTGCAGAGCTGACAGAACCTCTGCCCCAGTGTGGCTCCTGTCCCCCAAGCACACCAGCTCAAGCACCGCATGGCATCTTTTGGCCTGCGTACTTGCGTAGCCCCTTGAACGCCTACGGAGCACCGCTGGTTCCGAGGAAGAGGCCATGGAGGAAGAAGAAGAGGAGGGGGTGGAGGAGAGAGGTGTGTCACAATCAGCATTTTGGAGGCGTGGTGGCGGAACAACCTCCAACACTACTGCACCTTGTCCTGCATCCTTCCCAGCTGCCAGCAGAGTCACCCAATGCGCTGTGAAACTTAAGTAACGTCCCTGTCCATGCCTGCTGGACCATGAGTCAGCGGTAATATGCACCTTACCGCTGACCGCCCTGTCCAGCGAGGCATGGACATTGCCTTCCACATGCCGGTAGAGAGCCGGAATCGCCTTCCGTGAGAAAAAGTGGCGTTTGGGTACCTGCCACTGAGGAACCGCACATTCCACAAACTCACGGAAGGGGGCAGAGTCTACCAACTGAAAAGGCAGCAGTTGAAGTGCTAGCAATTTTGCCAAGCTAGCATTCAACCGCTGGGCATGTGGATGGCTGGGAGCGAACTTCTTTCGGCGGTGCAGCAGCTGGGGCAGGGAAATTTGCCTGGTACAATCTGACGTCGGTGTACCAAAAGCAGATTGCCCACAAGTACTTGGCTGTGACACACCTAATTCTACACCTTCATTCCTCTCACTGCAGGTCTCAGAGAGGACTGAAGGTCTAGTGGGGTTGGAAATCTCAGCTGATGAGGAGCAAGGAGAGATCCTCTTTGTTCTTTGGTGTGGGTCTTTTAGATATGCTTGCCAACGAACTGCATGGCAGGTCAACATATGTCTGGTCAAGCATGTGGTACCCAAGCGGGAGATGTTTTGGCCACGCGAGATACGCTTGAGACATATGTTGCAAATAGCAGCGGTGCGATCTGATGCACTCGTCTCAAAAAAGGCCCACACCAAAGAACTTTTTGAATAACGCGCAGAGACTGCAGCGCCCTGCACATGTGGAGCTTTGGGGTGTGATGCAGTCAATGTGCTGCCCTTAGGCTGGCCCCTGGAGGGCATCCTGCCTCGTTGGTGATGTGCCGCCTCCTCCTCCTCCTCCTCCTCCTCCTCTCTCCTATCAGGCACCCACGTTGAGTCAGTGACCTCATCATCCCCTCCCTCCTCATCACTGGAGCAAACCTGGCAGTATGCTGCAGCAGGGGGAGCATGACTGCCAGATTGCTGTCCTTCTTGGGCACCCCCTCTGTCCGTGCTCATGTTACTGCCTTCATCGAGCTCAGTATCATCATCAGAGCCTTCCAAACGCTGGGCATCCTCCTGGAGCATGTACCCAACACTGTGGTCAAACAGTTCGAGGGAATCCTCAGGAGGACATGGTGGAGCTAGGGAAGGAGTCACTGATGACATTGAGCTGAGGGAAGAGGCCGCTGCTTTGCCAGACAAAGCACCCTGGGCATGGGTGAGAGAGGATGAGGAGGATGAGGACGGCTTGGTCATCCACTCGACCAAGTTTTCTGCATGTTGCGGCTCAACACGGCCAGCTGCCGAAAAAAAGGCCAAGCGTGTCCCATGGCCACGGGCTGATGAGGATGCACCGTCTCCACGACCAGCACTAGACACAGAGCCTGCTTGCCCTCTCTTATTGGCTTGTGACTGTCTGCCTCTCCTTCTTGGCCTTCCAGACATACTAATGGCCTGTAGCTGCACTAAGCTGGGATAGAACACCTGTAATTTTCTTCAGGTAGCTTTATATACTGTAACCAAGCCTGCCTGTCAGTAGGAAGATAACAGGAACGGATCTAGCTGAACACTGTGAGCAGGACGCACTGCACTAAATGTAAATAGCAGGAACGGATCTAGCTGAACACTGTGAGCAGGACGCACTGACTGCACTAAATGTAAATAGCAGGAACGGATCTAGCTGAACACTGTGAGCAGGACGCACTGACTGCACTAAATGTAAATAGCAGGAACGGATCTAGCTGAACACTGTGAGCAGGACGCACTGCACTAAATGTAAATAGCAGGAACAGATCTAGCTGAACACTGTGAGCAGGACGCACTGCACTAAATGTAAATAGCAGGAACGGATCTAGCTGAACACTGTGAGCAGGACGCACTGCACTAAATGTAAATAGCAGGAACAGATCTAGCTGAACACTGTGAGCAGGACGCACTGCACTAAATGTAAATAGCAGGAACAGATCTAGCTGAACACTGTGAGCAGGACGCACTGCACTAAATGTAAATAGCAGGAACGGATCTAGCTGAACACTGTGAGCAGGACGCACTGCACTAAATGTAAATAGCAGGAACAGATCTAGCTGAACACTGTGAGCAGGACGCACTGCACTAAATGTAAATAGCAGGAACGGATCTAGCTGAACACTGTGAGCAGGACGCACTGCACTAAATGTAAATAGCAGGAACAGATCTAGCTGAACACTGTGAGCAGGACGCACTGCACTAAATGTAAATAGCAGGAACAGATCTAGCTGAACACTGTGAGCAGGACGCACTGCACTAAATGTAAATAGCAGGAACGGATCTAGCTGAACACTGTGAGCAGGACGCACTGCACTAAATGTAAATAGCAGGAACAGATCTAGCTGAACACTGTGAGCAGGACGCACTGCACTAAATGTAAACAGCAGGAACAGATCTAGCTGAACACTGTGAGCAGGACGCACTGCACTAAATGTAAATAGCAGGAACGGATCTAGCTGAACACTGTGAGCAGGACGCACTGACTGCACTAAATGTAAATAGCAGGAACAGATCTAGCTGAACACTGTGAGCAGGACGCACTGACTACACTAAATGTAAATAGCAGGAACGGATCTAGCTGAACACTGTGAGCAGGACGCACTGCACTAAATGTAAATAGCAGGAACGGATCTAGCTGAACACTGTGAGCAGGACGAACTGACTGCACTAAATGTAAATAGCAGGAACGGATCTAGCTGAACACTGTGAGCAGGACGCACTGCACTAAATGTAAATAGCAGGAACGGATCTAGCTGAACACTGTGAGCAGGACGCACTGACTGCACTAAATGTAAATAGCAGGAACGGATCTAGCTGAACACTGTGAGCAGGACGCACTGCACTAAATGTAAATAGCAGGAACAGATCTAGCTGAACACTGTGAGCAGGACGCACTGCACTAAATGTAAATAGCAGGAACGGATCTAGCTGAACACTGTGAGCAGGACGCACTGCACTAAATGTAAATAGCAGGAACATATCTAGCTGAACACTGTGAGCAGGACGCACTGCACTAAATGTAAATAGCAGGAACAGATCTAGCTGAACACTGTGAGCAGGACGCACTGCACTAAATGTAAATAACAGGAACGGATCTAGCTGAACACTGTGAGCAGGACGCACTGCACTAAATGTAAATAGCAGGAACAGATCTAGCTGAACACTGTGAGCAGGACGCACTGCACTAAATGTAAATAGCAGGAACGGATCTAGCTGAACACTGTGAGCAGGACGCACTGACTGCACTAAATGTAAATAGCAGGAACAGATCTAGCTGAACACTGTGAGCAGGACGCACTGACTGCACTAAATGTAAATAGCAGGAACGGATCTAGCTGAACACTGTGAGCAGGACGCACTGACTGCACTAAATGTAAATAGCAGGAACGGATCTAGCTGAACACTGTGAGCAGGACGCACTGCACTAAATGTAAATAGCAGGAACAGATCTAGCTGAACACTGTGAGCAGGACGCACTGCACTAAATGTAAATAGCAGGAACGGATCTAGCTGAACACTGTGAGCAGGACGCACTGCACTAAATGTAAATAGCAGGAACAGATCTAGCTGAACACTGTGAGCAGGACGCACTGCACTAAATGTAAATAGCAGGAACAGATCTAGCTGAACACTGTGAGCAGGACGCACTGCACTAAATGTAAATAGCAGGAACGGATCTAGCTGAACACTGTGAGCAGGACGCACTGACTGCACTAAATGTAAATAGCAGGAACAGATCTAGCTGAACACTGTGAGCAGGACGCACTGACTACACTAAATGTAAATAGCAGGAACGGATCTAGCTGAACACTGTGAGCAGGACGCACTGCACTAAATGTAAATAGCAGGAACGGATCTAGCTGAACACTGTGAGCAGGACGCACTGCACTAAATGTAAATAGCAGGAACAGATCTAGCTGAACACTGTGAGCAGGACGCACTGCACTAAATGTAAATAGCAGGAACGGATCTAGCTGAACACTGTGAGCAGGACGCACTGACTACACTAAATGTAAATAGCAGGAACAGATCTAGCTGAACACTGTGAGCAGGACGCACTGACTACACTAAATGTAAATAGCAGGAACGGATCTAGCTGAACACTGTGAGCAGGACGCACTGCACTAAATGTAAATAGCAGGAACGGATCTAGCTGAACACTGTGAGCAGGACGCACTGCACTAAATGTAAATAGCAGGAACAGATCCAGCTGAACACTGTGAGCAGGACGCACTGCACTAAATGTAAATAGCAGGAACGGATCTAGCTGAACACTGTGAGCAGGACGCACTGCACTAAATGTAAATAGCAGGAACAGATCTAGCTGAACACTGTGAGCAGGACGCACTGCACTAAATGTAAATAGCAGGAACAGATCTAGCTGAACACTGTGAGCAGGACGCACTGCACTAAATGTAAATAGCAGGAACGGATCTAGCTGAACACTGTGAGCAGGACGCACTGCACTAAATGTAAATAGCAGGAACAGATCTAGCTAAACACTGTGAGCAGGACGCACTGCACTAAATGTAAATAGCAGGAACGGATCTAGCTGAACACTGTGAGCAGGACGCACTGACTGCACTAAATGTAAATAGCAGGAACAGATCTAGCTGAACACTGTGAGCAGGACGCACTGACTGCACTAAATGTAAATAGCAGGAACGGATCTAGCTGAACACTGTGAGCAGGACGCACTGACTGCACTAAATGTAAATAGCAGGAACGGATCTAGCTGAACACTGTGAGCAGGACGCACTGCACTAAATGTAAATAGCAGGAACAGATCTAGCTGAACACTGTGAGCAGGACGCACTGCACTAAATGTAAACAGCAGGAACAGATCTAGCTGAACACTGTGAGCAGGACGCACTGCACTAAATGTAAATAGCAGGAACGGATCTAGCTGAACACTGTGAGCAGGACGCACTGACTGCACTAAATGTAAATAGCAGGAACAGATCTAGCTGAACACTGTGAGCAGGACGCACTGACTACACTAAATGTAAATAGCAGGAACGGATCTAGCTGAACACTGTGAGCAGGACGCACTGCACTAAATGTAAATAGCAGGAACGGATCTAGCTGAACACTGTGAGCAGGACGAACTGACTGCACTAAATGTAAATAGCAGGAACGGATCTAGCTGAACACTGTGAGCAGGACGCACTGCACTAAATGTAAATAGCAGGAACGGATCTAGCTGAACACTGTGAGCAGGACGCACTGCACTAAATGTAAATAGCAGGAACGGATCTAGCTGAACACTGTGAGCAGGACGCACTGACTGCACTAAATGTAAATAGCAGGAACGGATCTAGCTGAACACTGTGAGCAGGACGCACTGCACTAAATGTAAATAGCAGGAACAGATCTAGCTGAACACTGTGAGCAGGACGCACTGCACTAAATGTAAATAGCAGGAACGGATCTAGCTGAACACTGTGAGCAGGACGCACTGCACTAAATGTAAATAGCAGGAACAGATCTAGCTGAACACTGTGAGCAGGACGCACTGCACTAAATGTAAATAGCAGGAACAGATCTAGCTGAACACTGTGAGCAGGACGCACTGCACTAAATGTAAATAGCAGGAACGGATCTAGCTGAACACTGTGAGCAGGACGCACTGCACTAAATGTAAATAGCAGGAACAGATCTAGCTGAACACTGTGAGCAGGACGCACTGCACTAAATGTAAATAGCAGGAACGGATCTAGCTGAACACTGTGAGCAGGACGCACTGACTGCACTAAATGTAAATAGCAGGAACAGATCTAGCTGAACACTGTGAGCAGGACGCACTGACTGCACTAAATGTAAATAGCAGGAACGGATCTAGCTGAACACTGTGAGCAGGACGCACTGACTGCACTAAATGTAAATAGCAGGAACGGATCTAGCTGAACACTGTGAGCAGGACGCACTGCACTAAATGTAAATAGCAGGAACAGATCTAGCTGAACACTGTGAGCAGGACGCACTGCACTAAATGTAAATAGCAGGAACGGATCTAGCTGAACACTGTGAGCAGGACGCACTGCACTAAATGTAAATAGCAGGAACAGATCTAGCTGAACACTGTGAGCAGGACGCACTGCACTAAATGTAAATAGCAGGAACAGATCTAGCTGAACACTGTGAGCAGGACGCACTGCACTAAATGTAAATAGCAGGAACGGATCTAGCTGAACACTGTGAGCAGGACGCACTGACTGCACTAAATGTAAATAGCAGGAACAGATCTAGCTGAACACTGTGAGCAGGACGCACTGACTACACTAAATGTAAATAGCAGGAACGGATCTAGCTGAACACTGTGAGCAGGACGCACTGCACTAAATGTAAATAGCAGGAACGGATCTAGCTGAACACTGTGAGCAGGACGCACTGCACTAAATGTAAATAGCAGGAACAGATCTAGCTGAACACTGTGAGCAGGACGCACTGCACTAAATGTAAATAGCAGGAACGGATCTAGCTGAACACTGTGAGCAGGACGCACTGACTACACTAAATGTAAATAGCAGGAACAGATCTAGCTGAACACTGTGAGCAGGACGCACTGACTACACTAAATGTAAATAGCAGGAACGGATCTAGCTGAACACTGTGAGCAGGACGCACTGCACTAAATGTAAATAGCAGGAACGGATCTAGCTGAACACTGTGAGCAGGACGCACTGCACTAAATGTCAATAGCAGGAACAGATCCAGCTGAACACTGTGAGCAGGACGCACTGCACTAAATGTAAATAGCAGGAACGGATCTAGCTGAACACTGTGAGCAGGACGCACTGCACTAAATGTAAATAGCAGGAACAGATCTAGCTGAACACTGTGAGCAGGACGCACTGCACTAAATGTAAATAGCAGGAACAGATCTAGCTGAACACTGTGAGCAGGACGCACTGCACTAAATGTAAATAGCAGGAACGGATCTAGCTGAACACTGTGAGCAGGACGCACTGCACTAAATGTAAATAGCAGGAACAGATCTAGCTAAACACTGTGAGCAGGACGCACTGCACTAAATGTAAATAGCAGGAACGGATCTAGCTGAACACTGTGAGCAGGACGCACTGACTGCACTAAATGTAAATAGCAGGAACAGATCTAGCTGAACACTGTGAGCAGGACGCACTGACTGCACTAAATGTAAATAGCAGGAACGGATCTAGCTGAACACTGTGAGCAGGACGCACTGACTGCACTAAATGTAAATAGCAGGAACGGATCTAGCTGAACACTGTGAGCAGGACGCACTGCACTAAATTTAAATAGCAGGAACAGATCTAGCTGAACACTGTGAGCAGGACACACTACACTAAATGTAAATAGCAGGAACGGATCTAGCTGAACACTGTGAGCAGGACGCACTGCACTAAATGTAAATAGCAGGAACAGATCTAGCTGAACACTGTGAGCAGGACGCACTGCACTAAATGTAAATAGCAGGAACAGATCTAGCTGAACACTGTGAGCAGGACGCACTGCACTAAATGTAAATAGCAGGAACGGATCTAGCTGAACACTGTAAGCAGGACGCACTGACTGCACTAAATGTAAATAGCAGGAACAGATCTAGCTGAACACTGTGAGCAGGACGCACTGACTACACTAAATATAAATAGCAGGAACGGATCTAGCTGAACACTGTGAGCAGGACGCACTGCACTAAATGTAAATAGCAGGAACGGATCTAGCTGAACACTGTGAGCAGGACGCACTGCACTAAATGTAAATAGCAGGAACAGATCTAGCTGAACACTGTGAGCAGGACGCACTGCACTAAATGTAAATAGCAGGAACGGATCTAGCTGAACACTGTGAGCAGGACGCACTGACTGCACTAAATGTAAATAGCAGGAACAGATCTAGCTGAACACTGTGAGCAGGACGCACTGACTACACTAAATGTAAATAGCAGGAACGGATCTAGCTGAACACTGTGAGCAGGACGCACTGCACTAAATGTAAATAGCAGGAACGGATCTAGCTGAACACTGTGAGCAGGACGCACTGACTGCACTAAATGTAAATAGCAGGAACGGATCTAGCTGAACACTGTGAGCAGGACGCACTGCACTAAATGTAAATAGCAGGAACAGATCTAGCTGAACACTGTGAGCAGGACGCACTGCACTAAATGTAAATAGCAGGAACAGATCTAGCTGAACACTGTGAGCAGGACGCACTGACTACACTAAATGTAAATAGCAGGAACGGATCTAGCTGAACACTGTGAGCAGGACGCACTGCACTAAATGTAAATAGCAGGAACGGATCTAGCTGAACACTGTGAGCAGGACGCACTGACTGCACTAAATGTAAATAGCAGGAACGGATCTAGCTGAACACTGTGAGCAGGACGCACTGCACTAAATGTAAATAGCAGGAACAGATCTAGCCTAATCTAGCTAACTCAAATCAAATGACACTGTCTGTCTCTCTCTCTATCAGCACACCGGAACACACTACACAGGGCCGCCGTGCAGGCGGCCTTATATAGTGTGGGGCGTGTACTAAATCCCCTGAGCCATAATTGGCCAAAGCCACCCTGGCTTTGGCCAATTACAGCTCTCTCTACTGACGGCGCTGTGATTGGCCAAGCATGCGGGTCATAGTGCATGCTTGGCCAATCATCAGCCAGCAATGCACTGCGATGCCGCAGTGAATTATGGGCCGTGACGCGCCACACTAATTTGGCGCGAACGGCCCATAACATTCGCAATTCGACGGACGGTCGAACAGCCGATGTTCGAGTCGAACATGGGTTCGACTCGAACACGAAGCTCATCCCTACTTGAAAGGCTCTAGAACACGCTATTTGCCAGGTTTCCAGGTCCCACTCATGTTGGAGGTCATCCTCCCATGCCTTCATATAGGTAGGTTTCTCTGTCGGAAGGGTGAGTGACAAGTAGATGATTGATATCCCGCCCCTCTGCCCCATGGCCTGTCCACACCAGAGCTCATATTCCGTGAATTTGGGGGGGAGTGATTTTTCCATCCAAATTTTGCGTAAAAAATGTGAGATCTGTCCGAATCAGAATTTCTCTGAATTTGGTAGATCTAGTGTGTTTATACAATGGCTTAATGTGAGCGGACCTTTGGCTGTAAAGAAATGTCCTATGCGGTATAAGCCTTTATCAAGCCACCATTTAAAGGCTTTAATATCTAGTCTAGGAGGGAAGTTTGGGTTATGGAAAATGTGAGCCAGGGGTTGTATTTTGGAGGTCAAGGAAGGTAGATTGCGGATGCCATCCCAAAGTTTGAGGGATTGGGATAGGGAGGGCGATAGAATTGATGGTCTATGTTTTTGGGGACACCATAGAAGAAAATTGGGTGTGTGTAGGGGAATAGCTTGCCTCTCTATCTGGACCCAATCAGGTTTTTCTAATCGTGTATATACTGTAGAGAGTTGGGCTATTCTGGCAGCTATATAATAATGAGGACATTATAATATAATATAATAATATATATATATAATATAATATAATATAATAATAATTTGTAAAGGTGAGGTAGGCCTACCCCACCTTTATTTCTATGTATATAGAGAGTGTGTTGGGAGATTCTGTATCCTGAATTGCCCTATAAAAATTTTAGGATTTTACTTTGTAGAGATCGCAAGTGGTCCTTTCTTATGGAGATGGGGAGAGATCTGAAGAAATATAGTATTCTAGGCAAAAGTGTCATTTTAATAGAGTTTATTCTACCCATCCAAGATAGATCGCCTCTGGCCCAGGCTTTCAGGTCTGCTTCTAATTTTTTATATAGGGGGGATAATTGTTTGCGTAGAGGGATTCTACTCTAGCTGTGAGGTTAACCCCTAGGTATTTGATGAAGTTGGGGCTCCATTCAAATTTAAAGGATTGTTGAAGAAGAGCAACCGTGGATGGCGGTAGGGAGATGTTTAGGGCCTGAGATTTATAATAATTTACCGATAGCCCAGATATTTTAGAGAATTCCGTTAGTGTTTTATGCAGGTTCGGTAGTGAGGTGACAGGAGAAGTTAAAAACAGGAGAATATCGTCTGCGAATAAACCGCATTTGTGTGATTGGTCACCACATGTCACCCCCTGGATGTCCTTATTCTGTCGGATAGATGTAGCTAAGGTCTCTATTGCTATGGCAAATATAATAGATACAGTGGGCAGCCTTGCCTTGTACCTCTAGCTATATTGATTGGGGTTGAATAATATAAGCGAATCAGGGCCTTGGGTAAGGAGTAAAGTGATTGCAACACCCCTAGAAAACATGGACCAAAGCCCCATCTCTTAAGAAGGGAAAATATATAGGACCAGGATACAGAATCGAAGGCCTTTTTAAGGTCAAGGGTGAGGATAAAGCCTTGTTGTTTAGTACCCCCTCCCAATTGGATTGCAGTATTGATATAATATCCACTGCTCTTCTTACCTGATCCGGGCCTTGTCTGCCTGGTATAAATCCCACCTGGTCCCTGTGTATATATATGCTTATAAATGAGGACATACGGTCTGCTAGAATCTTAGTGAGTATTTTGAGATCATTATTAATAAGCGAAATGGGCCGGTAGTTATCCACCTCTTACGGGTTTTTGTCAGGTTTTGGAATGACCGTGATATATGCTGTGTTGAGTTGGGCTTCTAAAGGGTCTCCCTTTACTTTGGAGTTGAAAAACTTTGTCATATGTGGGGTGAAGGTGTCTAAAAAGGTTTTATAATATGGGACCGATAGGCCATCAGGCCCTGGAGCCGAGCCCGTGCGCAGGCCTTTGATAACTGCCGCCACTTCTTCCTCTTGAAAGGGAGCCTCTAGGATGTCTCTATGTTCTGTTTTTAGGGATGGAATTTTGATGCCATCTAAGAAATCGGTAATCACTTTCTCAGTGGGCTTTGATGGGGAGCTATAAAGATCGGAGTAAAATTTATGAAAGGCTTCTAAAATTTTGATTGGATTAGCCGTGGGGTCTTGACCCGCAATGCGTATCTTGGGGAAGGCCGAACTTCTTAGTTTGGGGGTAAGTTTGGCTGCTAACATTGTGCTGATCCTATCTTTTTGCGTGTAGAATTTATTACTACTCCAGCGAAGCGAGTTCTCCGCTGTTGTTGTGAGGGAAAGGTTAAGCTCTAGGCAGATCTTTTCTATTTGGGCAAGTAGTTCTGGGGATGGAGTCTTTTTGTGTTGTTTCTTCATTGACCTATATGATCTCTCCAATTTTGCCTCTAATGAAGGCTTTGTGTGCCGCCCACAGGGTCTGGGCTGAAATGCCCTCTACATTATTAAGTGTAAAATATTCTCTAAGCTCTTTATTAAGTATTGTTTTGTGAGTAGGATTAGCTAGAATGGATTCTTTAAGACGCCAATGTCCCCTATTCGCCTGCAAATGACTGGAGCGGACGTGTGCGATCACCATGGAGTGGTCAGACAGAACCGTGTCCTTGATTTGTGATTGGATGACTGATGGGAGAATGTTTGGGGGGACCAGAATGTGATCTATCCTTGCATATGTATTGTGTGGATAGGAAAAGTGTGTGTAGTCTTTTTTTGATGGGTTAGTTTCTCTTTAAACATCTGCTAGACCCCTTTCATGAAGAAGTTTGGCAATTTTAAGGCTAACCTTGGTGGGTCTGGTAGATTGGGGCAGTGTGGGTTTAGATTTGTCTAGGCCTTGATCGAAGGCCACATTGGAATCTCCCCCCCATATAATTGTACCCTCCAGTATAGGGGTAAGAGTATTCAAGATGTGACGGAAAAACTTTTCTTGCCCTTTATTGGGACAGTAGTATGAGATTAAGGAGTACATATGTCCTCCTATTCTCCCCTTGACTAGGAGGAACCTCCCATCAGGGTCCTTAAGGTCCGAGATGAATTCAAAGTTGCATGTTTTGGAAAGAAATATAGCGACTCCTTTGGTCTTGTTTTCTGCGTTGGCTAGGTGAATGTGAGGGTACTGTGAGTGAACAAACTTTGGGTTGTATTGCCTGGGGAAATGGGTCTCTTGGAGTAAGAGGATGTCAAGTTTAAGGGACTTGTAGTGGTTAAATATTTTCTTTCTTTTTATGGGGGAATTAAGCCCTTGCACATTGTGTGTGGCAATTTTTAAGAAGCTCTGTGTGGGGTCAGCCATGGGGTACGGGATAGGGTCTATGTTCGTGTCTCTCATCACTCACCCTTTGACGGTTTCTGGTCTTCCACTCTTTGTGGATCCCCATGCGTTTCTTCCGCTTCCAGCAGAATCCCCGTCTTGTAATGGTCATGTGATCTACAATTAGTAAACAAAATATATACATGTAAACTGGATAGGGTTGGGAGAAAGGTAGAGGGGTAAAGAAAGAGGGGGGAAAGTTCTCCTAGAGAGTCGAAAGTGTTCCCGGAGGGGGAGAAGCCCTCCAAGAACCGTTACCTAGGTATGACAGGTAGGTCCTGTTCCGTAAGGGAACAGGTAGCCCGTCCCCCAGAAACCATCCGGAGTCTGAGGGAGAGGTGTTGGAGCATGGGGCCCACCCCAGCCAGGGCGCCCCGAAAAAAGAAAAATAAAAACTAAAGAAAATACTTAAAAAAAAAAAATTCCCTAATATAATTCTCAGTAACCAGGAACGAATAAATGACAAAGTGTGATAACTGCCTGAGATTACTTTCAAGAACTTTTGGCCCTCCGTCTTCCCTCCAAGTGGAGTCGAGGAGGGAGGGCCCTTAATTGGGAGAAGAAGGATCTTCCCTTTGCAAGGGAGATCCCCTCTATTGTTCAGTAAGTAATTTCAACGAAACAATGTGAAAGTAAGTCCTTAGGGACTATAGGATGCAGAGTTCAGTCTTTTAGCCCAGAAATGATCTGGGGTTAGATGTAAGTGGATCGAACCGGACAGTTTATGTCATCTCGTCGGATATCACGGGGGACCGTTGTCTTTAGCCTTCTTGGTCTTTGTCCTGCTCCACAGGGGGGATTGGGGGCTGGTGGGAGTTGGCCTCTTGAACGATCCTGGGGTGCTGTGCGAGGTGTCCATATCTGCTTCATGCGATATAAAGCGTAGTCGTAGGAGCAATTTTTCGCCTTCAGGGAAGCTGGAGAATGAATAGTTTTTCCCGTTATCCGAAAACTTTACGGCAAAGGGGAAGGCCCACTTATATTTTATATCTTTTCATGACAGGGCTAGGAGTAGTGGTTTAAGGGATCGCCTGCGTTGCATGGTAGATGGCGATAGGTCCGCATATATTTGGACAACATGTCCTTGGCAATACACTTTGGGGGCAGTACGGGCCTGTCTCATGACCTCTTCTTTAACTGCGTAGAAGTGGGGTTTGGCGATAATGTCTCTCGGCGTTCCATCTTTTCTAGTGGGTCCTAGAGATCTGTGGGCCCTATCCAATTCCAGGCGCTGTTGTGAAATATTTGGGATCAGGTTTTGGATCACATTTTGTACAGCTGCGTGAACATCTTTGATGGATTCCGGGAGGCCTCTAATCCTGATGTTATACCTCCTCGATCGGTTTTCCAAATCATCGATCCTGGACGTGGCCACATCTAGTTGCTCCTGTAGTGTTTGCAAGTGATCCGAGTTCTGGTTGGTGTTAGCTATTGTGTGCTCTAGCTTATCTTCGATGGCCTCTATTCTAGAGCCTAGGTTCTGAAAATCTGCCTTTAAGTCTCCTGTGATCTTAGCAGCAGTTTGGGATAGTCCCCTGTCCAGGAGCTCTGAGAATTTCTGATATAAGTCTGCTACTGAGAAGGTCTGTGCTGCAGCCAGGGAATCTGCATGGAGTGTGTCTGCCTGTCTGGCTCTGTTAGGCCCTGAGGGAGGGAGAGCATATTCCCCTGGGTAACGGTTTGCCATTGTTTCTGTGTAGACTGGGGACACATTAAGAGCTTGGGGGGGGTTTTCTGTTAAAAAAAAAGAGCTTGGGGGTTACTCACGTGGGTCAGGGTACTGTAAGGTGTTGAGTTGGTGTGGATTACCGGCCTCCCCTCTGCTAATTCCTCAGCACTGTGTACCTGAGGCTTCAGCGCGGCCGCCATTTTGGATCCGCCGGCCGGATCAGTAAACGTAAATTCTGGCTCCAGATTCCTCCTGAACGTGGTGCTAGGCAGACAGGTATGGTCCGGAATGCTCCGGGATACCGTGGGGAGCATTAATTTTCTTCCTGGGGCTCTGGATGCGGAGATATGGGCGCCGCTGGGCTGGGGTGGTGTGGAGCTCCTGGCTTAAGCCGCCATCTTCCGGACTCCGCGCATGCGCCCTCCAATTAGTTGCATTCTTTACATTCATTTTCGGGATTCGTTTAGTTTCGTATTCGAATTCGAAAAAATTCGACCGCATTCGAAAAAACAATCAGATTCGAAAAAAATTCTACCGAATTAAAAAAAAACTATCAAATTCAAAATAATTCAACCACATTCGAAAAAAAACTATCAAATTCGAAAAAATGTTACCGCATTCGAAAAAAATTTGACCGAATTTGTAAAAGTAAACTATATATAACCATTTTGCGAAATTCGAATTTCATATAGAATAAAATTGAATTCCAAAAGAAAAGATTCAAATAGAATAGAAAATAAGAATAGCATGCAAAAACAATAGAACAGAATAGAAAAAAAATATAATATATTCTATTCTAATCTTTTTTATTCAAATTCGAATTCATTCTGTACCAAATTCCAGTTCCGGAAGATGTTTTATATATATTGTTCTATTGTTTTTTCTATTCTAGTCTTTTCTATTAGAATTCGATTTCATTCTATTTCTATATAACCATTTTCTGAAATTTGAATTTCGTATAGAATGAATTTGCATTCAAATAGAAAAGATTAGAAAAAAATTGAAAACAATAGAAAAGAATAGCATAGAAAAACCATAGACCAGCATAGAAATAAATTATATATATAAAACTATCTTCCGAAATTCGAACTTCGTATAAAATGAATTCGAATTGAAAACATTAGAGTAGAGTAGAAAAGAATAGACTAGAAAAACAATAGAACAGAATAGAATAAAACATAATATATATATATATATATATATATATATATATATATATATATATATATATATATATATATATATATATATATATATTATATTTTATTCTATTCTGTTCTATTGTTTTTCTAGTCTATTTTCTATTATTTTCTATTCTAATCTTTTCTATTCAAATTCATTCTAGAAAGAATTCAAATTTCGTCTAGAAAGAATTCAAATTCGAATAGAAAAGTTTAGAATAGAAAAGAATAGTATAGAAAAACAATGGAACAGAATAGAAAAAAAAATAGAAAAAAAAATATTATATATATATCTATATATCTATATATCTATATATATATAGATATATAGATATAGATATATAGATATATCTACATATATACCGTATTTATCGGCGTATAACACGCACTTTTTTCCCCTTAAAATCAGGGGAAAATCGAGTCCCTCCGAACTCCGCGGCGCCATATTTAAAACTACATGCATGTGTATGTCGGCGGCGGCGGCGGCAGGTGGTAGGCATGGACACTGGGGGCAAGGCTGCACTGACAAGGCTGCACTGGGGCAAGGCTGCACTGACAAGGCTGCACTGGGACAAAGCTGCACTGACAAGGCTGCACTGGGGCAAAGCTGCACTGACAAGGCTGCACTGGACACTGGGTCAAGGCTGCACTGACACTGAAAAGGCTGCAATGACACTAACAAGGCTGCAGATGAACACTGATGAGGCTGCATTGATGGATTTCGGATGCATCCGAATTTCCGAATAATGAAAAATTTGTCCGAATTTCGATTTGGAACGAAACGAAATGCACATGTCTAGAAGAGACCCCCAAAGTCAGAAGAAGACCCCTGGAGCTGCCTAATAAATTACTTTAAAAACCTGTCTAGTGTTTTTTTATTGACACTTTTTTCCCCAGGTGAATACGTACGATGTACCCCTACTCATTCACATAGGGTGGGGGCCGGGATCTGGGGACCCTCTTATTAACCACTTGACCACTGGGCACTTAAACCCCCTTCCTAACCAGACCAATTTTCAGCTTTTGGTGCTCTCACATTTTGAATGACAATTACTCAGTCATGCAACACTGTATCTATATGAAATTTTTGTCCTTTTTTTCACACAAATAGAGCTTTCTTTTGGTGGTATTTAATCACCGCTGGGTTCTTTATTTTTTGCGCTATAACAGAAAAAAGACCGAAAAATCTGTAAAAAAATGCATTTTTCTTAGTTTCTGTGATAAAATTTTGCAAATTAGTAATTTTTCTTCATATATTTTGGCCAAAATTTTTACCGCTACATATCTTTGGTAAAAATAACCCAAATCGGTGGATATTATTTGGTCTTTGCGAAAGTTATAGAGTCCAAAAGCTATGGTGCCAATATCTGAAAATTGATCACACCTGAAGTACTGACTGCCTATCTAATTTCTTGAGACCCTAACATGCCAGAAAAGTACAAATACCCCCCAAATGACCCCTTTTTGGAAAGAAGACATTCCAAGGTATTTAGAAAGATGCATGGTGAGTTTTTTGAAGTTGTCATTTTTTCCCACAATTCTTTGCAAAATCAAGTTTTTTTTTTTAGGTTTTTTTTTTCACAAAATTGTCATATTAGCAGATTATTTCTCACACACCGCATATGCATACCACAAATTACACTCCAAAACACATTCTGCTATTACTCCCGAGTGTGATGATACCAGATGTGTGAGACTTTTACACAGCGTGGCCACATACAGAGGCCCAACATGCAGGGGAGCACCTTCAGGCGTTCTGGAGCACCCAGGCCAATTCTGACATTTCTCTCCTACATGTAAAAATCATCATTTATTAGCTAGAAAATTACATAGAACCCCAAAACATTATACATGTTTTTTTTAGCAAAGACCCTAGAGAATACAATGGCGGTCATTGCAACTTTTTATCTCACACGGTATATGCACAGCAATTTTTTGAGCGCTTTTTAAAAAAAAAAAAAAACTGTTTTGTGCTTTAAAAAAAAAACAAAACAGCAAAGTTAGCCCAATGTTTTGCATAATATGAAAGATGAAGTTACATCGAGTAAATAGGTACCCAACATGTCACCTTTCAAAATTGCACGCGCTTGTGTAATGGCGCCAAACTTCGCTACTCAAAAATCCCCATAGGCGACACTTTAAAAATTTTTACTGGTTACAAGTTTTGAGTTACAGAGGTCTAGGGCCAAAATTATTGCTCTTGCTCTACCGATCGCACTGATACCTCACATGTGTGGTTTGAACACCGTTTTCATATGTGGGCGGGACTTACGTATGCGTTCGCTTCTGCATTTGAGCACACAGGAACAGGGGCGCTTTAAATTTTTTTTTTTGTTCATTTTTCTTTATTTATTTTAGTTTGATGCTTTTTTCAAAAAAAAAAATTGCCCTCTTTTATTCCTATTACAAGGAATGTAAACATCCCTTGTAATAGAAATTTGGCATGACAGGTCCTCTTTACAGAGAGATATGGGGTCAATAAGACCTCACATCTCACCTCTAAGCTGGGAAGCCTGAAATAAAAAAATAAAAAAAAAGATCCTGGCTTCGATCGTAGTGGTGAGTCGGTAGGACATCCCCTCTCGCCTCCCGTAAGAATGATCAAGCAGTGGAACAGCCACTATAATCAATCATTCTTATGGTGTAGGGAATCGCTGGCTAAAAAAGCTGATATCTGAATGATGCCTGTAGCTGCAGTCATCATTGAGATATCCCCACACAAAGTCAGGAATGTCGTATGACAGCCATCGGGCAGGAAGTGGTTAAAAGGCTTTTTTTTTTTTAACACAAAGTTGTCCATTTATACATTATTTCTAACACATAACATGTACATACCAAAAATGACACCCCAAAATAGATTCTCCTTCTCCTCCTGAGTACGGCGATACCACATGTGTGAGACTTCCACATCCTGGCCACATACAGAGGCCGAGTACAGCCGAGTATGGCTGAGCATGGCAGAGTATGGCTGAGCATGGCAGGGTATGGCCGAGCATGGCAGGGTATGGCCGAGCATGGCTGGGTATCACAGAGTATGGCAGAGTATGGCTGGGTATGGCAGAGTATTGCGGGGTATTGCAGAGTATGGCTGGGTATGGCAGGGTATGGCAGGGCATGGCTGGGTATAGCAGAGTATTGCGGGGTATTTCAGAGTATTGCGGGGTATTTGAGAGGATGGCGGGGTATTTGAGAGTATGGCGGGGTATTTCAGAGTATGGCGGAGTATTGCAGAGTATGGCGGGGTATCGCCGAGTATGGCTGAGCATGGCTGGGTATGGCTGAGTATGGCAGGGTATCGCCGAGTATGACTGGGTATGGCTGGGTATCACAGAGTATGACTGGGTATGGCTGGGTGTGGCGGAGTATTGCGGGGTATTGCAGAGTATTGCACAGTGGTGTGGGGTATTGTGGGGTATTGCAGAGTATTGTGGGGTATTGCAGAGTATTGCGGGGTATTGCAGAGTATTGCAGAGTATTGCACAGTGTTGTGGGGTATTGCAGAGTATTGCAGAGTATTGTGGGGTGTTGCAGAGTATTGCACAGTGTTGTGGGGTATTGCAAAGTATTGTGGGGTATTGCAGAGTATTGTGGGGTATTGCAGAGTATTGCGGGGTATTGCAGAGTACTGTGGGGTATTGCCGAGTATTGCGGGGTATTGCCGAGTATTGAGGGGTATTGCAGAGTATTGAGGGGTATTGCAGAGTATTGCGGGGTATTGCAGAATATTGCGGGGTATTGCAGAGTATTGCAGAGTATTGCAGGGTATTGCAGAGTATTGCAGGGGTATTGCAGAGTATTGCAGGGGTATTGCAGAGTATTGCGGGGTATTGCCGAGTATTGTGGGGGTATTGCAGAGTAGTGCAGGGCATTGCAGAGTATTGCACGTTATTCTGGGGCATTGCAGAGTATTGCAGGGCATTGCAGAGTGTTAGGGATGGCTGAGCATGGATGGATGGATGGCTGGATCTCACTGGTTAGCGCTGTGGGCACTACACAACCAGCCCACAGCGCTGCAGCCATCCATCCATCCTGCTCTTCGCTCACAGTGTACCGATCGGTACACAGGAGGGGAGGAGAGGAGCGATCACATGGTAAACGGCCGCGATCAGCGGTCATTTACCGGGATCAGTGATGCGCCGGATCCTCTGGACCCAGCGGTCACGGATATGTTCAGGTGCGCGCCCCAGGGGGCGCTCGAGAGGGGAACTCTGGGAAGACGTCATATGACGTGATCCCAGAGTTAAGCAACTGCCCTGCAGCCGTCATTTGGCTATGGGCCGGTTGTAAAGTAGTTAAAGGGGGCTCCCGGACTCCGATAAGCCCTCCGCCCGCAGACCCCGACAACCAACGGCCAGGGTTGTCGGGAAGAGGCCCTTGTCCTCATCAACATGGGGACAAGGTGCTTTGGGGTGGAAGGGGCCACAGGGTGCCCCCTGCCCCAAAGCGCCCATCCCCATGTTGAGGGCATGCAGCCTGGTACGGGTTCGGGAGGAGGGGTGCTCGCTTGTCCCCACCCCCTTTCCTGACCGGCCGGGCTGTGTGCTCGGATAAGGGTCTGGTATGGACTTTGGGGGGGACCCACACCCTGTTTTTCGGCATAAGGTGTTCCCCTTAGAATCCATACCAGACCTAAGGGCCTGGTATGCCCTTGGAGGGGAATTCCTTCTCGCGCTCGCTGCAATAGAAAATGTGTTTTTCATATTGCAGCCAGTGCGAAATGTACAGTACCCTGTAGCCGAGAACCAGCGCGATGGGATCTCGCTGGAAACATTCTCGCGGGCAGGTACTAGTTTGTACAAAAGTCTGATGGTTTTGTGTACACATGATCAGACTTTGCTCAATTGGACTTTTGTTGCTGGAAAGTTTGTCTGTTCGCACAGTCTACAAAAGTCTGATCAAAACTGAAAAAGTTTGTACGATGGAGCGTACACACGGTTCGATGTTGCCTTACAACAGCTAATTTGCATGTTTGTTGTCAAAAAATCGGATCGTGTGTACGGGCCTTAACAGACACTTCTGTGAAGCAATGTTGCACGCCCTCCATAGATACAAGCTAAATAAAAAATATATTCATAATTACAACATTTTGCAGCTATTAATGGACATTTCACATAAACTCATAAGGCAACAGGTGTTGTCTAAGAAGATTCTCATGTGGCGTAGGAAGAAAATATCTTGTTACCTTTTGGATGGCTTCCTAGATCACTCTTAATATCTGTATTTGGAGGATCTTATCACTTGTGCCCGAGACTGGGTTCTCTAGAATACATACTGTTCCACTGTGCCTCCCTTTCCTTGCAGGCTTGCATCTGACATAGAAATTGGCTAGTCTCATTTCTAGTGGACAAAGGATCACTGGACCTGTGCAGAAAAAGAGACGGATGCATTAGTATTTTATGAGGTACCTTTCCAGAGGTTTAATATCTGATCCTGAAGGGGTCTATTGTGGGCCTGTGTCCAGGCTACTTGAGGAATGGTTTAGTAGTCCATTCCTTAATGGTTTATTAGTCCTAGACTGACTCAGAATGCACTGTGCAAAAGAAAACGAGCATCGTATGGGGGGGGGGGGCAGGGAAACAAAGGGGCTTGCATAATAATTATTTTGGGTGGGGCAGTCCTTTGCTATTGTTGGGGTCCTTTAAGAGTGTTAGTGCACTTAACAACAGTCCCAGTTAGCCTGCATGCAGTATAATTACAATATAGGTATGGTATAGTCTCGGCACAGGTGCTAGGTAGACGTGGTTCAGATGCAGTAAAGTTTCAGTATAATGTGGTATAGGTTTGATATAGGTGCAGTCTAGGAATAGAATAAGTGTGGTAAAGAGTGAAGTATGGGTGTGGTATAGATTGGGTGCATTTGTTGTCCTACTTTCAGTGGCTCAGTCCCTGCTAGAAGTATAAGCAATGGGTGAATAGTCCTCTCACCAGTCCCCGGGATGCTCCAGTCTCCCTGCGGCCCAGTTGTGGGGGTTGCTGTGATGCCACCAGATGTCCTCACTCCCAGACTCAGCTAGGATCTCTGCTGGTATGGTCTCCCGCTGCCAGGCGAATATCCAGACAGAGGTGCTCTCTCTCACTCCCTTGGTGCCAAGAGGGAGAACTTTCCTGGGCAGCTTATTAAAAATCATCTCTTCACGGCTCCTACTGCACAGTTTCTATTGAGATTCGTAGTGTAAGGAATCTACTCATCCCATTATATGACTACCATCTAAAACTACAACTCCCAGGATTCTCAGTGCTCTGCATAGAAGTCTTTGGCCTTGTTTAGCTTTAGCTCTTCCCTTGCTGGGCGGAGGATAATGGTGCAGCATAACATCAGTATCTCAGTAGAGGGAGAGAAGAATTAAAGGCAGGGGGGGTATTTACTAAAGGAACATCCACTGTGCGCTACAAGTGCACTACAAGTGCACAAAAAACAACATTTTTGCTTGCACATGTTTGGATGTTAGAAATCAGCAGAGCTTCACCTCATTTCAGATCTTCCCTTCAGATCAATAGCGACTGCACTTCCAAGTGCACTTGTAGTGCACAGTGAATTTGCCTTTAGTAAATCAACCCCAATGTCTCATTCTACATATTGCTGTAGCCCATCACCTGGCTACATGTTTCTGTATAAACTTTCAAATTGACTTAAATCATCACATTACACTTTTAAATGTTATTTAAAGAATACCATCTTTTTTACAAAAATAAACTCATGTGTTAACTATCACACTGTGCTGCCCTTCAGGATGAAACATGCTACTCTGAAATCCGTAATGGCTGTTCTCTGTTGATCCCCATGCTAAAGCTGTATAGAGTTTCTCAAATGCTGACATAAACCAGAATATGACATTATTAGAACTTTCTATTACATTTCTCTTTAGCACTTAATATATTACTGCTGCTTGTTGAAGACGTTACCCACTTTAGTTGGAGCTGATGCTCCATTTGATTTGTACAACGAGCCCAGTAGCCCCATTAGTGTAGCAAATAGTAGCTGGCTCAAACAAGTTAGTTAAAGCGACAGTAAAAATTCAAGTAGGGACAATTGTTCCAGTGAGAATTTTGTAGTGGGGGGGGGGTTCGTTTTTTGCTTTTTGAGAGATTTCCTCTTACTTCTTGTTGTGTCCTTGAGATGGGAAGTGATGGTGAAAAAGATTACAGGGGTCTTAACTATTCTATAATCCATCTAAAACTAAAAAAAATGAAAATCATTTTTTTATTTTAAGGTTAATGTGTTAAAAAATTGGGCACACTCAAACTGAGAAGAATATCCATAAGCGGAAGCACCCTTATGTGAAAACTACATGTCAAAATTAGAAGAAGATCCAATGATATATGTGCAAACCTAAAGCTTTTCTGTAAAGCCCAACTTAACCCCACCTCTCTAATATACTCAGTTTAAACCAGTTTACTTTAATGTTTCCTGCGTGTTACTTTTAATTGTGGGCATTTTTACCTGTGGGCAAATTGTGGGCAAATTACCTAATTTTTTAGGTAATTTGCAAAGAAAAGTTTATAAGCCAGAAAGTTTATTTTCATTACTTTTTGTCTCGGTACTAACAAATTTTATAGGTGGATATGTGAAACGGGAAATTAATCAGCATGTGTTTTGCTAAAAAAATAAAATACATCTAAAAAGCTGTGTTGGATAAGTCCACATGATATGAACAATATCTACAGTAGTAATAATTACTACAAAACCTGTTTTATTGGAATGTAACTTACCTTTGTTGACCTGGGATAGGCTATTAAAAGTAATAGCACAAGCAACAAATCAGAGCCAGTACTTTATCAGGATAGTGGCCACATCTTCTCATCAAGCCTTAATAGTTTTGAATTAATCAGTTTACTTTACAGAGCTATAAAACCCTGATTTATCTCATCAATTTAACAAACTCTACTACTATTAAGAAGATGGATATGGGTTTCTGTTGTCATAGCTCTCTATAGAACCCCTTTGTTAGGCTTTCAAATGGAATATAAATATGTTTAAAGCAAAAACAGAAGATGAAACGTTTTCTCTTTTCTGAGACAGATGTGTAATTGCCACTGAAAAGATACAAAACTAAAATCACAGTGAAACCTTCTAGTTTATTGCCATTTGGCTTTTGTCCTCTGCGTAGGGTTGTCTGATATGGATACTCGGGTACTGACTACTGAAGTTAGAAGAATGGTATCCATAGATGAAGGTTTTTTTTTTTCTTTTTTTTTTTTTTTACAGCGTACATAGTGACATTGTGCAATGATTAAGGTTCAGAATATCTGACACAAGGGAACATATGTACTCTAGAGAAGATGAATCTTTGGTGCTGTATTTATAACCAAGAATGATTATAGGCATTGTGAGGATCAGACCATAAGTTATATTTGATTATGGGTTGCTTGTGTGTGCTGTGTACCGTCTCCATCACTATTCTTCTAAAGTATACCACTTAAGGTGTTCAGCCGATTATGCTTTCTTTCCTCTCTGCCCTGCTTCATCTCATCCCTATGGGTCTTGTATTTGCTATCCCTCCTATTTTTAAATAGTGCAAGCTTGATCAGAATCCTTGTTCTCAGTTCTTTCTTTGTGACTTCATAATCCTCCTTCCTTGTTGTTTCAGGCTGTTCTTGCCAAATGTCACCAAGTAATTTACTGTGCACTTTGCCAGTCACTGTCTCAGTATTTCACTCATTTTCTGTTATAATATTAGCTGGGACAACAGGGGCCAAAACCCAGAAATCATAATTAGATGTGGAAAATATGCTTTTGCATGTCTTTGACTCAGAAACATACTTGCCTAAAATATTAACATTGATTGTAGAGTTTAAAATACCTATAAAGCAGGATGCCTCACTCCACGGAAAAGAGAAGAATCCATGGATTTATCTGGCATGTGAAAAAAAAGCTAGAATAAATTAAAAAAATACTTAGTCTTTTGAAAATATCTCTATTTTGGGGATACACTCCAGGTCTTGCAATACTTTTGGAAAATACTACATTTTATTTCAAACATTTAAATTATATACCTTTGCTAGAAAAACTCAGGTTCAAGCAGGGGTTAATTTACAGAGAATATCAATATTGGAAAACTCAGGGATTTCCCAAATGTTGAATCCATTCTGGAGAACAATGGACAGTGGACACCTTTTAATAAACTGAAGGACAAAGCAGGTTCTCCTATAGATACAGTACATGCAGTACTATTTCATGGGGAATAGGCGATTCTCCATGAAAGAGGGAGATTAAACCTAGTCTATTACTAACCTGATTACAAAAAAAACCTTTCCTAAGAATAATTGTATGATCTGTAACTTGCTATTAAGATGAATTTATGAGATTATGCTGAAGGCAGAGAAAAGTGAAATTTGTGTGTTTTTAAAAGCAATATAGGACAAGTTCTTTCTGCTCATTAAAAAGAGTTATGCCCCGTACACACTATCGGATTTTGCGACAACAAATGTTGGATGTGAGCTTGTTAGCGGAAAGTCCGACCGTGTGTATGCTCCATCGAACATTTGTTGTTGGACTTTCCTGACTTTTTAATTAGGTTTTTAATTTTGATTGTCTTCACTTTCAGAGTGAGAGGGCATGCAGTGTTCATGAAAAAAAAATGATTATCTATTTCATAGGATTGTAGACTGAAAAATTATACAGATTTGTAGCACACCTTTTAAGCCTTTCATGCATAGGCTGCAATTTCTGATGAAGAGAGCAAAAACATTGCAAATGGAAATTTTAAAAAATCTCTATTTTTAGGAGACTGAAGATGAAAAGACACTACAGATTTGTACCACAGATATGTATGGATAGGCTTACATTTGAGAGCAATTAATTGCACATATTACATCTGGGGAAAAAAATGAATGTCTTGATTCAGGGACTGACAATGACAACATTTTACAGTTTGGCATCACAGATATGAAAGGCTAAGTTCACCTTTTTCTTCTTTCTAAATTCCAAATCCCCTATGTATCAATATATCATTAATGTGCCTTTGTTACAGAAAAGTCAAAGTTTTTTTTTTTTTAGAACAAGATCTTATCTTAGCTTTTGCTGTGTTCATAGAAAACTTCATGACTTTCTGGTATGTAGATATTGGACATGAAAGCCAGTAAGACACAGGAAGTGGTTCACCAGCTGACCTCATTAGCACACACACTCTGCACCCATCAACCATGTTTGTATGGCATCCCCAGCATCCATACAGGCATACATTTGCCTGGCTTTTAAAGTAAGCTGCCACAGCTGCTATGTTTGCATGGCATCCCCAGCATCTCTCTAGATGGGCCCATGCTAAACTCTCTGGAGTTTGCATGTTGGACACCCCTGATGTAGTACAAGGGCCTGCCTGATTGGATACAGAGTGAATGGATAGATAGGTGGGTCATCCTATTCCATAGTCTTGGTAAATCTAAAAGAAATTGTACAGGGATTGTACAATCAGATTTCATGGGGACACTGGGTATGCTGTCCCAAATCTACTGGCTTTCATTTCCAAAATCGACATACCAGGAAGTCATGAAGTTTTCAGTGAACACAGCCGACTCTAAGGTAAAGCATTGTTCTAAAAATCAAAGAAAGCTGTTATTTGTCTGCAAAAGAGGTACATTAATGGTATATGGGTACATAGGGGAGCTGGAATTTAGAAAAGAAAAAGGTGAACTTAGCCTTTAATATCTGTGGGGCCTTTAAGCATAGAAGTGTGCAGGGGGCCCGCAGACCCTAATCACCCTGTGCGGGGAAGATTCTCCCTGCTGATATTTCAATAAAGCCCCCCAACAGGGCTCCTAAAAAATTGTAAAAAATAATAAATAAATAAAAGAAGTGAAAAAAAAAACTACTGACAAGTCCACTGCTCTACTGACACCATCCACTGCTCTACTAGCACCGTCCATGTTTTAACACATTTGGGGTGCACACACTGATGCAATAGGCTGTGCACACCTATGCCTTTAAGCCTGTATGGAAAGGCTGTCATTTCTGAGTGGGCACCACAAATATTATGCTAATTTGGACAGGCTGCAAAATCTGAGTATGCATATTTGAATCGAAAATAAAATAAAAACATAGCTGTTTATTTCAAATTTAAAAGTAAAAAAAACTGGTACAAAGTTAAGCGGTAGCTTTTCCCTATATAGTTATCAATCACACATTTTACCATCATCAGTAGAAATACAGTCATTTTATGTATTATCAAAATATTCTAAGCCAGGTTAGGAAGAGTAATTAAAAAAAAAACATTCTGTATAACAAAAGTGATCCTAGCAGAGAAGTGTTTTGTTTTTGGTGCAAATGGTTGAGTGCCTTTCAGTTTCCTGTGATGAAAATTCACTGCTAGTTACTGCTAAAATAAAAAAAATTAAAAAAAAACCCATCATGTATTCTTGAACAAACACTGGTTTAGCTCACCATACTGGGACGGACATAAAAGTATATTGCACATTTACACATACAAAACATAATTTCTAATCTATAATTTCTTATAACAATATACGGTAGCTTTTTTGGAAAGGTTAAGAATACAAAGTACTGGCTTGAATTAAGGGTTAGACATTAATATTGAACACACAATATGATTATTATTTACATAGTGCAGGTAGGTATTGGTATTGGGGTGTTGGACTGAAAAATTGGCATACAATGGTTGCGTACCGAGTTTGTTGATATGAAAGTTTAATTTTGCAATGAACATGTGCATAGTGTATTGTACTAAATTAAAGGATATGCATACACAAAACGTTTCTATTTTTTCAATTATAAGGGAGGATTAAAACCGCTGTAATTTTCTTTTTGCTGACTGTGTTCTGTTGGAGATATTCCATTCACTTAATGTAGTGAAACAAAGGAAGTGAGAGGAAATCTATGCACAGTTTTTTTAAATGAACATTCTTATCTCCTTTAGGAAATTAGCCTCGGTATATAACCTCAAATGGAGAATATCTGTCAGGAAGGTGCTAGTCATATTACAGATGAAGCCTCAAGACATACACAGTTGCGCAGGCGCAGATGTGCAGTTACCTGTTTGCCTGTGAATAACCGTTCGCAAATGCATATGCACATGTTTGAACGCACACTCATGCGTGTCCAGCGCTAATGTTGGCACCTATGGGACTATTTTAACTGGACAAGTTCTATTAGCCAGTGCTGTCTGATCTACAGCTATTAGCTTTGCTCCTGCATCTGTTCCTGTACTGACACGCTACCTGCCCTGACCTTGGCCTGTCTCTGGATTTGCTCTGCCTTCTGCTCATCTGCCTGATTCTACGTGTATCCTGAACATTCTCTGGCTGCCGTTTATGCCTGTATCTGACCGTCTGTTGCTGACCTTGCTCATCTGACCTTGCATCCAGTTATCCATCCGTCCTGTGCCCTGGGCCCTCCCAATTAGGACCCCCATTCTGCACGTTAACAGACTGAAGCTTTGTGGGTTAGGGATGGAGAACTAGCACTCTTAAAGGGAGCTTAGGATCCTTGATTTTAGTAAGGGTGGATTATGTATATTCATCTGGCAGTGGCAAAATTAATTTCTGCACCCGTTCTACCATAATCTGCCCATCACCACTGTGCTATCTATGACCCCTGCCTACTGTTTTTTTTCTTTATTACCTGGCTGTTGCTGACTGCTGCTGCCTCTATTTTCTATGAGGAGAGGGAGAGACAGGCACAGTGCTAGATCAAGATAGGACACAGGGAGCTAGAGTAAATATAAGGGACGTGAGGGGGTGATACTACCACTGGGACATTTTTTACATTAATTCAGAGAATGCATTAAGGTAAAAATGTTCTATTTTGAAACAGGTATTACACCAGCACTTACTGAACTTTCTATTGTATGAATGGACCTTCACACTGATATTATCATAAACCTCAAAAACAATTTAATAGGACAAATACCTCTGTATATCTATGACCCATGGAGAATGTCTTTTCAACCACTTGCTCAATATCACTTTTAGGATTAGTAGGATTAAAAAAAATTACATTGGAACCTTGAAGTAAGTCCATAAAAAATATTTATAAGCTATTTTTAAGTCAGATTACTCAAACAGAAAACAGAAATGTAAAGAGGTGAAAAAGTGACATCTACACTTACAACACAAGTATTCCCAATAAGGGATGAGCCGAACACCCCCCTGGCTGTCCTCGATGTCTTCTTCTCCCGTCCTCTTCTATGATTGGACGCCTGATAGGCGTTCAATCACAGAGCCTGCGTTTCAGCCAGTCAGGTGATGGGTAACAGACCTAGACACCTGATTGGCAGAGAGGTGGTTCAGTGTTAGGAAAGTGAATATCCATTCGCTTTTCTAACACAGCTGGGTGAACTGCGAGCGCCAAGCATGGTGCTTGCTGTTTACCTTTTTTGACGCCTATTAGAGCCTACGGCTCTAATCAGGTGCGTCAAAAACACCGCCCGCAGCTGTAATTCAGGCGCCCGAAAACGGGGTGGGCACCTGAATAGGGGGTGGCAGCGGTGGCCATGGATAGATTCATGCAAAGCATGAATCTATCTATTGGTAATAGAGGGGGTGGCTGGAGAGAGGGGGTGGCCCCCATGCATCCTTATGGACGCACTACCACTGGCGAACAGACAAAAAAAATTGTGTGAACATGCCACAACACCATTAAAGTCTATGGGACACGAACATGAAAAATCAAAAGTGCTAATTTTAAAGGCTTGTATGCAAATTATTGCCATAAAAAGTGTATGGGGACCCGGGTACTGCCCCAGGGGACATGCATCAATGCAAAAAAAAGTTTTAAAAACTGACATTTTTTCAGGAGCAGTGATTTTAATAATGCTTAAATGAAACAAAAAAAATGAAATATTCCTTTAAATATCGTGCTTGGGGGTCCCCTTAGTCTGCCTGTAAAGTAGCGCATCTTTCCAATGTTTATTACAGTCCCCAAAATGACATTTCTAAAGGAAAAATATTTAATCTAAAATTGCTTGCAGCTGTAAAGTATATATTTATATATGTATTAAATACACTGCCACTAACTAACTAACCTGCCTGCCTAATCTAGGTCAATCAATCTCCGGCCACAGTCACACGCTATACACGGCCGCTATGTAAGCAGCCTTATATAGTGTGGGGTGTGGACTTAGTCCCCCTGAGCCATGATTGGCCAAAGGCACCCTGCTCAGATATATAACCTATTACTGTTATAGTTATAGTACACATATTCATTATTTGTTCCCAGGTGTCCCTGTCTGATGAGTTATACATCATCATTGTTTGTTACACGGGGATTATATTCCCAGATTCACTTTTTTTATAACACTGTCCGGTGTTGCATCATGATGTATTGCCACCTCAGCTCCCGTGACGAAGTGATGTTCTCGGCTCACCTTGTGCCCATTACCACACACCGCATTCATTGTCCTTGTTTGTAAGTATAGTTGGTTAACCATTTATCTATAATTTTTATCCCCCTTCCTTTATATTTCCCCTCTTTAGTCATAGTGTGGTTTACTATATATATATACTCTATAGGAATTTCTGTCGCATCTGTACCTGATAAATGGATACATCCATGAAACGCATTGAGCGTTGGGCACATTGCCGTTTGTATTTTTTTGCCATGCTATCATATGTATATATATGAACTTACAGCATTTATTTAGTAATATTTTTAGATTTGCATTGTGTATGTACTCAATCTGTATTGTCCTATGAATAAACACTTTACAGACACACAGTGCTTATTTGCGTCCTTTTTGCATGCTTCATTTAAAGTCCCAAAAATTCTCTTGTTATTTCAAACCTATAAACATGTAACTAAGTATGTAATTTCAATAATATAGTAAATATTGAAATATGTATTACAATCATGAAATAGAAGAGAATATCTATGTAGTGATGAATATTTTATATAATAATAAAATATGTTATTTTCTTAAAATGGAATATTTAATTACATGCTTATGTTTTTGTACCATAGTTCAGTGGAAAAGGGAGATGATTCAAAACCATAGTATTTGACCTTAGCCTGGGGGGAGTCGTATAGTGCCATTACCCATTGCAAGAATGACAATCCGAAGCCATACTGGCTGAGCACAGTCGTCAGGTAAGGCCAGGACAAAGTGTCAAACAGCCTTGTTCATATCAAGAGACAATAACATAGTTGCTATAGACCGGCTATGGGCTATGTGCTGAGGTTGTATTATGCGTCTAATAGCGTCTCCTGCCTGTCGCCCCGGGACGAACCCCACCTGATCCTTTTTGATCAGGCGTGGTAAGAAGGAGTTTAAACGATTGGCCAGGATCTTGGTCAATATTTTAATATCTACACTAATAAGTGAGATGGGCCTAAAGTTGGTCCAAGAAGAGTGGTCACGGTCGTGTTTTGGAATCATAACAATATTGGCGGTTAAGAGATTAGAGGTGGGTGCACGGCCATCTTTTACTGCATTGAACATAGTCATTAAATGTGGGGCTAAGACGTCTGCTAGCTTCCTATAATAAAGGGCCGTGAAGCCACCCGGGCCTGGACGTTTACCTACTGTCAGTTCTTGTATGCCCTGAATGTCTCTGTCCATTAATGAAGTGTGTGTGTCGGACAGTTTAGCCAATGTCAGTCCTGTCAGGAAGGATGTCAGGTTTTGGGTAGGAGGCTGAGTAGGGGCATTGTAGAGGGTGGTGAGGCGATGTCTGAATTCTTCCAGCACTTTCAGTGGGTTAAATGTGAGGACATTATGTCTAGTGCGTAGAGTGATATGGTTGTATTTTGGGGTAAAGGTGTGCAGCCTATTGGCCAGCATTGAGTTGGGTCTGTTGGCTTTGGGGTACCATTTCTGGCGGGCCCAGCGTAATGTACGTTCTGCCTCTTCAGTGAGGCATAGGTTAAGTTCTGTACCTGCCCCATATAGTAATTTATGATTAGCCTAAGTAGGGGACTGGTTGAAAATTGTGGATAGGGAGTCTGGGCGCGCTTCTAAGGAGTGCCGCAGTGCTATTCGTTATCGCTTGCGTTTTGCTGCCAGTTGAATTATATGCCCCCTGAGGGCTGCTTTGTATGCTTCCCAGAGAGTCACCGCGGAGGAAACTGACCCAGCGTTAAGACTAAAATATTCAGCTGAGGCTTGAGTAATATCAGTGAGGACTTCCTTAAAGATAAGAGTGAGTCATTCATAGTCTAAGGGGAACATTGCAGTTTGCTGAGTAGTGAGTGGCATAAAAACCAAAACAGGGTCATGGTCTGTCCAAGGGGCTGCCAGAATAGAAGCAGACACAACCAGAGGAAGATGTTTCAGCAGAACAAACATATGGTCAATTCTGGAACGGGAATGATGGGGATGGGAGTAATGAGTATAGTCCCTGCCAATGGGGTGGAGCTTCCTCGAGATATCTACCAGGTCATGACATTGTAGAGAATGTGTAAACTTTTTGGCATCAGGTGATGGAGCTTTGTGTTCCGAGGGGTACTTATCCAAAGCAGGGTTCAGTGTAACATTAGAGTCTCCCGCTAAGAGGAGAGTGCCTCTTTGGTGGGACTGCAACAGGGAGCAGATATGGGAGAGGAAATGTCCCGGATTATTATTTGGGGCATAAAAAGTTAGGATGGTGACCTCCGTGTCCTGAATATGTGTCAGTATTACATTGTATATCTAGGAGAAGGGGCCTAAAACCCTACCTCCAGCCCTTTGGTGCAATAATAATGGAACTTGATGATGACATCTCTTGGAGGGCCTTCTGATGGTTTGGGTGCTAGGAATCTGTGTATACGGTCAAATTCCAGTCTTTCCAGGGGTATCTCAGGTGCTAGCTCCTGGAAAAAGGCAGTTGCTGTACCCTGCAAATCAGTAATATTTTCCGGGACTCCGCGGATACGAAGATTATCCCTGCGGGCCCTATTTTCAGCATCTTCTAGTTTGTCTTGCAGGCCCTAAGTTCTACAGACATTTTATCCACCTCTTCTTCATGGCCTTCAAGCACAGTGGTTGCTAAGTCCATTCTTTGCTCTAGTTGGTTAGTGTGGTGGCCTATCTCTGTAAGACCTTTTACAAGGTCAGAGGAGAGCTTGCGTGAGGCCTGTGTGATTTCATCTCTCACAATGGAGCGAAATCTGTAAAGCAGGGCATCTGAGTCTGCATGCAGGGGACTTACCAGGTCCGTGGGGAAATGGCGCAGGCTGTCAACTGGGGAGGCAGGGTCTGCCGTCGAGTGTTGTGAGGAGTCGTCAGGCTCCGGAGGATCGGGCTCCATTTTCTTTTTCCCCTTCCCTGAGGCCGGAGCTGATTTAGGCTGTGGATTATATTTCTGACGGTTCTTCATCGAGTGGTACATAACCGCCGGGTGCCTGGTGTGTTCCGGATCTGCGGAGGCTGTCAGTGAGTGCCAGGGCGTGGGCTGTGCTGCATTAGCTGAGGTATGCGGTTCCGTCGGCGCGGAGCAGGGGAATCAGCCAGCCAATATTGGCGGTTAAGAGATTAGAGGTGGGTGCACGGCCATCTTTTACTGCATTGAACATAGTCATTAAATGTGGGGCTAAGACGTCTGCTAGCTTCCTATAATAAAGGGCCGTGAAGCCACCCGGGCCTGGACGTTTACCTACTGTCAGTTCTTATATGCCCTGAATGTCTCTGTCCATTAATGAAGTGTGTGTGTCGGACAGTTTAGCCAATGTCAGTCCTGTCAGGAAGGATGTCAGGTTTTGGGTAGGAGGCTGAGTAGGGGCATTGTAGGGGGTGGTGAGGCGATGTCTGAATTCTTCCAGCACTTTCAGTGGGTTAAATGTGAGGACATTATGTCTAGTGCGTAGAGTGATATGGTTGTATTTTGGGGTAAAGGTGTGCAGCCTATTGGCCAGCATTGAGTTGGGTCTGTTGGCTTTGGGGTACCATTTCTGGCGGGCCCAGCGTAATGTACGTTCTGCCTCTTCAGTGAGGCATAGGTTAAGTTCTGTACCTGCCCCATATAGTAATTTATGATTAGCCTAAGTAGGGGACTGGTTGAAAATTGTGGATAGGGAGTCTGGGCGCGCTTCTAAGGAGTGCCGCAGTGCTATTCGTTATCGCTTGCGTTTTGCTGCCAGTTGAATTATATGCCCCCTGAGGGCTGCTTTGTATGCTTCCCAGAGAGTCACCGCGGAGGAAACTGACCCAGCGTTAAGACTAAAATATTCAGCTGAGGCTTGAGTAATATCAGTGAGGACTTCCTTAAAGATAAGAGTGAGTCATTCATAGTCTAAGGGGAACATTGCAGTTTGCTGAGTAGTGAGTGGCATAAAAACCAAAACAGGGTCATGGTCTGTCCAAGGGGCTGCCAGAATAGAAGCAGACACAACCAGAGGAAGATGTTTCAGCAGAACAAACATATGGTCAATTCTGGAACGGGAATGATGGGGATGGGAGTAATGAGTATAGTCCCTGCCAATGGGGTGGAGCTTCCTCGAGATATCTACTAGGTCATGACATTGTAGAGAATGTGTAAACTTTTTGGCATCAGGTGATGGAGCTTTGTGTTCCGAGGGGTACTTATCCAAAGCAGGGTTCAGTGTAACATTAGAGTCTCCCGCTAAGAGGAGAGTGCCTCTCTGGTGGGACTGCAACAGGGAGCAGATATGGGAGAGGAAATGTCCCGGATTATTATTTGGGGCATAAAAAGTTAGGATGGTGACCTCCGTGTCCTGAATAGTTCCTTGTAGTAAAAGGTACCTACCATTTGGGTCTGCAGTTTCTCTACTGCAACTGAAGGGGGCCAACTTTTGTATGGCAATTAAAACATTGACGGCTGCCTGAGAGCTGAGAGAATCAGCATGTTTGCATCAGGTAAAAACAAAACACGATAGGGCAAGATACACATACACGTAGAGGGTTCTTTACTGTAAGAGCGGCAAAGATGTGGAATTCCCTTCCACAGGCGGTGGTCTCAGCGGGGAGCATCGATAGCTTCAAGAAACTATTAGATAAGCACCTGAATGACCGCAACATACAGGGATATACAATGTAATACTGACACATAATCACGCATAGGTTGGACTTGATGGACTCAGCCTCACCTACTATGTAACTATGTAAGATAGAACAAAAAAGAACCTGTCAGAGTTCTGTTATTCCGCTGTTTAGCTGCACCCCTCTACAGAGGCGGCAGTAAGCAGCCATCTGAATCCTCCGCGGCCACCACGTAAGACCCCTGCAAAGGGGGCAAAAATGTCATGCCAGATTAAGAGCTCAATGTCTAGCATCATTCAGGCCTACATATCCCGGAGGTACCATCTCGCAGTTGGGGTGCCTGGGGGGGCCCATTTCTGTGGAGTTCTTTCAAGAAGTTGAGTGTCAGTTCAGGTTCAATTGAATGGAAAAAACTATCATCTCTGAGATCAGTTCTGTCTATTACCAACTCAGTAACAACATGCTGGGTATCAGCAGGTGTTACACATAGTGTAGGTCTGAAAGAAGTAGGAGGCAGGTTTAGGGTTTCATGGAGTCATCCGTAACTTTTCTGGGTAGAACCGTCAAGATGAGAGGTTACATGTCGTCAGTCCTTAGGGCCTCCTGTAAATCTTTGGGCCTGCAGGTCACGCAAAGCCTGAGAGCCGGGTTGATACCTTTGGAGGGACTGGGAGGCCTGGCGAGGAGGCTGGGAGAATCTGGGCCAGGAGGAAGAAGAAGGTGCATCTCCCTGGGAGGGTGGTATGTCCAGCTGCAGTTCCTGGAAATTGCGTTTCAAGTCAGAGGGGGAGGATGCGTGGAATTGGCGACCGAGATGCGAAAATGAAAGCTTAAAAGGGAACCCCCATCTATATTTGATCCCTTGGGTCTGCAGGATCTGGAGGTAGGGTTTTAGGCCCCTTCTCCTAGCAATGGTTACTGGAGAGAGATCCGCAAAAAGCTGAAGGGGTTACCCTGGAAAGAGATGTTTTGTTGTTCCCGTGCTGCTTGGAGGAGCCGCCCTTTGGTGCAATAATAATGGAACTTGATGATGACATCTCTTGGAGGGCCTTCTGATGGTTTGGGTGCTAGGAATCTGTGTATACGGTCAAATTCCAGTCTTTCCAGGGGTATCTCAGGTGCTAGCTCCTGGAAAAAGGCAGTTGCTGTACCCTGCAAATCAGTAATATTTTCCGGGACTCCGCGGATACGAAGATTATCCCTGCGGGCCCTATTTTCAGCATCTTCTAGTTTGTCTTGCAGGCCCTAAGTTCTACAGACATTTTATCCACCTCTTCTTCATGGCCTTCAAGCACAGTGGTTGCTAAGTCCATTCTTTGCTCTAGTTGGTTAGTGTGGTGGCCTATCTCTGTAAGACCTTTTACAAGGTCAGAGGAGAGCTTGCGTGAGGCCTGTGTGATTTCATCTCTCACAATGGAGCGAAATCTGTAAAGCAGGGCATCTGAGTCTGCATGCAGGGGACTTACCAGGTCCGTGGGGAAATGGCGCAGGCTGTCAACTGGGGAGGCAGGGTCTGCCGTCGAGTGTTGTGAGGAGTCGTCAGGCTCCGGAGGATCGGGCTCCATTTTCTTTTTCCCCTTCCCTGAGGCCGGAGCTGATTTAGGCTGTGGATTATATTTCTGACGGTTCTTCATCGAGTGGTACATAACCGCCGGGTGCCTGGTGTGTTCCGGATCTGCGGAGGCTGTCAGTGAGTGCCAGGGCGTGGGCTGTGCTGCATTAGCTGAGGTATGCCGTTCCGTCGGCGCGGAGCAGGGGAATCAGCCAGCCATCTCCCTTGCTCACGTGCATGCGCCTCCAGAAACATGTTTTCATAGTGAACCTCATAGCTTGCTTTGTTTTATGTTGAAATGGTGTTGACTAGGGATTAACCAAACACCCCCGGTTCGGTTCGCACCAGAACATGGGAACAGGCAAAAAATTTGTACGACCTACGAACAAGCGAACATCGTTAAAGTCTATGGGACACGAACATGAAAAATCAAAAGTGCTAATTTTAAAGGCTTATATGCAAGTTATTGCCATAAAAAAGTGTATGGGGACCCGGGTCCTGCCCCAAGGGACATGTATCAATGCAAAAAAAGTTTCAAAAACTGCAGTTTATTCAGGAGCAGTGATTTTATTAATGTTTAAAGTGAAACAATAAAAATGAAAAATCTCATTCAAAACTGCTCAAGGCAGTAATGTATTGTCAAATCCCAGCAATATAGATAAAAATCATTGAAAAAAACAGCATGGGGACCTGGGTCCTGCCCCAAGGGACATGTATCAATGCAAAAAAAAAGTTTTTTCAGGAGCAATGATTTTATAATGCCTAAAGTGAAACAATAAAAATGAAATATTCTTTTAAATATCGTGCCTGGCGTTGTCCTTAGTATGCCTGTAAAGTAGCACATTTTTCCTGTGTTTAGAACAATATCACAGCAAAATGACATTTCTAAAGGAAAAAAAGTCTTTCAAAACTGATCACGGCTGTAATGAATTGTCGGATCCCGGCAATATAGAAATCATTGAAAAGAACGGCATGAGTTCCCCCCCCCAGTCCATTACCAGGCCCATTGGTATGAATATTAAGAGGAACCCCTCACCAAAATTTAAAAAAAAAATATATGTGTGGGGTCCTGCCAAAATCCATACCAGGCCCTTCAGGTCAATGCCATTTTTTTCAATGTTTTTTATCTGTATTGCCGGGATCTGACAATACATTACAGCCGCAAACAGTTTTAAATGACTTTATTTCGACGAACAGGTGAACAACCAATGTTCAAGTCTTCAAGTTCAAGTTCAACTCGAACATCATGCTCATCCCTAGTGTTGACTGTCAATGATTGCCTGAATAACTATTTGATTATTATTAGTTGTTCCAGGCTTGGAATTCTTTGCTTACATATAGTAATTGTGTTAATATATACACTAGTGTATAAGGATATGTTACCAGATTTTTAGAGGTAAACAATTATTTAACTACATAAGTATTGCATTTGTCATCATACCCATTTCCTGCCATCCTCAGCACAGCAGCACTCATCTTGGGAGAGGCAAATGGCCACAAGGACCGTGATCGCTGAACAGTATGTTGTTTACCATGACCTCGGGTTCAGCACATTGCGGACCCAATGGAGAGATTGTTGGCAGGGGCTTGGGAGGACCGTGCTGCAATAGTACATATTGATACAAATTAAAAAGTTAGAGGAAGATGGAGTGTCCTTAAAAATAATTATAATTATTATAAGTAATGTTAAAGAAAACCACCAAGATAAAACCTCCAAGCCAAGGTAATATTCTCAGAAATACTGCCTGTACCACACGCCACACCATAGAGGCAGGAAAGCTAAACAAGCATCTGAGGAACTGATGCAACAAATAGGGTTTTTGGTTCTTGGAGAACTGGGCTGACTACAGAAGAAACAGACTTCACCTAAATGGGGAGGGTGCAGCTCTGTTGGGCGAGAAGATTCCAAAATGTTAGAGGAAGTTTTTTAAGTAGGACGTGTGTGTGTGGGGGGGTGATCAGAGAAAGGTATACCAGGCAGTGAGCCAGGGTTGGAGTCAGTATATGTAGGCAATATGTAGTATATGTAGTATATGTAGGCAAAGTCAGGGGGAAGGAGGTGTCCAAGCCAGATTATACTGGCACTAAAGTATCCAAGGCTAGAAGGCATGCTGAATCTAAAGGTAATCTAAAGGCAGATGTAATAAAAAGCATTTGTACAAAATTAAAAGGCATGTTTGTAAATGCTAAAAGTCTGGATAATAAACTGGAAGAAGAAGAAATCCTGATACATGAGGATAATTTTGATTTTGTGGGAATATTACAAACCTGATTTAACAGCTCACATGACTGGTTTGTGACTGAGGGGTATTCCCTGTATTGGAGGGACAGGGTGGGTACAAAATGGGGAAAATTGTGCTTGTATGTGAAGAGCAATTTTAAAGTGAATATAAGCTATGAGATTGCTAACAGGGCTGGTGATGAAGTGGAGATGTTGTGGTTTTTGCTTCAAAGGGATGAAAGAAATGGTAAATTAATTGTACGTATATGCTATTGGCCCCTGATAATAAGAAGTAGTAGGAGACCCATCTACATTCACAGTTAAAGATGGCAGGAGGCAGAGCAATATGGGGGAAATTCAACTATCCTGATATTGGGCAGATGAAACTGCTCACTCAACTAAGGGTCATCATTTCTTGAATGTAATGCAGGACAAATGGTGTCAAATGATGGAAGCCCCAACTAAAAACAATGCTGGACCTACTACAGCAGTCTTCGAGTTACATACATATGATACTTACAAACGGAAGGAGACAACAGGAAGTGAGAGGAAATTTACCCCTAGGAAGGGAAATTCACTCCTGTAAGAGTTATGGGAAAAAAGTGTCTCCACTGCAGACATCTCAAGTCTCCCAGAAGGTGCGGGAGACTCCTGCATTTCTGCTCTCGCACATCCGCAAGCGCCCACCGATTTCCCAGGAATGATCGGTGCGGCGGGGATCAGCTGTGCTCACCGATCTCCTTCGTATAGATTTTTAGCTGACAGACACTTCTCCTTCTCTTCCTCCCGTGGCTGACGGCTAAAAAGCTATACAGGGAGATCGTGATCACAGCTGTCCCTCCAGGCACACGATCATCCCCAGCTGCTCTGTGTACTCCTCCCCTGGCCCCCTCCGTGTTCTTCTTCGCCCCCCCTGTTCTCTTCCGTCCCCCGCAGCCGGATCCCCTCCTCTCCTCTCCCGCCAGCTGCGAGGGGAACTAGTAATAGGACACAGTGAGCAAGATCGCTCCTGTGATTGCTGAGTAGACTGTGTTTACTCAGCTCAGTTTATGAATGAACAGGAGCCTCTGTCTCCTGTTCACTCATCTTTAGTGCTGAGAAAGCCCCCCCACCTGAAGCCCCCCAAAAAATATTGTAAAAAAATGAAAAAGTGTAAAAAAATAAAATAAAAAACTACTGACACCACTCTCCCCTGCCCTACCAACACTGTCCACTGCTCCAACCCCCTCCCCCCTTCGCAAACCCGAAGCGCCACCTCCCTGAAATGAGTTTGGGACCTCCCTGAAATGAGTTTTTGCAGGTTGGGATGTCTGCCATTGAAGCTTTATCACCAATCCTTGTTTCCACAACAACCCACAAAACAAACCTGCAGAACCTTGTTTGTAACCCGGGGACTGCCTGTAATTACAAACAACACAGAGCTGATTGCAGATGTGAAAGTAGAGGGTAATTTCAGTAACAGTGATCACAGAGTAATTATATTTGCCATAAACTATAAGAAAAGAAGACATGAGGGCAGGACAGGAGCATAAAATTTCAAAAGAAACAACTGTACCAATAAGCGCCCCTACTACATGTCAAACTATGGCGTTCAATGAGCAACAAATGTAGAAGACCAAAAGTTAAACCCGGGTCACTAAATATTGATGTAAAAACACATATTAACCACTTACTCCCTGGGCACTTAAACCCCCTTCCTAACCAGACCAATTTTCAGCTTTCAGTGCTCTCACATTTTAATGACAATTACTCAGTCCTGCAACACTGTACCCATATGAAATTTTCGTCCTTTTTTTCACACACATAGGGCTTTCTTTTGGTGGTATTCGATCAACCCCTGGGTTTTTTATTTTCTGTGCTATAAATGAAAAAATACCGAAAATTTTGTAAAAAAAATTGAATTTTTCTTCATTTCGTTATAAAATTTTGCAAATAAGTAATTTGTCCAAGAATACGAAACGCGTCGGGTAGGACCCCACTGCCACCATTTTACTCATACAGCGCTGTTTGACCCATTTTTCATGTGAGTGTATTTCCTCTTTTTAAATAAATTGGTACACATTTTATACGGAGTTACACTATGTGGCCTTCCTTTGTTTTTTCATATTTGCTATAATCTTCTTCCATTGTGGGCATCACCCCTGAGGGACACATCGGTTCACAGACCATCCCAGGATCTTTCAACAGCCTTTACGGACATCCATCAGCCATTCATTATCTAAGCCTGTTTGACCCAATTGAATGTATGTCCTTTTGGGTTCAAACGTTCCGGTAAGCCTCCCTATTGTCGGTGGTGGTGTTCCTTTCATTACAGATGTCACGTGCACACTGATATACCTATGAAGTCACATTTGTATTGAGGACTGTCACTAACTTATAGGAGTCATACATCCACTAAGGACTTTCATTTTGTTGAAAGCATTTTTCTGTTGCCTTTTTTGAGTGTGTCTTGATGATGTAATGGTCTTCTTAGGCCACCTATTTATTCTCATATTAGCACTACACTTATTTTGTTTTCTTTCTGGGAGGACGTCACTGTACGCCCTCCCAGAGTTATCGAACCGCCCTGTAGCCATCATTCGGCTATGGGCCGGTTGGTAACTGGTTAACAAGAAAAAACTGTCCTTTAACCACTTGAAGACCATCCGCCGCAGTTTAACTGTGGCAGAATGGTTCGGTTGGGCGAAACAACGTTATGTAACGTCGCTTTGCCCTGTGGCCACTAGAGGCACGCATGCCCACTGCTCGCCCCTGGAGCTGATGTGAGTGCCCGGCGGTCGCAATCACCGCCGGGCTCCTGCGATCGCTGGTGACACACCGTGCACACACACAGATCCCAGTTCTCTCAGGGGAGAAGAGACTGATCATCTGTTCATACAAAGTATGAACAGCGATCTGTCTCCTCCCCTAGACAGTTCCATCCCCTGTTCAGTTAGAACACAGAGAGGGAACGCAGTCATTCCCTTGATCGCCCCCTAGTGTTAACCCCTTCCCTGCCAGTGACTTTTTACAGTAGTCAGCCCAGGCCAATTTTCAGCTTTCTGCACTGTTGCAATTTGAAAATTGTGCAGTCATGCAACACTGTAGCCATATGAAATTTATATAATTTTTTTTCCCAAAAATAGAGCTTTCTTTTTGATGGTATTTTATTACCACTGGGTTTTTTATTTCCCGCTAAATAAATGAAAAAGACCAAAAATGTTTTCTTTGTTTCTGTTATAATATTTTGCAAATAAATTATTCATAAATTTAAGCCAAAATATCTTTGTTTGGTAAATAAATCAGTGTATAACATTATACATACATATACATTATAATAATATTATGTAGGAAAGTTATAGAGTCCACAAACTATGGTATATATATCCGAAAATCGATCACTCCTGGTGTACTTATGGCCTATCTCATTTCTTGAGGCCGGAAAATTAAAATAATAAAACTAATAAGGGGGCTGAAGGACTTCAGTTATGAGGAACAACTACAAACATTAAATATATTCTTCCTGGAAAACAGGCAATTAAGCAGGGATATGATTGCAATATACAAATCCTTGAAAGGTGAAGCGGTAACACAATGAAGTTGGACTGTTAGAGCAAGGATGTGGATTTCCTTTCCACAGTTGGTGGTGTCAGCAGGGAGTGTAGATAAATTCCAAAAACTTTTAAATGTGTTTCTTAGCAAGTGCAATATACAGGGATATGGAAAATATTAGTCACACACAGACAAACACACACTTGGGTTGAAGTGAATGGACTGGTGTCTTTATTCAATCCTACCATCTATTTAACTATGTAACTATGTAACTAGATTAGGGCACTGAGAGGGGAGAGAGCAAAGTGAACTGTGGGATGACCTTATCAATAAGCTGCTTCTTCACTGTCCAATCAGAAGGTGAGGAGGGTCTTTTAAGATAGACAAATCAGAAATACAGGACAATTCATTTGGCATGTAAAACAGATCCCATGTATAGATTCCAATTATAAATTTAGCTAATTAATTAGAGCTCAGTTTTAACCACTTAAAGACCGCCCACCGCATATATACTGCGGCAGGGCGGTTCTATTGCGCGAAATGACATACCTGTACGTCGTTTCAAGCAATGGATAGTGTGGGCGCGTGTGCCCACTGCATGGAGGAGGAGCCAATGCACGTGCCCGGTGGAGCCGATGTCCGCCGGCCAGCCGCGATCCTGGTACAGAGCGTGAGAACGGGGATCTGCCTATGTCAACAAGGCAGATCCCCATTCTGACAGGAGACAAAATGGAGATCTGCTGTTTCTAGTGATCAGAAACAGCGATCTCTGTGCTGTTCCTGTCAGCACTATCCCCCGCACAGTTAGAAACACACTGAGGGACACACAGTTAACCCTTTGATCACCTCTCTAGTTAACCCCTTCCCTGCCAGTGTCATTTATACAGTAATCAGTGCATTTTTTAGCACTGATCACTGTATTGGTGTCACTGGTCCCCAAAAAGTGTCACTTAGGGTCAGATTTGTTCGACGCAATGTCGCAGTCCGGCTAAAAATCGCAGATCATTACCAGTATAAACAGTAAAAAAAATTAAAAGTCTATAAATCTATCCCCTATTTTGTAGATGCTATAACTTTTGCGCAAACCACTCAATATACGCTTATTGCGATTCTTTACCAAAAATATGTTGAAGAAATCATATTGACCTAAACTGATGAATAAATCTGATTTTTTATATATTTTCTTGGGATATGTATTATAGCAGAAAGTAAAAAATATTGGGTTTTTTTTCAAAATTGTCGGCTTTGTTTGTTTATAGCGCAAAAAATAAAAAAACACAGAGGTGATCAAATACCACCAAAAGAAAGCTCTATTTGTGGGCAAAAAGGACATAAATTTTATTTGGGTACAATGTCGCACGACTGAGCAATTGTCAGTTAAAATATAACGCAGTGCTGTAACACAAAAAATGGCCTGGTCATTAAGGGGGTAAATCCTTCCAGGGCTAAAGTGGTTAATACTATTTTATCACCAACCACAGCCTTGCTGGTGAGCTGTTGATGACAAGAAAGGTTAGCGGGTAACTCAACCCATCAAACTTCACCCATAACTGAAATATCACTTTTGGAAGAAATGCTAAGATGGGGCCTCCTGTTAAATTATTACGCTACAGTTTACTGGCTTTTGAATGAGGGCCGCTATGTAATTTACTGTAAACCAGGTCTGATTGCCAGAATTATCTATCCTGATCCAAATTATAGAGTCTTTAACACTGTATATATATAATATCACTTTCAGAGAGATCATTCGATCACGTCAGTTCATGCAAAAATATCTGAAGGGACAAGCATACCAATTTTTCTTGTACGATAACAGAATGAACGATTTTCATGTGATTAGTATGGGATTTGTACAAAACAATTGTGTGATCAAACCACATATGCTCAGAAACAAAAGAATACATTACAATACAATACAATACATTACATCACTTCCAAAGTTGTAATCTGTTGTACGAGAATTTTCATAACTTTAGTAACCTATTGGTTTTCGAGACTAGCATGCAAAAAAAAAAAAAAATGGACGATCATTCATCTGACATTCTTATAGTGTGTATGAGGCTTTATTAAAAGAGAAGTGTGGGATTTTTTTCAGAATCATACTTACCTAGATGAATGCAGCATCAGTCCAAAGCTGCATCTGTCTATCGCCGGCTCTAAGACTGAGAACCGAGCAATCAAACACCGCCAATTGCTCGGTTCTCAGAGCTCTCTGAGCAGAGAGCTGGTAACGCCCCACGCTGGGCTGTGGAGGGGTGGGAGTGGATGGCTTACGCTCTCAGCGGCTCGATGAGAGGTTGTGCTGGGTGCCGGTCCAGGCATATGGCATTGTCGCGATCTTGCCCGAGGCGGGCTTCAGCCTGCTGTCTGCTGAAAATGGGTCACAGGAGTGCAGAATAAACTGCACTCATGTGATCCACAAGAGAAGTACAGCCAAACGAGCTTTGGTTGTAGTTCTCCTTTAAACATCTACTATGTACACATACAGCAAATTATGTGTGTATGAGTCTGTTGTCCTTAATAATCTATTGGGCATGAATAAATGTATCCCTTCCAGCACCATTGCTTATGTAGGCACTGGAACACAATAAAGTGGCATGTACAGTATAGTGGAATTATTTATGATAGTCATTTACTTGTCAATTTTGGGTTGGCTACACCTTGAAACCAGATCAAACCAGACAGCAATTTACATTCTTGAACAATACTTAATGGCATTCATTTTAAATTATAGTACGCATACCCAAAATAAAAGTATATCCACTTACCTATACCATAGCTATATTCAATTATAATTATACTGTAATATTTCTCTCCTGTCCCATGAAAAATTGAATATAAATGAATACTTTGAATATTCAAGGGGCTTTTCCCCCACATTTGCTAAAATAGTAGTTGCTTACTATTTCAATTACATGAGTACACAGAATTTATTCAATTGATCTGTCATTTTTTCCTGGACCTTGTCTTAAAATTCCTCACAATCTTTAAGATAGCTAATAGGGATGAAGGAATCTACTAAGGTTTGGATCACCAAGGGTTTTGGTGAATGAGCAAAAACATTTTTGAAAAATTTTCAAACTGTTAATTCAATTTCTGCTTCATTAAATCTTTATTGGTATATATATCAAATACACAGTAAAAAAGCATACGCTAAGATGCTAAGGAGCCAGAGGCCCATATGTGGTAGAGGAAATGTAGAAAGCAATCAAAAATAGAAACAGATTAGTGCTACACAACACATTTGGATCGCTATGTGATGACTAAGTGGTGACATTACATCAGTAATACCTGTAAATATTGTAATTCGGGGTTCAGAGTATGTGAACAGAGCTCCATTCTATCCAAGATTGCCAAGCCTTTAAGAAGGACGAGTATGAGTTATTGCTAATGACAAAGGCCTTTTCATACGAAAAGTTAGTTCTGACTATGGAGATTACCTCTGAGAGGTTGGGAGATAATTGGGGTTTCCAATTTGTTACAATTTATGGTCCTGGCTGCCAAAAGGATGTGTGTAAAAATGGTTCGATATTCTTTCGTCCATTGCTCTGCATCTAAATTAATGAGTTATTACTAATGGCAAGGGCCTTTTCATACGAAAAGTTAGTTGTGACTAGGGAGAGTGCCTCTGAAGGGTTGTGGGATAATTGTGATTTCCAATTTCTTACAATCGTGGTCCTGGTCAATGAAAGGATGTGCGTAAGAATGGTTCAATATTCTTTCAGCCATTGCTCCACATCTAAATTAAGGAGCGCTAGGGCTGGGGTAATGAGTACCAGGATTTCAGTAATATCAGAAAGAATACAAGATATTTTATGCGAAAAACTGGTTAGACATTTACATTCCCAGAATATATGATACAGAGATCCTACTTGTCTGCATTCCCGCCAACACATAGGGGAGCCAATGGAGGGTAATTTAATTTTGAGGGTGATTTTTAATGATAATCTTTGGCCCCTTGTGGGGCTAATGAGCAAGCCATTGCCAAACAAAACACTTGGGGAGCCATGCACTGCTGTGTGGGACCTGTGTAGAAAAAAAACACAGTGAAGGCAGAGCCTTTTCAAGGGTGAAAATACAGTAATCCTTTAAATTATAAATTTACATGATGCCATATAGCTGTACATGGGGTTACAGAACAACCCAATTTCACATATGGCCTCAGCAACAATGTATGTTGGCAGCATATTTTTTGGCCATGGAATTATATTTTTTTCATCAACACCCAAATCCATTATAATCTGAATCTGTATCATATCAGTTTAAATGGCTTTTTTAGGTGGTTTGAGCAGTGACAATTGTGTTTACATGCTTTGACTGACAGAGGTACCTTGGTAACACATGTAGTATTAGCAAACTACTTCCATTGTTCAAAGCAGGATTGGTACCATACGATATTAAAAGATTAGAAACGGTATGGTTTGGTAGAAACTAGACAACAGCAGGGGAGTTTAATGATTGGGACAGCCCAAATGCAGAATTTCCTTCTGTACTTGCTGTGGCTAAATTGGTCCACTTTGTATGTGGCCTTACTACCACTTTGTCCTGCAGGATCCGCTTACTCCCTGCTATTTCCATGAGCAGCACCTTTCTTCCCATTCTAGGCCTATGTGTCATTGTTTTTTTGTGGTTGATTGCCTATGTGTTATGGCAATAGGTTGTGAATGTGTGGTGCTAATAATATACACCATATACCACATGGCAAATATGTAGTGTTGTGTACTAAGTGCAGCTCCCATGTGCAGCACCTTTGCCTCTGCTTTTAGGCCTGCCTGTCTTTTTCACTATGGTTATAATGGGGTATGGTGTATGTGAATGATGTAAGATGTCTGGCACACTCTTTTTATACAACAATGCAGAGGTGGGATGTGTACCAAGTAAACCTCCAGGTACAATTCAGCAACAAGTGAATACTGTGCTTTGAGCACATTAAAAAAGGCCATCCCTAGTAGCACAAACTAAGAAAAAATACTCTCAAAAATATATCCCCTAAAAGGCTAACCCCCAAAACAAAAGCCCAATTTATATATTTATTTTTAAAGCATAGCATAAAATTGCTTTGGTACTGAAGAGAAGACATGCAGCCCTTAAATCAAGCACAAAGAACAAAAAAAGAAGACTTCTTAACAAAGACCCCCAGAAAAGCTGCAAAAGGGGTCCAACAGCTATCCGGGTTCTGTCAGACAGGGTACCATACACACAGGCTGAATGTCCATCATTTTTTTTTTAATTGGCTGATGACTCCAGATGTTCGGCCCTTGTGTACGGGCTTAACGTATATTGACAATATGACTTCTGTAATCCCACCCTTTTGTAGTGAAAGGACTGACTTATCCAATTACCTCCACTATTTTTTTTATTTTTTTATTTAAAGATATGACACAGAAACAAGCATAAAGACAACTTCGCATTGCATATAGACTGAAATGGACAAATCAAGTATAACAACCAATCAAAACAGTTGCGTGTGAGTGAAGGTCACCATTCAATCTGACTCGTACCACTGCTGAAGTCTAATATAGGGTAAACAAACATCTGTGCCCATCACTTTTTGTGTCTTTTTTATTGAGAGAGAAAAATAGGAAGGGGAAAGAAAGAGAAGACAAGGGAGGGAGAGAGTGAGAGAGAGAGAGAGAGAGAGAAAAAATAAAAAAATAAATTCAAAGGAGAGGTGGGAGGGGAGGGGCATTTGCCCCCAGGGAGCCAAGATCGATAACGCTGAACTGTCGGTGGGGATCCTAGACAGTGGATCCTGTCATGTATTGATGGAATTCGTCGGAGAAGCGAAAGAGGTTCCAATGAAACCATCTGGACTTATGTTCCTCCGACTTATCTCGCAAAGCGAGTTCAGATCTTCCATTTGCTCAATGTCTACCTCAACTATTGATCCTTCAAAACTGACTGACCATTGTTCAAAGGCCATGCACTGCAATATGATTTTAAATAGGTTCCATCCAGCAAAACTGCACATAAATTTATTGATACGTATAAACCCAGCAATTTATCACCAAACCATGGTTGCAGGAATCCAATCCTCATATTCATACTGGTTGTTATTTTTGTACACTGATATGAGCTTCCTTAATGTTACAATTGTATTAAACCCAAAACCAAGAGTGTAATATATTGCACCTTACCAATCATTAGATGTGGTGGCTGCATCAGTTTTGTTTTTTTTAGGCTCCCCACTTCTGTTTTCATCTGATGATCTGATCAGTAACACACCTTCTGTATTAGGGTGCCTGCACTCTGGATGAAGAAACACAGGGCACCTTTGGACAGAAGCATTGTCATTCTGGGAGGGGGGGAGTGTTAGATAGACTATCAGATTAAGATACACTAACACACTAAAGCCAAACGCCAGCTCACACTGCAGTTACACAAGTGGTTGCAGTAACAGTTTTGTTCCCTTTGAGATAAAGGCTTTACATACATAAAAGATGATCATTGTAAGCACCCCTGCCAGTGATAAATGTTTTGTCCTGACTCTTTAAATAGCTACATTTGCATGAGAACTTGTTCTGTTGAAAAACAACTGGCTGGATCACCAGGTGAAAATAAAGGAAAGAAAGCCTAAAAAAGAAAAATATTACTGCCATCACATTTGAGAACTGGTAAGCTGCAATATAATTATTGGTTAGTTTTGGGTTTAATACCACTTTATTTTGGCAACGGTCCCATTTTTAGTAGTTACGCCTTTAAAATATAAAGCAGATGTCATCCCTTACTGAGGGGACTGTATGTATTCCAACAGACAATCCACCAGGGAATTCATAAGGAACAGTGGTGTCTTTATGGCCTCCACTTTGTCAAGCTATTATTTTTTTATAACTTAATCCCGGTAAACATTCTAAATAAAGAATTTAGGTGCTAGACCTATGTGGGGTTAAAAGAGAGAACAGTGAGGACCTCTCCAATTAAGTCCTACCTCTTTCAAAAATATTTAGGACTATTGCGGTACCAAGGGGACATAGACAAAAGTATAATAAAAATAAATAGATTTATTCAAAAATAGGATATTAAAAAGTCCAACAAAGGACACAATATAAACCGTGACATAATAACACAATCACAAGTTAATTGTTTACAGCAATGTTGACAGACAAATTGTATTAGTAATGCCCACACAAAAAAATGAAGGCGAATTATATGGTACTTGCAGACGTGACCTCTACAGTTTCGCGGTCAAGACGTTTCTTCAGGAGGCGTCTTAGTACATATTCTACAAAATGAGAAAAGTACAATATCAACATTACAAAACATATCTGCAATGAAAGAAACATATAAGTGTATAAATACATATACAGTATTAATATTGGAGAAGGTAATCTTTGTTTAATATTGCACTCACCAACCTATGCCCACAAGGGGCTAGAGCGACACTGTGAGCCTAGACAGAATCTGATTGCCACCATCACATAGCGTTTGGTTCAACGAAATGTACTGTAATTATATAGATCAATAAGTTGCATGTCTCTTGTTGGTTCTAAAGTTTCGCTTATCTTTATTACCTAAACCAACCAGCTGTGTATGGAGTGCATAATTTGTAAACTGTGTATGTTTTCTTATTTTATTCCCTATCCCCCCTTTTTTTTTAAAATAATTTCGAAATAAAATAGAATTTTAATTACATATCATTTTCATTATTGTGTCTATAAAGTCTTGAGCCCACCAATATTCTCTTGTTCTCCTAACGACACTGTGAGACACCCACAAGGAGGTGTTCCCCCGGGGGAAATACTGAAATTACGAGAACATGAGCAGTACAGAAAGATCCAGAGAGTGCTGCAAAAAAGTAAGTAGTTGTCCTGTGTTCCTATTCTTTATGTTTATTACGTTCGTGCTGCTCCATGTGCTTTTCTTACAAGTGTATATTTTTAAATGGCAACCTTAATGTTCATGGGCATATTATTCGTTCGTATCAAACATTTTTCTTTCGGCCTATAAAACACCATTGTTTAGGCCATATGCATTTGGCCACAATTTTTACGCCCTACTTGTATGAAACTAATTTGGTTGTGTAGATGGCTTTGTTACTAGAATGAAATGCAAACTAGATTCTGTGTAAGGAGAGGACACTCAGCAGCTGTTTTCACATCTGGACACTGGAGCACTAGTGTGGGATACCAGAACACCATTTTTATTAGGGGGCCCACACAGGTGCTTTAGTGTATACTATAGGGGGGGCTACATCTGTAAAGCTTGTACAAAACAGGTAAAGTATTGAAGCTTGACAAAGGACACTGAAAATGCTCCATTTTGGAACTAGGCCAAAATAGACAATTGTACCCTACTTCCATGCAATGTTTCAGATTTATAGTTCTGCCTTCAAATATCTGTGTGCTAAGTATACCGTTTTTGTTTTACATAGGGGAGAAAAGACTCGGAGGATACCCCTCATCCGAGGAGACCACAGATCCCCCACCTCTGGAAGAAGGGGAAATCCACCCAACACAAGAAGAGCAGGAGGAGAAAGACGTGGTGGAAGTTGGCACCACAACAGGTGAGTGTCTGCGACCACAGGCTCAGGTAAGAGATGGATGCCGGCATATTTTTGATACCTGTTTTTTTTTGGTTTCTCTCTTTTTAGGTGATCGTGATGTTGTGGATCCAGATCCTTTCACATCAGAAAGTGCCCAGATCCTGATCGGGGAGATCATGGGGTGTAATTTACAATTGGAAAACCTCAAGAAAAACATCAATGATGTTATTCAAAAAAATAAAAACATCATTGATGTTTTGGGGTGCGTTTAAATCCCCTCCAAATCCCTTTGTTTTTTGGTGTGCTATAATGTTCTAAATGTTTTAGCGATTTTTAAAAAAACCAAATTTGGAGGATGCACACAGTGGATGCGTTTTGGGGGTGCAACCCCTTCCTCAATAATAAAGTAGCTGAGAGGAAGGGGTTGCTCCCCCAAAACACGTCCCTTGATCCCCCGTGATGGCAGGTCGCACATGTTGACATCGGTAAATTTGTGTGCATCTTCCATATTTGGCTTTTCCTGGAGTGACTTCACCCCATCTGAACGCAATATCAAAAACAGTTCCTAAATACTCATGTCTGATATTGCCTTCAAATTCTACCAAATGTGAACTTTGTAAGTTCAAGATTTGTGTCTTTCTTGTTGGTTTTACACATGCCTGTTTTAGCTTAAATGGACATTTCTATTTTTTGTAATGCTACCCCAAAAATTATTATACAACAAACATGTTGGTTTCTTTTAAAAACCTTTTCTAAATGCACATATGATTGTGCAGGTATTAAAAAGATTGTTCATCAAGAATGTGTGGATTACTGTCGCAACGCTACAACACTTTTGTGGGGCTATAATTGCTGCTTTCTGTGAAAATGAGGGTTATTTCCTAAGGGCAAATCCTCTTTGCACAACAAGTGCAGTTTCAGTGCAGTTTCAAGTGCACTTGTAGTGCAAAGTGTCTTTGCCTTTAGTAAATAATCACGCCATTTTCTGGACTCACCACATTTCTGTCAGAGTCATCTAAAACAAACACAAGCAGTAAATGTCAACAAAGATTTGCTTTTTTTTGTTTTTTTATTTGATAAAGGTTTCAGGTATCGTAACCGGACATCACGGGCACTCAGGGAGGGCAAGCCAGGACGGCCACTTTCAAGCGCCGTCAGTGTTATTTCATGTATCATTCCGGCCTCAGGTCCAACTGAGCCAGCATAGTTGGCCGAATGTTGGTGTAAAAAGTTATGGAGAATACAGCACGCCAGGATTATATAATTAAGTTTATACTCCGCCATATGGATGGGTGTCAGAAATAGGCGGAACCGGCTGGCCAGGATTCCAAATGTGTTCTCCACCACTCTTCTGGCTCTGGCCAGCCAGTAATTAAAAACCCTCTGTTCCGGGGTGAGGGTCCTCATCGGGAATGGCCGCATAAGATGGTCCCCCAGCGCAAATGCTTCATCCGCTACGAAGACGAATGGGAGTCCTTCCGCATTGTCTTCCGGAGGTGGCAAGTCCAAGCTGCCATTCTGGAGACGCCTGTAAAACTCTGTCTGGGCGATGGCTCCACCATCGGACATCCGGCCATTCTTCCCCAGGTCCACATACAAGAAGTCGTAATTAGCCGACACCACCGCCAACATCACAATACTATTGAACCCCTTGTAATTATAATAGTACGACCCCGAGTTGGGTGGTGGGATGATGTGGACGTGTTTCCCATCAATTGCCCCTCCGCAGTTAGGAAAGTCCCACCGCTGGGCAAAGTGGGAGGCCACAGTCTGCCATTCCTGTGGCGTAAAAGGAAACTGTTGAGGAAAACAAAAAAAAATTGTATTTTTGCACATAAACATGGAAAGCAGATTAGAGACAGAAACATTCTTGGCCAACATCCAGATAACATTGATTAAGGGGAACTTTATACAACAACAAAGTATAAGGTACACCTATCATATTCCCCCTCCCCCCCTCTCATGGGCCATTTCTAACATTATAGGGGGGGGGAATCTTGGACAGGTAACCCTCTTCACTTCATTGAGAGATGAATGGCTAAATACAGAGTATTACTTGGAACAGCCCCTCCTTAGTTACACTATTGGCAGACCACTGGACAGGTAAGACGTGTCATAATACAAATATATAAATACACATTGTACACATTTGAGCACATTTGGACATTCTGCTATTACCTAGCAAGATAATAATAGGATAGAAAAACTTGAAACAGTACCATTTGAAAGTATACAGGCAGGCCCTTGCACTACATGCTTTTGGGAATTCATCCATAAATCTGAGCACAAAAGAGATGGGTATAGTGTGTATGGGTTTGGCAAAGTCAGCAGATAGATGATTGAGGATAGATAGAGAATTGGTATCAGCTGAATTAGCAGTTGGGGGGAGGGAGGGTTAATAAAAATGATTTGGGGAAACTACAAAAAAAAGCCTCTGGCCCTCTGCCTGAATTTAAAGCACAAATCACATTTCAAAACATTTTAGGGGGTGTTTGGGGTAAAGCACTACTATGGAGCTGATAAAATACATTGTTAAGTGACTACATGAGGTGAATATAGGGGCAGGAGAGCATGCTGGGGAGGTTAGTGAAGGCAAATATGTATGAAGGACATAAAAATCCAGCATGCATGAGGACAAAGGGGACATTCACAGCATATTACAATCATGGTAATTAGGTAATGAGGAAAGAAATACAATATATTAGCAAACATTCAATACAATAAAATGTGATATTAAAGGATAAAAATCTTACCTTCATATACTCCTGCAGAACCTGGATGATGGCAGAACAAGTCTCTGGGATAATGATACCCAGAGCCTGGGGGGAGATGCCTGTCGAGAACTTGAGGTCCTGCACGCTTCTCCCTGTCGCCATGTACCGCAGGGTAGCGATGAGCCTCTGCTCCGGAGTGATGGCTTGCCTCATGCAGGTATCCTGCCTACTGATATAGGGGGTCAGCGAAGCCAACAAACGGTGAAATACGGGGTCCGTCATCCGGAGAAAGTTCCTGAAATCATCAGGATTATTCTCACGGATCTCACGGAGCAAAGGCATATGAGAGAACTGGTCACGCTGAAGCAACCAATTCTTGGTCCATGAACTCCTCCCCACCCTGTTCATGGACTGGACTTGTGTCAAGGTCAGGACCCCAACACCAAGCCCCTGCACAGCACGAACTCTACGAGGAGTACGTATATGCAACATGGCTAGAAAATGGTCGGCTGCTCAGAACGAAGTAACAGAACGCACTGAAGAACAGCAAGGCCTGTGAAGAGCGACCTGAAAAACAGCAACGAGCGGGCAAGATCGCACAGAAAACTCCGATAGAACTTACTGCATGCACTGAAGAGCAGATACAAACCCACAAGCACAAACTGAACCGCAGAAAATGATCTGAAAGCCACGATTCTGAAAAAGTGCGAATCGTCTCTCACCAAACTTTTACTAACACGAGATTAGCAAAAGGAGTCCAAAGGGTGCTGCGCTTGGTTCTGAACTGGCCTTTTCTAGTCTGGTCGTACTTGGTGTACGTGACCGCGTGGTTGGCGATTGGAAATTCCGACAACTTTATGCGACCGTGCGTACGCAAAACAAGTTTGAGCCAACATCCGTCGGAAAAAATCCTAGGATTTTGTTGTCGGAATGTCCGATCAATGTCCGATCGTGTGTACGGGGCATTACAGTAAAGAACCCTCTACGCAGTTTAAGGTTAAACCTCTTTTCTTCTAATTTTAGTGAGTGGCCACGTGTCTTATTAGACTCCCTTCCGCGAAAAAGTTTTATCCCTATTGTGGGGTCACCAGTATGGTATTTGTAAATTGAAATCATATCCCCTTTCAAGCGTCTCTTCTCCAGAGAAAATAAGTTCAGTGCTCGCAAACCTTTCTTCATAAGTAATATCCTCCAAACCCTTTATTAGCTTTGTTGCCCTTCTTTGTACTCGCTTCATTTCCAGTACATCCTTCCTGAGGACTGAAGCCCAGAATTGGACAGCATACTCCAAGTGCGGCTGGACCGGAGTCTTGTAGAGTGGGAGAATTATCGCTTTATCCCTGGAGTTAATCCCCTTTTTAATGCATGCCAATATTCTGTTTGCTTTGTTAGCAGCAGCTTGGCATTGCATGCTATTGCTGAGCCTATCATCTGCTAGGACCCCCAGGTCCTTTTCCATCCTAGATTCTCCCAGAGGTTCTCCCCCTGGTGAGTAGATTGCATTCATATTTTTGCCACCCAAATGCATTATCTTACATTTTTCTATTTTAAACCTCATTTGCCATGTAGTTGCCCACCTCATTAATTTGTTCAGATCTTCTTGCAAAGTTTCTGCTGAGAAGTTATTGCCCTGCTTAGCTTAGTGTCATCCACAAATACAGACATTGAGCTGTTTACCTATCCTACAGGTCATTTAAATTAAACAGGATTGTTCCCAGTACAGAACCCTGGGGGACCCCACTTCCTACCCCTGTCCATTCTGAGTACTCCCCATTTATCACCACCCTCTGAACTCGTACTTGTAGCCAGTTTTCAATCCATGTACTCACCCTATGATCCATGCCAACGGACCTTACGTTTTGTACAGTAAACATTTATGGGGAACTGTGTCAAATGCTTTTGCAAAGTCCAGATATACTACGGGCCTTCCTTTATCTAGATGGCAGCTCACCTCCTCATAGAAGGCTAATTGATTGGTTTGGCAAGAACGATTCTTCATGAATCCATGCTCATTACTGCTAATGATACCATTTTCATGACTAAAATCTTGTATATTGTCCCTTATCATCCCCTCCAAGAGCTTGCATACTATTGATGTTAGGCTAACTGGTCTGTAATTCCCAGGGATGTTACACAAGTCCATCCAGTTCAACCATAAAAAAAAAATATATATCGTACAATCCAATATACCCAATTCTATACCCACAGTTGATCCAGAGGAAGGCAAAAAACCCCAGCAGAGCATGCTCCAATTTGCTACAGCAGGGGAAAAAATTCCTTCCTGAACCCCAAGAGGCAATCGGATTTTCCCTGGATCAATGTTACCTATAAATGCTAGTACCCAGTTATACTTAGGAAAGTATCCAGGCCTTTCTTAAAGCAATCTACTGAGCTGGCCAGAACCACCTCTGACGGGAGTCTATGCCACATTTTCACAGCTCTTACTGTGAAGAAACCTTTCCGTATTTGGAGATGAAATCTCTTTTCCTCTAGGTGTAAAGAGTGCCCCCTTGTCCTCTGTGTTGACCGTAAAGTGAATAACTCAACACCAAGTTCACTATATGGACCCCTTATATATTTGAACATGTTGATCATATCCCCCCTTATTCTCCTCTTCTCAAGAGTGAATCAATTCAGTTCCTCTAATCTTTCCTCATAGCTGATCTCCTCCATGCCTCTTATCAGTTTGGTTGCCCTTCTCTGCACTTTCTCCATTTCCTCGATATCCTTTTTGAGAACTGGTGCCCAAAACTGAACTGCATATTCCAGATGAGGTCTTACTAATGATTTGAACAGGGGCAAAATGATATATCTCTCTCTGGAGTCCATACCTCTCTTAATACAAGAAAGGACTTTGCTCACTTTGGAAACCGCAAACTTGGCATTGCATGTTAATATTGAGCTTATGATCTACCAAAACCCCCAGATCCTTCTCCACTACGGATTCCCCCAGTTGTACTCCCCCTAGTATGTATGATGCATACATATTCTTAGCCCCCAAGTGCATAACTTTACATTTCTCAACATTAAACCTCATCTGCCACATAGACGCCCAATTAGACAGAGCATTGAGGTCAGCTTGTAAATTGGAGACATCCTGTAAGGACGTTATTCCACTGCATAGCTTGGTGTCATCTGCAAAGACAGAAATGTTACTTTTGATCCCAGACCCAATATCATTTATAAAGATATTAAAGAGTAAGGGTCCCAGCACTGAACCTTGGGGTACACCACTGATAACCCTAGACTATTCAGAGTAAGAATCATTAACCACTACTCTCCGAATTCTGTCTTTTTGCCAGTTTTCTATCCATTTACAAACTCATATTTCCAAGCCTGTAGACTTTACCTTACACATGAGCCGTGTGTGCGGAACTGTATAGCACGCTTTTGCAAAATCCAAGTATACCACGTCCACAGCCACCGCTCTGTCCAAGGTTTTACTTACCTCTTCATAAAAAGAAATCAGGTTTGTCTGACAACTTCTGTCTTTCATGAATCCATGCTGTCTGTTGCTTAAAATGTTTTTTTCCAGCAAGAACTCATCTATGTGGTCTTTTATTAAATGCTCCAGTATCTTCCTGACTATAGAAGTTAAACTAACAGGTCTATAGTTACTTGGTAAAGACTTTGATTCCTTTTTAAATATAGGCACCACGTTCGCCCTGCGCCAATCCAGTGGTACTACTCCCGTCATTAATGAGTCCCTAAAAATTAGATGCAATGGCTTTGAAATTACAAATCTCAATTCTTTTAGGATCTGTTGGTGGATGCCATCAGGTCCAGGTGCTTTATCCACATTTATTCTGTCTAAATATTTCTGGACCATATCACTTTTGAGCCATTGTGGATCGTTTAGGGCTGTGTCAATACCACCCCCATTATGGACATGAGCTTCCCCATGCCCTTTTGTATACACAGAGCTGAAGAAAGTATTTAATAAATGAGCCTTCTCCTTGTCCCCAGTCACCCACTCTAGCTTATTTTGTAAAGGGCCAACATGCTCAGACCTGACAATTTTACTATTAATATATTTGAAGAATTTTTGGGGGTTTGTCCTACTATCTTTTCCAATCTGTCATTCATTTTGAATCTTTGCATCCTTGATTTCCTCTTTACATATTCTGTTAACCACTTGACGACCGCCTCACGCCGATGTACGTCGGCAAAGTGGCACGGACAGGCAAAATCACGTACAGGGTACGTAATTTGCCTTCCGCGGGTGGGGGGTCCGATCGGACCCCCCCCCGGTGCCCGAGGCGGTCGTCTTTTGTCCAGCGGCGATCGGTGATGAGGGGGAGACCATCCGTTCGTGGCCCCCCCCTCGCGATCGCCGCCGGCCAATGAGAACACTCCTTTGCTGCTGTATGCTAAACAGCAGCAAAGGAAGTGATGTCATCTCCCCTCGGCTCGGTATTTTCCGTTCCGGCCCGAGGAGAGAAGACATCTATGTGAGTGCACCAACACACACACACACAGTAGAACATGCCAGGCACACAAAACACCCCGATCCCCCCCCCCGATCGCCCCCCGATCCCCCCCCAATCACCCCCCCCCCCTGTCACAAACTGACACCAGCAGTTTTTTTTTTTTTTTTTTTTTTTTCTGATTACTGCATAGTGTCAGTTTGTGACAGTTACAGTGTTGGGACAGTGAGTATTACCCCCCTTTAGGTCTAGGGTACCCCCCTAACCCCCCCTAATAAAGTTTTAACCCCTTGATCACCCCCTGTCACCAGTGTCACTAAGCGATCATTTTTCTGATCGCTGTATTAGTGTCGCTGGTGACGCTAGTTAGTGAGGTAAATATTTAGGTTCGCCGTCAGCGTTTTATAGCGTCAGGGACCCCCATATACTACCTAATAAATGTTTTAACCCCTTGATTGCCCCCTAGTTAACCCTTTCACCACTGATCACCGTATAACCGTTACGGTTGACGCTGGTTAGTTCGTTTATTTTTTATAGTGTCAGGGCACCCGCCGTTTATTACCGAATAAAGGTTTAGCCCCCCGATCGCCCGGCGGTGATATGCGTCGCCCCAGGCAGCGTCAGATTAGCGCCAGTACCGCTAACACCCATGCACGCAGCATGCGCCTCCCTTAGTGGTATAGTATCTGATCGGATCAATATCTGATCCGATCAGATCTATACTAGCGTCCCCAGCAGTTTAGGGTTCCCAAAAACGCAGTGTTAGCGGGATCAGCCCAGATACCTGCTAGCACCTGCGTTTTGTGCCTCCGCCCGGCCCAGCCCAGCCCACCCAAGTGCAGTATTGATCGATCACTGTCACTTACAAAACACTAAACGCATAACTGCAGCGTTCGCAGAGTCAGGCCTGATCCCTGCGATCGCTAACAGTTTTTTTGGTAGCATTTTGGTGAACTGGCAAGCACCAGCCCCAGGCGTCAGGTTAGCGCCAGTACCGCTAACACCCACGCACGCAGCATATGCCTCCCTTAGTGGTATAGTATCTGATCAGATCAATATCTGATCCGATCAGATCTATACTAGCGTCCCCAGCAGTTTAGGGTTCCCAAACACGCAGTGTTAGCGGAATCAGCCCAGATACCTGCTAGCACCTGCGTTTTGCCCCTCCGCCCGGCCCAGCCCAGCCCACCCAAGTGCAGTATCGATCGATCACTGACACTTACAAAACACTAAACGCATAACTGCAGCGTTCGCAGAGTCAGGCCTGATCCCTGCGATCGCTAACAGTTTTTTTTGTAGCGTTTCGGTGAACTGGCAAGCACCAGCCCCAGGCAGCGTCAGATTAGTGCCAGTACCGCTAACACCCACGCACGCACTGTACACCTTCCTTAGTGGTATAGTATCTGATCGCATCAATATCTGATCCGATCAGATCTATACTAGCGTCACCAGCAGTTTAGGGTTCCCAAAAAGGCAGCGTTAGCGGGATCAGCCCAGATACCTGCTAGCACCTGCGTTTTGCCCCTCCGCCCGGCCCAGCCCAGCCCACCCAAGTGCAGTATCGATCGATCACTGTCACTTACAAAACACTAAACGCATAACTGCAGCGTTCGCAGAGTCAGGCCTGATCCCTGCGATCGCTAACAGTTTTTTGGTAGCGTTTTGGTGAACTGGCAAGCGCCAGCGGCCTAGTACACCCCGGTCGTAGTCAAACCAGCACTGCAGTAACACGTGGTGACGTGGCGAGTCCCATAAGTGCAGTTGAAGCTGGTGAGGTGGCAAGCACAAGTAGTGTCCCGCTGCCACCAAAAAGACAAACACAGGCCCGTCGTGCCCATAATGCCCTTCCTGCTGCATTCGCCAATCCTAATTGGGAACCCACCGCTTCTGCAGCGCCCGTACTTCCCCCATTCACATCCCCAACCAAATGCAGTCGGCTGCATGAGAGGCATTTTTATGTCCTCCCGAGTACCCCTACCCAACGAACCCCCCAAAAAAGATGTCGTGTCTGCAGCAAGCGCGGATATAGGCGTGACACCCGCTATTATTGTCCCTCCTGTCCTGACAATCCTGGTCTTTGCATTGGTGAATGTTTTGAACGCTACCATTCACTAGTTGAGTATTATCGTAGGGTACAGCATTGCACAGACTAGGCACACTTTCACAGGGTCTCCCGAGATGCCATCGCATTTTGAGAGACCCGAACCTGGAACCGGTTACCGTTATAAAAGTTAGTTACAAAAAAAGTGTAAAAAAAAAAAAAATATGAAATAAAAAAAAATAGTTGTTGTTTTATTGTTCTCTCTCTCTCTATTCTCTCTCTCTATTGTTCTGCTCTTTTTTACTGTATTCTATTCTGCAATGTTTTATTGTTATTGTTATTGTTATTATGTTTTATCATGTTTGTTTTTCAGGTGTGTAATTATTTACACTTTACTGTGCTTTATTGTTAACCATTGTTAACCATTTTTTTGTCTTCAGGTACGCCATTCACGACTTTGAGTGGTTATACCAGAATGATGCCTGCAGGTTTAGGTATCATCTTGGTATCATTCTTTTCAGCCAGCGGTCGGCTTTCATGTAAAAGCAATCCTAGCGGCTAATTAGCCTCTAGACTGCTTTTACAAGCCGTGGGAGGGAATGCCCCCCTCCCCCCCACCGTCTTCCGTGTTTTTCTCTGGCTCTCCTGTCTCAACAGGGAACCTGAGAATGCAGCCGGTGATTCAGCCAGCTGACCATAGAGCTGATCAGAGACCAGAGTGGCTCCAAACATCTCTATGGCCTAAGAAACCGGAAGCTACGAGTATTTCATGACTTAGATTTCGCCGGATGTAAATAGCGCCATTGGGAAATTGGGGAAGCATTTTATCACACCGATCTTGGTGTGATCAGATGCTTTGAGGGCAGAGGAGAGATCTAGGGTCTAATAGACCACAATTTTTTCAAAAAAGAGTACCTGTCACTACCTATTGCTATCATAGGGGATATTTACATTCCCCGAGATAACAATAAAAATGATTAAAAAAAAAAAATATGAAAGGAACAGTTTAAAAGTAAGATTAAAAAAGCAAAAAAATAATAAAGAAAAAAAAAACAAAAAAAAAAAACACCCCTGTCGCCCCCTGCTCTCGCGCTAAGGCGAACGCAAGCGGCGGTCTGTCGTCAAACGTAAACAGCAATTGCACCATGCATGTGAGGTATCACCGCGAAGGCCAGATCGAGTGCAGTAATTTTTCCAGTAGACCTCCTCTGTAAATCTAAAGTGGTAACCTGTAAAGGCTTTTGAAGGCTTTTAAACATGTATTTATTTTGTTGCCACTGCACGTTTGTGCGCAATTTTAAAGCATGTCATGTTTGGTATCCATGTACTCGGCCTAAGATCATCTTTTTTATTTCATCAAACATTTGGGCAATATAGCGTGTTTTAGTGCATTAAAATTAAAAAAAGTGTGTTTTTTCCCCAAAAAATGCGTTTGAAAAATCGCTGCGCAATTACTGTGTGAAAAAAAAAATGAAACACCCACCATTTTAATCTGTAGGGCATTTGCTTTAAAAAAAATATATAATGTTTGGGGGTTCAAAGTAATTTTTTTGCAAAAAAAAAAAACTTTTTCATGTAAACAATAAGTGTCAGAAAGGGCTTTGTCTTCAAGTGGTTAGAAGAGTGGGTGATGTGTGACATAAGCTTCTAAATGTTGTGCATAAAATGCCAGGACAGTTCAAAACCCCCCCAAATGACCCCATTTTGGAAAGTAGACACCCCAAGCTATTTGCTGAGAGGCATGTCGAGTCCATGGAATATTTTATATTGCGACACAAGTTGCGGGAAAGAGACAAATTTTTTTTTTTTTTTTTTGCACAAAGTTGTCACTAAATGATATATTGCTCAAACATGCCATGGAAATATGTGAAATTACACCCCAAAATACATTCTGCTGCTTCTCCTGAGTACGGGGATACCACATGTGTGAGACTTTTTGGGAGCCTAGCCGCGTACGGGACCCCGAAAACAAAGCACCGCCTTCAGGCTTTCTAAGGGCGTGAATTTTTGATTTCACTCTTCACTGCTTATCACAGTTTCGGAGGCCATGGAATGCCCAGGTGGCACAAAACCCCCCCAAATGACCCCATTTTGGAAAGTAGACACCCCAAGCTATTTGCTGAGAGGTATAGTGAGTATTTTGCAGACCTCACTTTTTGTCACAAAGTTTTGAAAATTGAAAAAAGAAAAAAAAAAATGTTTTTTCTTGTCTTTCTTCATTTTCAAAAACAAATGAGAGCTGCAAAATACTCACCATGCCTTTCAGCAAATAGCTTGGGGTGTCTACTTTCCAAAATGGGGTCATTTGGGGGGGTTTTGTGCCACCTGGGCATTCCATGGCCTCCGAAACTGTGATAGGCAGTAAAGAGTGAAATCAAAAATTTTCACCCTTAGAAATCCTGAAGGCAGTGATTGGTTTTCGGGGTCCAGTACGCGGCTAGGCTCCCAAAAAGTCCCACACATGTGGTATCCCCATACTCAGGAGAAGCAGATAAATGTATTTTGGGGTGCAATTCCACATATGCCCATGGCCTGTGTGAGCAATATATCATTTAGTGACAACTTTATGAAAAAAAAAAAAAAAAAAAGTGTCACTTTCCCGCAACTTGTGTCAAAATATAAAATATTCCATGGACTCAATATGCCTCTCAGCAAATAGCTTGGGGTGTCTACTTTCCAAAATGGGGTCATTTTGGGGGGTTTTGTGCCACCTGGGCATTCCATGGCCTCCGAAACTGTGATAGGCAGTGAAGAGTGAAAGCAAAAATTTACATCCTTAGAAATCCTGAAGGCGGTGATTGGTTTTCGGGGCCCCGTACGCGGCTAGGCTCCCAAAAAGTCCCACACATGTGGTATCCCCATACTCAGGAGAAGCAGCTAAATGTATTTTGGGGTGCAATTCCACATAGGCCCATGGCCTGTGTGAGCAATATATCATTTAGTGACGACTTTTTGTAAATATTTTTTTTTTTTTTTTTTTTTGTCATTTTTCAATCACTTGGGACAAAAAAAATAAATATTCAATGGGTTCAACATGCCTCTCAGCAATTTCCTTGGGGTGTCTACTTTCCAAAATGGGGTCATTTGGGGGGGTTTTGTACTGCCCTGCCATTTTAGCACCTCAAGAAATGACATAGGCAGTCATAAACTAAAAGCTGTGTAAATTCCAGAAAATGTACCCTAGTTTGTAGACGCTATAACTTTTGCGCAAACCAATAAATTTACGCTTATTGACATTTTTTTTACCAAAGACATGTGGCCGAATACATTTTGGCCTAAATGTATGACTAAAATTTAGTTTATTGGATTTTTTTTATAACAAAAAGTAGAAAATATCATTTTTTTTCAAAATTTTCGGTCTTTTTCCGTTTATAGCGCAAAAAATAAAAACCGCAGAGGTGATCAAATACCATCAAAAGAAAGCTCTATTTGTGGGAAGAAAAGGACGCAAATTTCGTTTGGGTACAGCATTGCATGACCGCGCAATTAGCAGTTAAAGCGACGCAGTGCCAAATTGGAAAAAGACCTCTGGTCCTTAGGCAGCATAATGGTCCGGGGCTCAAGTGGTTAAATTCTTTGTAACATTTAAACGACACTAGTGTTCCTTCATTTTTATATTTTTTAAAAGCTCTTTTCTTATTGTTTATAGATTTTCTGACTTTGACCGTGAGCCACATAGGTTTTATTTTTAGCCTTTTAAACTTATTGCCTATGGGAATATACTTTGCAGTGAGGTCCCAAACAGTCTTTTTGAAGAATTCTCATTTCTGTTCTGTGTTTATCAAAGCCAATATTCCCTCCCAGTATAAATCCTGGAGAGCAGCCCTCATCCTTGGAAAATTTGCTCTCTTGAAGTTAAGTGTTTTTATCTTTCCTGTATGTATCTCTTGTTTACAGGTAACATCAAATGAAATCATATTATGATCACTGCTACCCAGGTGTTCCTTTATCTGAACATTAGTAATAAGCTCTGCATGGTTTGAGATTACCAGGTCCAACAGAGCTTCATTCCTAGTTGGGGCCTCAATAAACTGGACCATAAAATTGTCCTGTACTTTAAAACTTTAAAATGTAGCTGCCAACATAAGGGTGTTCACACACCAATAAAGAACATAAGATAAATATTTAATTATGCAGCGCTTACTAAAATGAAAATAAAAATACACTGTAATAAATTAAAAAATGTAAAGAGACCAAATCTAATGGAGATTCGATTAGGAAAATCCAGATGAATATTGCATCTTAAAATTGATCTTCCATAAATCCTTTTAACTGATAAGCGGAAAATAATAAATGATAAAAATCTTCCTATAACAATTAAACTAGATCGTAATGAAGACAAATCACAATAATACAGTGCACACTAGTGCATAATTAAACTCTGTGCAAAAAATATATTAAAAAAATATTAAAAATAAAAGATGTGTGTTATAAATCGCACTAAAAAAATGCAAGTTATAATAATAAGTGCATAATAAAGTGCAACTGTGCAATCTGTGCAAAGACAATGCAAAAATTAGGTTGAATCGTAAAAGGATTTATTCATCTCTTAGGCAGTCTTTACCCTCTCTTCAAGGGCACCATTAGTTGTTAGTTCTTGAGTGGGGTATCCTTGATTCATTTTTTGATGTAACATTGGTTTTTATAATCTTTGGTTACACAATGTGATGGAAGATCAATTTTAAGACACAATATTCATCTGGATTCTCCTAATCAAATCTCCATTAGATTTGGTCTCTTTACATTTTCTAATTTATTGCAATGTATTTTAATTTTTATTTTAGTAAGCGCCGCATAATTAAATATTTATCTTATGTTCTTTATTGGTGTCTGAACACCCTTATGTTGGCAACTACATTTTAAAGTTTTTTAGGTTCTTTACATTTAATCTCTCTCTTTGTGGTTTGTGCATTAGTATCCTTTATAATTTGTTATTTGCCTTATATCTATCTCTACTTGTGCTGCAACCATGGAAGTTTTGGGGTTTTTAGAAAATAGAACAGTTGATTTGGATACTGTTTTTGAAAAGAAAGAAAGAAATATGGTAGGTGATATTGAAAAATGTTTTAGAAAAATGGGGCATTTAATGAAAAAGAAGATAAACTCATGGTGGGATATAGTCACACATGAAAAATATATAAAAGATAGACTATTACCAAGGAGATTGAAATGGGACGTTCCCATTAATGATGGATTACTGGATAAAGAATCCACTGATGAGTGGTTTCAGTTTTTCAATGATAAAGGTTTGGAACAACTTGATCTGTTAATAAAAAGGAAACAACGGAAAATGAGAATATTAGATAAAAATATTGCCGAATTAAAAGCAATTGTAGAAATTTCAAAGGAACTCCCTGAAGTTACTGCTTTAGCAAAACAGCTGCAGAGGGATATGGAACAAAAAGATAATGAGACAGCAGCAAGGAAAAGAAGAAAGTATCAAAGAGATTTGAAAGATTATAAGGATGATCTGGTTTTTAAATGGCAAAATAAATTAGAAGAATCTGTAATAGACTCTACCAATACTACCCCAGAAAAAGATGAAAAAACTATGGCGATTACAGAAAAATCATAATAACTACAACACTCCAAATCAGAGACAAGGATGGAACGGAAATAACAATTGGAAAAAGCCCTTTTGGAAAAATAATTGGCATAACAATAATTTTTACAACTCTTAGAGACCCTCCCAACAGGTATCTGATAGAAGAGAGCCATTAAAACCCCCCTGGAGAAACTATGAGAATCCTAGATATGAAAATAGTAATAGAGACTTTAGGCCACAGTATTATGATGGAAGACGAGAACAAGCACTTTACAAAAATCAGTATAATATTCCAATGCATAACCGGTATGAATATTTGAGAAGGATTGATTAGGGAGGACGGACCCCCAGAGACCATTATGAAAGAGGAAGAACACCGAAACATCAATATGAGGGACTTGAAAGAATTCTGAGACGTTTTTTAGAGATGAGACGCCGGGATTCTCCCAGGCGGCACCAGATGGAGAATGGACCGCGGAGATCAGTCAGGTGGAGTTCAGACCACACATTGAGGAAAGAAACAAGAAGGGAACAAAGAAATCGGGATCAGTAGAGAGCTACGGATCAGGAAGAGAGATCAAGCAGATCCCTGAGAAGAAATTTAGAAAATCCATCTGGAAGAAACGCAAAACAAGGAAAGCAGGAAAAAAAAACAGAAGAAAAAGAGACTAGTAGGAGAAGGGATAGTAAGCATAAGCAAAATTAGAGTATTGGATAAAGGTCTCAAATTCGCACCAAAAGAGAACCTTAATAAATTCAACGTTTATGTAGATATTAATAAATTTGCCAGGAGTCTTCATATCAAGAAATATATGTTAAATCTGGCTTTAAAACTACCATTACGGATAGGGAGTACCAGTACCAGATAAAAGATTTTATACCCTGCCGAACAGAAGGGGTGGTTTATCTTCTGGAATGTCCTTGTCAGATCCAGTATGTTGGACAAACTAAAAGGGAACTCTGGAAGAGATTAAGGGAACATACCCAAAATATAAAGAATGGTTACCCAAAACACAGTCTGTCTAGACACTATGACCAGTTCCACAATAGAGACCCCTCCTCCCTAAAAGTATGGGGGATAGATAGATATAAACCCCATTGAAGGGGTGATAATAAAGTGTTAAAACTCAGTCAGTCAGAATCTCGTTGGATATATGAGCTTCGCACATTGGCGCCATTAGGACACAATGTGGAATTTGACCTCAATTGTTTTATTTCTGATTATTGAATTTAGTTTTTACTTCTCAGTTTCACTCCAAAATATTTCAATAATAAAAAAATTTAATTTCTTTACCTTCTCCTATTCAAAACCATTGAGATAGTTTAACCATTGCCTTCCCTGTTAAATATTAGTTATTTACTAGATGGCAGGCTTTATGTTCTGATGATGTTTTGTCACTATGAAATCAACTGCCTGTTCACAGTTCAAACAATTACTGATGCTATTTCTCATCAGTTATGATGAATTTTAAGTATTTATTTTAATCAATTGTAGCTAGTCATTTTTCCTCAAGAATATTGCAATGACTTATGGCTGTGGCTGTTTGAGTTGGTATTTGTTGTATTATTTCTATGAACCTTTCCATCAATGAATTTTCCATTTTATTATTCTATAGCTTATAATCAGTAATTTATTTGTCCACTAGATGGCAGGTTTACGTCATGAGTGGATGTTATTCCATGTGGTTGTTTTTTAGATTTATTTATAAGATTGCCCACTAGATGGTGCTAATTCATTCACTATATTATATAATATTCTAATGTGATCTTATTAACTAATTTTAACATTATTTATACTAGTATGACAGATTTGTTTTTATTATATTAAATTAAATGTTATTATTATAATTTATGTCCTGTATATGAGGAGCAGGAGTTACTATGGTAATCGCTCTGCTAAATGAGTCACCTTCGTGCACCCGTCTCTATACCCTTTTAGAACGTCACGTGACAGTGACGCAACACGTCAGGGAAGAGAGGTGGGTGACGTTCGGCTTTCCGATCACGGCCGGGATCGGGAAGCATAGCAGTACTATGCTCGTTTGTACTACCTAATTGTAAGTGCAATACTTTTATTAAACGTATCAGTTTTGAAATATTACACCATGAAGTCCTTCCTCCTCTCTTTTATATGATCCTTAATAATTTGGCTGATTATCTGGGGCACCCTGAGAATGGATCTTGTTGAAAGGCAGGAGATCTATAGGAGATTTGCTATTGAGGGGGCTGTGGAGCGGATTGGATCGATTCCACCTGTTAGCAGGGCTGTTTTCTGCCATTTCTGAAATTTCTGCCATTCTGCCATGAGGTGTGAGGCTGGGGGGACCACATCTTTTCAAATATTGGAGATTGGTTGAATGGTGGCACTGGGAACTCTTGATGAACTGTTTTTCACCTATTTGAACTGAGATTGTCACAATTTGATTGCACCGTACATGGGACTTTTTTAGGACACTTTGCTTCACTTTTTATTTTCAAACACTTTGTCCTGGATTTCAGTGTACCTTATTATCATTAATTATTGTGTCATTAGATTTTTTTTACACTCTTGTTGAGTTTTGCACATTCTATCACATGCTTTTTATGATTCAACCTAATTTTTGCATTGTCTTTGCACAGATTGCACAGTTGAACTTTATTATGCACTTATTATTATAACCTGCATTTTTAGTGCGATTTATAACACACATTTTTTATTTTTTATATATTTTTTTATATATTTTTACACAGAGTTTAATTATGCACTAGTGTGCACTGTATTATTGTGATTTGTCTTCATTACGATCTAGTTTAATTGTTATAGGAAGATTTTTATCATTTATTATTTTCCGCTTATCAGTTAAAAGGATTTATTCATCTCCTAGGCAGTCTTTACCCTCTCTTCAAGGGCTCCATTAGTTGTTAGTTCTTGAGTGGGGTATCATTTTTTGATGTAACATTGGTTTTTATAATCTTTGGTTACACAATGTCATGAAAGATCAATTTTAAGACGCAATATTCATCTGGATTTTCCTAATCGAATCTCCATTAGATTTGGTCTCTTTAATTTTTTAATTTATTGCAGTGTATTTTAATTTTTATTTTAGTAAGCGCCGCATAATTAAATATTTATCTTATAAATTTTTGCCCTTTAACTGTCCCAGCAGTGCCATTACTCCAGTCAATTTCTGGGTAGTTAAAATCCCCCAATTATTATCACTGTCCCAGCCCTTGCAGCCCTTTCCATCTGTGCAAGGAGCTGAGTCTCCACCTCCTCGTTAACATTGGGTGGTCTATAACAAACTCCAATGATTAACTTTGAACTACGCACATCTATATGCAGTTCCACCCATAATGCTTCAGACTCATCACACTCTCCATCAATCAGGTCCTCTTTCACACTTGCTTTGAGATCACTTCTCACATAGAGACAGACCCCGCCACCTTTCCTTTTCACCCTATCTCTCCGAAAGAGTGCATAGCCAGGAATATTAATAGCCCAGTCATGTGAGGATTGAAGCCAAGTTTCAGCAATACCGATTACATCATAGCTCTCCTCATGCACCAGAGCTTCCAACTCATCTATTTTGCTTGGCAGACCTCTGGCATTGGTGAACAAACTCTTTAATGCATTATTACATTTTGCTCTGGTGTTCTTCATATCATTTTTAGTAGTACAAATGGCACTATAGTTCCCAATGGCTGTTTGCAACATGGGAACTTTCTTGTCACCTGCCATAACCCTCCCCCCATCTATCCCCATTCCACGCTCCATTATTGTCTGATGTAATTTGGGCCTTTTTTTAATATTGGTGCTACATTGGCTTTTCTCCAATAAGCTGGTACCATTCTGGTCAGTAGACTGTCAGTAAAAATTAGGAACAATTACTTGACTGAGTTCTCTAAGTATCCTCGGGTACAAGCCATCTGGTCCCAGTGATATATTAATGTTAAGTTTCCCAAGTCTATTTCTAATTCTTTCCTCTGTTAACCATGAGGGTGCTTCCTGTGATTTGTCATGAGGACAAGCACTGCAGTTTTGGTTACTGAAGCCCCCCAATTTCCATGTGAAGACTGAGGAGAAGAATAAATTCAATACAATCGCCATCTCCCCATCCTTTGTAACCAGATGTCCTTCCTCATTCTTTATGGGGCCAATATGGTCTGTACTCCTTTTTTTACTGTTTATATACTTAAAGAATTTCTTGGGATTTTTTTTTGCTCTCCTCCGCTATGTGTCTTTTGTGTTCTTTCTTAGCCTCCCTAATTGCACCCTTACATATCTTGTTGCATTCTTTGTCAAGTCTGAATGCGGATGATTATCCCTCAGCCTTGTATTTTTTGAAGGTCTTCTCCTGTGCTTTTATGTGCATTTTTACATTGGAGTTAAGTCATCCAGGATTTTTGTTCAGTCCTTTAAATTTATTACCCAATGGGATGCACTGGCTAATGCCCTTATTTAATATGCTCTTAAAGCAAACCCATCTCTCCTCCATGTTCTTTGTTTCTAATATTTTATCCCAATTTATACCTTCTAGCAAGGTTCGGAGTTTAGGGAAGTGGGCTCTTTTGAAATTCAGTGTCTTTGTGTTCCCCTTGTGTTTCCTATTTGTGTGATTTATACTGAAGCCAATTGACTTGTGATAAATGTTTCCTAAATTGCCCTGTATTTCCATATCCGTGATCAGGTCTATATTGTTGGTAATCAGTAGATCTAGTATCGCCTTGTTTCGAGTTGGTGCGTCTACCATCTGACCCATGAAATTGTCCTGCAAGACATTTAGGAACTGGCAAGCCTTAGAGGAATGCGTGGTTCCCTCCATCCAGTCTAACACTGAAGGGGGAGACGCTCCACATATGTACATCATACCTACAGGGTACATGAAGTCAGGGACTATTGGGAACTATCCATTTACCCAGGAGCTGCATTTGAGGCTCTGGCTAAACCCCGTCCCAACCACCCTTCAAGCACTCATTGTTTACAGGTGAAACCAAATCATTGCCATATACCTGTTATTGCACAGACTTGGGAACTCATTTTTTCTCAAGTTTACAGCGGCTCTGGTCTGGCGTCCATCCTTGTTTCCTTCCTAATAGTTGCCTCTCCTGGCTCTCTATATGGAATCACTCCAATCGAGCTAAACTAGATTTCACTATACTCCACTCTCTACCCCTGACGAAGGTGGAAAAACTGGAAACGTGTTGGGTATCAGGGTACATCACCCTTTGGAGAGTATCAGTGTAATTTTTCAATGTTATAATTTTGATCCTGGTTTTTTGTTCATGCTTGTTGTATGTACATTTTGTATAGACATTATACGTCTTTTTATCATTGATCGTATTGTTTGATCTACACTTAGTTAATCATTAAAACATTTTTCCTATATATTACAACAGTGTCGGTGGTCTTTTAAAGTCTCATTTAGGGGGTATTCTTTTTTGTTCTCTGTCCAGTCTATGTCTGGATAATTAAAATCCCCCATTATGATAACACTTCCCATCCTTGCTGCTAATCCAAATTGTGATAGGAGGTCCGTCTCCCCCTCCCCCCTCAGGTTAGGGGGCCTATAGCATACTCCCAGTATTATTTTCCTCTTAACTTCATCCTTTTGGAGCTCTACCCATAAGGGTTCCACCTTCTCCCTAGCTCCTTTATTGATGTAATCTCTCACATTCACTTGTACATTATTCTTGATATACAGGCATACCCCTCTCCCTTTTTTACCCTCTCTATCCCTGCGATAAAGGCAATACCCTTGAAGCATTTCCGGCCAATAATGAGAGCCGTTGAACCAGGTCTCTGAAATTCTCACAAAATCTAAATCTTCCTCGTTCAACAGTATCTCTAGTTCACCCATCTTGTCCGCCAGGCTCCTGGCATTGGTGACCATGCCACATAGTTTAGAGCGGTCGTATACTGTCCTTTTATTGGGTGTTCTGAGAGTGCAAATAGGACTTGTCACTATACTTACCTCGGGTTTATGTGCTTTAGTCAAATTACCACTAAAGCCCCCAATACTACCCTCTGGCATATGTTCATTGCTGGCTATTTCTACTTCTAGGTCTAAACATTATACTAAATTACAAATAAACATTAAAATTAAGTACAATATAAAAGTAAACATGGCATATGTAACCATGATATAGTAACAACAATATGCTATGCATACTAGCTCATTATGCCTTTGCCTTGCAGGGTGTATTTTTTTTTCTTTTTTAAGAGGCTTTACTTCCTCTTTAAGTATAACTATGATATTAAATCTATAATTTCCATGCAGAATAATAATAATATCTCCATTACTATAAAAAATAGGTCAAATATGTTATGTAGGATGTCTAACGATATTGACCCCCCACATATTGCCCTTGCAGGAAAAAAATTAAACCCAAATTCTTATCAGTAACATTTTAATTATAGTCCTTGGCATGTATATCCACAATAATCCACCCATAGTACCCATGTAATAATAATTATTCTCATATTATTATCAGAAACATGGTCAAATGTATTCCTAGGCATGTCAAACCATGATATTCCACCCATAATCCCCATGTAGAAGAATAACTATACCCATATTCTTTCCAGACATAGGATAAATATGTTCCTTTGAATGTGTAACCATGATATTCCCCCCATATTATACCCATATTCTTATCCAGAAATGGTCAAATATGTTATGTGAGACTTGTATCCATGCTATTCCACCCATGTTTACATTAGGAAACGTTCAAAAATTTTCCTTTGCATGTGTAACTATGATATTTCATCCATAATCCCCATGCACATACATAATAAGCACATTTTTATCAGAAATGCATCAATTTTGTGTAACCTATAATCTTCTTTTAATAACATCTTTTCCAGGTTCCTAATAAAAATTAAAATGTAGTACTTTACACATACATGTACTGTATGAAATCAGTAATCTAGTCTTAGAAATGTATTGAGTCATTTTTCTATTATTTCTGTATAATTTACTATGATTCTATTGTACAGCTGCATATATATCAGCAAGTGAATAGTTAAACATTAGCAACTACTTCTTGCAACATAATGGTATCAAGCACTGCAGAAAAGAATGGCACATTTTGAGTAACAACAAGATCATTACCATATATGTGTGGGTAAAATGTATACTGACACCTAGTGAGAGTGCTGAGCATTGCAGCTAATTATCCCATCATACCATCATCCGCAGTTTAGTACATCCCCTGTATACAGTATATTTCATGCTATGTCCAAATACAGTAATAGTTTGTATCAGAGAAGAAAGTTTGATAGGTGACCAGCAGAGGGCATCCCTGCTCTATATTTACACGTCAACATCTGCTGCTTAGCAGAGTGGTCACATAAAATAATTTAATTTATCTTAGTGTGTTTTGATTGCATTAATCACTGTCACATACATGGCTTAGCTTCTTTGATGTAAGGTGTTGCAAGCAATCAAGTCATTTTGGAAATCAGGCCTGCTGAGAATAAAGACAGTGGAGATAATGTGCCAAGATTAGATTTGGTAAAACACTGATTTACAAATTACAGCCTTTCCAGCCCTCTAATCACAACTCTGTGTTTATTAAGCCTCCCATTGTCTGGAAAGTTTGTAGAGAAAGGAAGTTTTGCCATTTTTGTTTTCTTTAACCACTCTTGGGAAGTAAAGCCAAGCTTTACAAAATAAATAAAGAAATAAAGAAATCCTCTTCACATAAGAGGTTTAAGAAGATTACATACTGTCAGTTTTTTAGACTACTGAATGCATTAGCATGACCATCATCTTAATATAGGGACACAGATTTACATAAATCTTATTAAGGAGAAAATAAAGTCCACAAAGCAAAAAAAGATTTCAACTATGTATTCCTTGATATCATCTATCTTTTTTTATCTATTTCCTGCTCTGTCTCTTTATTAATTTTTCAGCTTTTGGCACAAGTTAGGCTCCATGCACACTGACTTAAAAATTGCTGCTACTACAGGAGTTTTGTGCTCTGCCTGTGGAAGCAGCTCAATCTCATCTTATGTGTCCATGCACATTAGGACATTAAAGCCTCATACACACGATTGGATTGCTGGCCAACAAAACCGTGGACTTTTGTCCGAAGGGCATTGGCCCAAACTTGTCTTGCATACACATGGCACACAATTATTGGCCAACTATCACAAATGTAGTGACGTACGACATGTTTTTTCAGCTCTTTAGCGCCATTCTTTAGGCTCCTTCTGCTAATTTCGTGTTAGTAGAAGTTTGGTGAGTGTTGATTCGCACTTTTTATTTCGCACTTTTCATTTTGCGCTTTTCAGTTCATTTCTGAACGGCCGTTCGTCAACCAGCCATGTTGCGGAATCGGAGGAGATAACATGTTATTTATTGTTGGCCTTGGAGTTATTGCATGGACATTATTTTTTTGGTTGAATAATGATTTGATTTGGTATATTTTCTATATTTTTGGATGCATAAAATGCACTTTTTGGTTAAGTTCTATTTGCAGATAGCATGTCTAATTTTATTTGTTTTCTTTTTTTAATGCACAATAAAAAAATTGTGGATAATAATACTTGGCTATGTGTTTTACTTCAAATAACAGTTTGGGAGTAGGCAGTTACATTTTAAAAAATTGTAAAATTGACAAGGGACACCAACATAGTTGTATCTTTGATCTTAAAAACTACGGGATAATGGTGTTGTGGTAACAAAACAAAAAAAGCATAATAATATTATTTTTGATATCACTAGAAAAAAAAAGCCTTTGAAAATTTGTTTGCAATAACTCCATTAGTATCACCAGCAAAGCAGCTTCATTATTATCCCATTAACCTCTTGACCACTGGGCACTTAAACCACCTTTATAACCAGACCAATTTTCAGCTTTTGGTGCTCTCACATTTTGAATGACAACACTGTATCTATATGAAATTTTAGTCCTTTTTTTCACACAAATAGAGCTTTCTTTTGGTGGTATTTAATCACCGCTGGGTTCTTTATTTTTTGCGCTATAAAAGAAAAAAGACCGAAAAATCTGTAAAAAAATACATTTTTCTTCGTTTCTGTTATAAAATTTTGAAAATTAGTAATTTTTCTTCATATATTTATACCGCTACATACCTTTGGTAAAAATAACCCAAATTAGTGTATATTATTTGGTCTTTGTGAAAGTTATAGCGTCCACAAGCTATGGTGCCAATATCTGAAAATTGATCACACCTGAAGTACTGATGGCCTATCTCATTTCTTGAGACCCTAACATGCCAGAAAAGTACAAATACCCCCCAAATGACCCCTTTTTGGAAAGAAGACATTCCAAGGTATTTAGAAAGATGCATGGTGAGCTTTTTGAAGCTGTCATTTTTTCCCACAATTCTTTGCAAAATCAAGTTTTTTTTTCTTGTTTTTTTTCACAAAATTGTCATATTAGCAGGTTATTTCTCACACACAGCATATGCATACCACAAATTACACCCCAAAGCACATTCTACTATTACTCCCGAGTACGGCGATACCACATGTGTGAGACTTTTACACAGCGTGGCCACATACAGAGGCCCAACATGCAGGGGAGCACCTTCAGGCGTTCTGGAGCACCCAGGCCAATTCTGACATTTCTCTCCTACATGTAAAAATCATCATTTATTTGCTAGAAAATTACATAGAACCCCAAAACATTATATATGTTTTTTTAGCAAAGACCCTAGAGAATACAATAGCGGTCATTGCAACTTTTTATCTCGCACGATATTTGCGCAGCAATTTTTTTCGAACGCGTTTTTTTTGGAAAAAAAACCCCAAAAGAGTAAGGTTAGCCCAATGTTTTTGCATAATATGAAAGATGAAGTTACACCGAGTAAATAGATACCTAACATGTCACCTTTCAAAATTGCACACGCTTGTGGAATGGCGCCAAACTTCGCTACTTAAAAATCCCCATAGGCGATGCTTTAAAATTTTTTACTGGTTAAAAATTTTGAGTTACAGAGGAGGTCTAGAGCCAAAATTATTGCTCTCGCTCTACCGATTGCAGCGATACCTCACATGTGTGGTTTGAACACTGTTTTCATATGTGGGCGGGACTTACGTATGCATTCGCTTCTGCATGCGAGCACACGGACAGGGACGCTTTAAAATTTTTTATTTTTTTTTATTGTTCATTTTACTTTATTTATTTTAGTTTGACACTTTTTTCCCCCAAAAAATTTTTTGATCACTTTTATACCTATTACAAGGAATGTAAACATCCCTTGTAATAGGAATATGGCATGACAGGTCCTCTTTACAGTGAGATATGGGGTCAATAAGACCCCACATCTCACCTCTAGGCTGTGCCTGAAATAAAAAAAAAGATGCTGGCTTCGATCGTAGCGGTGAGTCGGTAGAAGCACCGGAGGGCGGCGGGAGTCCCCTCTCGCCTCCCATAAGAACGATCAAGCAGTGTAACAGCCGCTATGATCATTCTTATGGTGTAGGGAATCGCCGGCTGAAAAAGCTGATATCTGAATGATGCCTGTAGCTGCACCCATCATTCAGATATCCCCGCACAAATTCAAGGACGTCGTATGACGGAAGGCGGGAAATGGTTAAAACGCTTTTTTTTTAACACAAAGTTGTCCATTTATACAATATTTCTAACACATAGCATGTACATACCAAAAATGACACCCCAAAATAGATTCTCCTACTCCTCCTGAGTACGGCGATACCACATGTGTGAGACTTCCACAGCCTGGCCACATACAGAGGCTGGGTATGGCTGAGCATGGCAGGGTATGGCTGAGCATGGCAGGATATGGCTGATCATGGCCGAGTATGGCTGAGCATGGCCGAGTATGGCTGAGCATGGCCGAGTATGGCTGAGCATGGCTGGGTATTGCAGAGTATCGCCGAGTATGACTGGGTATGGCAGAGTATGGCTGGGTATCACCGAGTATTGCAGAGTATGGCTGGGTATTGCAGAGTATGGCTGGGTATGGCAGAGTATTGCGGGTTATGGCAGAGTATTGCAGATTTTTGCGGGGTATTGCAGAGCATGGCTGGGTATGGCAGAGTATTGCAGAGTATGGCTGGGTATCACTGAGTATTGCAGAGTATGGCTGGGTATTGTGGGGTATTGCAGAGTATTGCGGGATATTTTGGGGTATTGCAGGGTATGGCAGAGTATTGCGGGGTATTTCGGGGTATTGCAGAGTATTGCGGGGTATTGCAGGGTATGGCAGAGTATTGTGGGGTATTTCGGGGTATTGCAGAGTATTGTGGGGTATTGCAGGGTATTGCAGGGTATGGCAGAGTATTGTGGGGTATTGCAGAGTATTGCGGGGTATTACAGGGTATGGCAGAGTATTGCGGGGTATTTCGGGGCATTGCAGGATATGGCAGAGTATTGTGGGGTATTGCAGAGTATTGCAGGGTATTGCAGGGTATGGCAGAGTATTGTGGGGTATTTCGGGGCATTGCAGGGTATGGCAGAGTATTGCGGCGTATTTCGGGGTATTGCAGGGTTTGGCAGAGTATTGCGGGGTATTTTGGGGCATTGCAGGGTATGGCAGAGTATTGCGGGGTATTTCGGAGCATTGCAGGGTATAGCAGAGTATTGCGGGGTATTTCGGGGCATTGCAGGGTATGGCAGAGTACTGCGGGGTATTTCGGGGCATTGCAGGGTATGGCAGAGTATTGTGGGGCATTGCAGAGCAGTGAGGGATGGGTGAGCATGGATGGATGGATGGCTGGATGTCTCTGTGCAGCGCTGTGGGCACTACAGATGCAGCCCACAACGCTGCAGCCATCCATCCCCCTCTCCGATCGGTACACAGGAGGGGAGGAGAGGAATCGGCGTCCTCTGGACCCGGCGGTCACGGATGCTCTCGAGTGCGTGCCCTAGGGGGCGCGCGAGAACCGAATTCTGGGAGGACGTCCCTGGACGCCCTCCCAGAGTTAAACAACCGCCCTGTAGCCCTCATTTGTGGTTAAAGAAGAAGAGAATGTGAGCTGCATTTGGAGATTTCATAATTTGCCACGTCACAAATGTTAATTCTCCATTACGAACTCTAGTTTACATGTCAGTTCCCAGGATCCAGACGGCCAGATTTGCACCAATACATGCCTCCTACTCTACTCTTTGTGCATTAGCTGTAAAAAAAACACTACACCATAAGGCCTTATGTACACTAGGTGTCAAGCATGCAACTTTTAGGGGCATTTGACTTTTTTCCTGCCTCTAAACACCCCCTTGTGTTAGCCTATATGTCCATGCACATATAGCAGGGTCAGCAAGGGTGTGTTTCAGCGTAAATGATGCTTGACATGCCTAAATGCATATAAATGTGTCTAAACAGGCTTAGGCACTAGGCATTCAGTGTTCATTCATTCTAATGGCTAGAATCTGGCCAACAGAATGAATAAATGCCCAAGTGCTTGAAGCGCCTAAATGCATTTGCAAAACGCGCCTTTCGTTTTTAACTCTGCTTTTTCCTCCTCTGAAGTTAAGTGTTCAGGGGAGGAAAAATGTCCAGTTGGCATGAGGCCTTAGATATCACACAGGGGCTTTCGGATTCAGTCAAATGTCTGTACTTGTATAACTTAGTGAACAAGACATAACAATCCAAATACTGGCAATGTTACAATCCAAATAATGGCTTGAGATCCAAAGTACTTGCAAGATGCGAAGCACCAGGTCACATGTGATTTAGGTGGGCTATCTTAGTCCTCTGTAATGTTCCCTGCATGGTGTGACCTACTTCTTCTCAGAGGGGAAGACAAGGGGAAACACCAACCCTTAATTCTCTATTGAAATTTATCCCAACCTCTCTGCCTTGGAACTCACATCTTCAATTCCTTAGTGTGAGATAAAGAAATTTGAGAAAATGATCTTCTGACAGCCATTTCCCAGTGGAGAGAGCATGAACACCCCTGGAAACTGCTTCTTCTTTCACTCAGTCTCTCTGCAAAAAAGCCTAAGCTCCAGCCACCTTTTAATGGGATACTCACAAAGCACTCGACCAGTAGGAGAAGCAACCCTTCAAGTGCTTAAAACAGGAAGACTTGCAACTCGGCTGCTCTTGAATAAAATTACTTTATTGGTTACATGGGTACACGGGTACAGGCTATACACTGACGCGTTTCGGCTAGGAAGCCTTCATCAAAGCCTTCATGAAAGCCAAGAACCCTTCAAGTGGTTCCAAAGCCTAAACATTTTGTACCTTAATGCATTCCCTCAACCCCACCCCATAGATACCTGAGTTCTCACTCAAACCAGTGCTGTTCCCATCTGTAGTGTCTCTCCTTGCTCTCACAGACTTTGCTGAGGCAGCAGGAGCCATTGTCTCTCATTGCTGTCAGTCAAATCCTGTAGCGAGGAAGCAGGGATAGGGCTGGGCAACGCTGTCTGTGTCAATGTATGCAGGGAGCACAGCTTAGGATCAAGCCTGCAGGTATGCCACCATAGGAAGCAGTGAGTTTTTTTTGGCACAATTTTTTGGAAAATTAAGATTTTTTTTTCAGAAAGTTGTCATTTTAACAAACTTTTCCTCACACACAACATGGGCACTCTTACAATTACACCCTAAAACACATTCTGCCATGCTTTCTGAGTATGAGAATACCACATGTGTGAGACTTTTTCACAGAGCGTAGATGCATGGAGCGGCCCAAAATCCAAGGAGCACCTTCAAGCGTTCTAGGGGCAAAAATTGTGCTTCTAATTTCCTGATTACCTATCCCATTTTTGTAAGCAAACACTCCATTGCATTTTCTGAAGGGCATAGTGAGTCTTTTGAAAATTACATTTGTTGCCACAAGTTTTTGGAGCATGCAGGAAAGAAAATGAACATTAATTTTTTTAAAGAAAGTTTTCAATTAATAAGGTATTTTTAACATTCATCATAGGCATACTTAGAAATTCACTCCTACCACATATGTAGGTAGGTGCAGCGTGGTGCAGCAGTAATAACACACACACTGTCCAGGTTCAAGTAGAAGAACTTGTATTGAAGTAAAGGCAAAACTGTTCACAACAAACCCAGTGGGAGAAGGCAAAACCGAGAACACTCATGTATGCCAACAGAGTGAAATGGAGTGGGTATAAGTCAAACTGACAGCATCTGTCTGGAGGGGCAGACTACAGCTGTCCTGTCCCTGAAAAATGCCCAGGGAGATTGTGGAGCCCTAAGCTTTTTCTACTCATCTGGAACCTTTCCCTGCTGCTTATACTGTCTCTGACAGATGGGGGAGCTGTCCCTACCCTACCCACATGTGAATGCACACCAAACCAAGGGGCCAGGGGCTTAAATGGGTGGCCAATCGTATCACTGCCCCAGAAACTCAGGAAACCATGAAGGAACTATGTTCCTCATGACTTCCTTTTCCTCAGCACTGCCGCTGCAGTTGAGCACCACCTGCAGTGGCGACAACAAACTGCACCTGCCTACACCCCCCTCCCCCCCTTTGACAGATGATGTATCTGGCATCACAACACAGAAAATAACAATACAATGACCATAGTTAAGGCACAGCAGGAGAAAGTTCAAACAACATAATCAGAGTATCTTGCAAGAAGGTGCCCGCGGTTGGATCGCAAATGGCAATGGGCCACAGCCTCCTCTGAGGAGTCAGGCTGCAATTAATCATCTCCAGTTGAGGTTCCAGGGCTGCAGGAAGGTGAAGATTATCCACATCCCCCACAACCTTTTCATGTGGGCTCAAAACCGACTCTTCAAATAGAGCTGCACAGTCTGTAGTACTCTGTGGAGCTGCCAAGCTGTTCGTACTCATGATGCTGGGGCTTTTTGCTGCTGAAGTGTCAGGACCTGGGGGCTCCAGTAGGATAGGCAGGTACCATTCCTCAGCCACCACCTCCACAGAACTAGAGGGCTTTTTGTCTCCAGCAGGCTTGGCGAAGCAATCACCACTCGGCACACACGGCTTCAGCAGGCTGCGATGAAGATATCTCTTAATGGGATTAGGCCCTTCTGAGATTACATCATACACTGGGTAGGAGGGAAGGGTTTCCCTTTCACCCAATAGGGGTATACTCCCACTTGGGTTCCAGTTTGCTGCCTCTCTCATTTTTGGTATTTTTTACCAACACCTGGTGCCCCGGTTGCAACGGTAGCCTTGTGTCTGCCGATGCACATGTGTAGTAGGACAGTATAAACAGTTTGGTCATAGTAATCAGACCATCAAGGACCAGACAGGATTGATTACAGGACTTAGTAATATATTGTGAGCCACAGCCCTGTCTTCCTAAAAAACAATGCTCCAATTGCAAAAAAGAAAAAAAGTGTATATTGCTTACTAGTGATAGTAAATACAGTCATACAGGGATCAAAATTCAGCCAGTTCAGCATCAATCCATGTATGGGCAGGCTGGTTGTTCACAAGTTGATCTATTGATTGACTTGTGTGGAACCAGCCTATCGTTTTTTTTTCTGAATGATCAGTGCCGCCAACACTGAATATTGTATCTTGACAGCGGAGAAGGGTCGCAGCGGGAAGGTTTCCCCCATCTACACTGGGTGTGTGGAAGGAGGAATCAGATCTCTTTCCCTAGATATGGAAAAGATTCTTTTATTTCTCACATACTCTGAATTCAGATCTGCTGGTTTGTAGCACAGACAAGGGCTACATTTTAATAACTGCTCATTCCCACTTGAATACAGATTTTCAGGTTAATAGCTCTGGTTAGTGATTTTTTTTTCAAAATTACCTCTATTCAGCATAAATTTGGAAGTAATGAGACAGGTTAACTAGTCAGGTTAGGGTTAACGGAAACACAAAGATTTTAAGTAAAACATTAGGGTTAATATAATACTATAGAAAATAGACTTTGTAGTCTGCAAGTGCAATAGCTCCAGAGCTTAGTAAATGAAGTGAAGCTTCACTTTAGAAAGAACACCCAATCACATGCAAGGAAAATATTTAAAAAAAGCATTTTATTTGCACATGATTGGATGACAGGAAGTGATGGGAAATCTTCCGAAAGAGACATAGATGGCGAAAAACTGACAGTGGTTTTAACCTTACCATATTCTATTCAACATTTTAAAAGAAAAAAAGTTTTGTCTTCAGATATACTTTAAACCAGCCTTTCTCAAGCATTTTATCATAGAGACACACTTGAAATAAATTTCTGGTTGCAGGGAATCTTGCAATTTTGTTTATCCCCAGGTCCCATTACATTAGAAGCAGCATCAGAAAAGAATGTGACATGTCTGTTGTATTTCACATCCATAGCAGATCATTTGTAACAACCACCTACCCAGTGCAACAACATATTGATGTACTGGGTGATAATCATGATACGAAACTGGTTAGAAACAAAATGCAGACAGTGTAAATTGTAGTGTTCCCCTACGTTGGTGGTCAGTGAAGAAATGCCTTATAACATTGAGGGTCAATTAAGAAATGACACATTTTATTGATGCCACATTTCATTTTAGTGGTGGTCAATGGAACTAATTCCCTTTACCTTGGAGATCAGTGGGAAGAAGAAGAATGCTCCTTTACGTTAGGGAGCAGTGGAAAGAATGCCCACTCATAAACAGTAGAAAAGATCATTCCTGTCTGTGGTTACTTACCTTAGATATGATAGGCGAGGCTGCCATGGTCCCATACACTGGCTTTGCCAAGTGGCATTAGTACCAGAATTATGCACGCATTGACAGGTGGGAGATGAGTCCACCACTGCTTATCCCCTAACCATCTCTGGAGGAATCTTAGGGTTCCACGTAACCCTGGCTAAGAGAGGCTGCTTAAAACTAAATGACAGGGGCTTAGTACACATTCAAAATTCTTGGTGGAGCCACATAGATTAGACCCTTATACCCCAGTGGCCAACATTGCGTCCAAAACTGCTGGCTTATTTCACAAGCACAGCTTTAGTAGTAAACAGAGGAGACACATCTTGTTTATCTATCCTTTTTCCCTTTTTCGGGATTTTCATAAACGTATAATTACTTGTTAAAAATCCAGTCCAAGGATAGATTTCATAATATCTAATTTTCTTCTTCCATGTGTCCTCAAACGCATCTCTCTATGCGCATTTACAGTTATAAAACAACCCTTGGAGCTCATAACCGTAAATCCCCACTTCCACACTGGCAGATTCAGTATTCTTATAAGGCACAAAAATGTTTGCGTATCTGGACTGTCCATCTCTAGACCTCAAGTAATACTTAAAATGCAGCTTATGGGATAAACAGAGCAGTCTTGGTTATTGAACAAACCATTACTTTATTATTGTCTGTTAAATCTTATAGTGGGAAGGCCATGATCCCTGTAGGCTTAGTTGGAGAGCACTGCCCTAATTAGATCATAAGCTCTTGTAAGCAGTTCTTGCTTTCCATGTAGTTCAGATGATTTATTATCACTAATCATAATAAGATTGCACAATTGCTGCCTCATTACACTGGTAAATTTTGGGGCACTTTTTAAATAACAGGGTAGCTCCATTTTCGTGGAAAAAATATAGCAAGTAAAAAAATAATATGCCATATACAACTGCTACACAAGCCATACTGCATTTTAATGTAATTAAAAATTACATTTCCATTTTAATTTGCAGTGCTGTAATTTCCTGTGAATTTCAATGCAATATCACAACCTGGAGGTGCTCTGCAACCGTTGATGTACAGAACACCTCCAAAAATGTAACTTCCTGCTTGTGTGATTGGCTCATTGATTTCCCCATAAGTCTGCCCTAAAATTAAAGTAAAATTTTAGGCATCTTCTGCAACATGAATTTTATTTTTTAGTGAGATATTCCCCAAGGGTAATTACATCGAGAGGAGATGCAGACACTGCAATTTTTCTCATCAGATCATGCCTCTCAACTTTCTGAGATGGGAAAGAGGACCCATCCCTGGAACATCCCCATTAAATGAAGAAATAATAAAGTAATTGGTTAACCACTTGACGTCTGGAAGATTTACCCCCCTTATGATTGCGTGGTCATGCAATGCTGTACACAAGCAACATAAATAGAGCTTTCTTTTGGTGGTATTTGATCACCACTGAGTTTTTTTTTTTTTGCATTATAAATGAAAAAAGACCAAAAATTGTGAAAAAAAACCCAATATTTTTTTCTTTCTGCTATAAAACATAACCAATAAAAAAATATCTATTCTGCTACATATTTTTGGTGAAAAAAATAAATAAATCAATAAGCTTATATTGCTCGGTTTATGTGAACGTTGTAGCGTCTACAAATTATGGTATACAGTGCATCCGGAAAGTATACACAGCGCTTCACTTTTTCCACATTTTGTTATGTTACAGCCTTATTTCAAAATAGATTAAATTCATTATTTTCCTCAAAATTCTACAAACAATACCCCATAATAAAAACATGAAAGAAGTTGGTTTGAAATCTTTGCAAATTTATTAAAAATAAAAACGAAAAAAAATCACATGTACGTAAGTATTCACAGCTTGTGCCATGACACTCAAAATTGAGCTCAGGTGCATCTTGTTTCCATTGATGATCTTTGAGCTGTTTCTAAAACATGATTGGAGTCCACCTGTGGTAAATTCAGTTGATTTAACATGATTTAGAAAGGTACACACCTGTCTATATAAAGTCCCACAGTTAACAGTGCATGTCAGAGTGCAAATCAAGCCATGAAGTCCAAGGAATTGTCTGTAGACCACCGAGACAGGATTGTATCAAGGCACAGATATGGGGAAGGGTACAGAAAAATTTCTGCAACATTGAAGGTCCCATTGAGCACAGTGGCCTCCATCATCCGTAAATGGAAGAAGTTTGGAACCACCAGAACCACTTTTCTAGAGCGGGCCACCCAGCCAAACTGATCGATCGGGGGAGACTGGCCTTAGTCAGGGAGGTGACCAAGAACCCGATTGTCACTCTGACAAAGCTCCAGTGTTTCAGTGGCCAGATGGAAGCTACTCCTCAGTAAAAGGCATGTGATAGCCCATCTGAAGTGTGCCAAAAGACCCCTGAAGTTCTGATGAAACAAAGATTGGGTTTGAATCCCAACCACGACACTACCTGCCTGGAGTTTGCATGTTCTCCCTGTGCCTGTGTGGGTTTCCTCCAGGCACTCCGGTTTCCTCCCACACTCCAAAGACATGCTGGTAGGTTAATTGGATCCTGTCTAAATTGTCCCTAGTATGTATGAATGTGAGTTAGGGATCTTAGATTGTAAGCTCCTTGCGGGTAGGGACTGATGTGAATGTACAATGTATATGTAAAGCGCTGCGTAAATTGATGACGCTATAGAAGTACCTGAAATAAATAAATAAATAAATAAAACTCCTTGGCTTGAAGGGCAAATGTCATGTCTGGGGGAAACCAGGAACCGCTCATCACCTGGCCAATACCATCCCTGCTGTGAAGCATGTTGGTGGCAGCATCATGCTGTGGGGACGTTTTTCAGTGGCAGGAACTTGGAGACTAGTCAGGATAAAGGGAAAGATGAATGCAGCAATGTATAGAGACATCCTTAATGAAAACCTGCTCCAGAGCGCTCTGCACCTCAGACTGGGGCAAAGGTTCCTCTTCCAACAGGACAAGGACCCTAAGCACACAGTCAAGATAACAAAGGGGGGCTATGGGACAACTCTGTGAATGCCCTTGAGTTGCCCAGCCACAGCCCAAACTTGAACTCGATTGAACATCTCCGGAGAGATCTGAAAATGGAGGTGCACCGACGCTCCCCATCCAACCTGATGGAGCTTGAGAGGTCCTGCAAAGAAGAATGGAAGAAACTGACCAAAAATAGGTGTGCCCAGTATGTAGCATCATACTCAAAAAGACTTGAGACAGTAATTGGTGCCAAAGGTGTTTAAACAAAGTACTGAGCAAAGGCTGTGAATACCCATGTATCTGTGATTTTTTCTGTTTTTCATTTTCAGTAAATTTGCAAAGATTTCAAACAAACTTCTTTCACGTTGTCATTATGGGGTATTATTTGTAAAATTTTGAGGAAAATAATGAATTGAATCCATTTTGGAATAAGGCTGTGTAACATAACAAAATGTAAATACTTTCAATTAGCACTGTATATACTGGATTTTTTTTTTATACTAGTAATGGCGATGATCAGCGACTTATAGCAGGACTGTGATATTGCAGGGGACAATCTGACACTAACTGACACTTTGTGGGAACCAGTGACACTAATGCCCCGTACACACGGTCGGATTTTCCAATGGAAAATTTATGATAGGACCTTGTTGTCGGAAATTCCGACCGTGTGTAGGCTCCATCACACAGTTTCCATCGGATTTTCCGACACACAAAGTTTGAGAGCAGGCTATAAAATTTTCCAACAACAAAATCCGTTGTCGGAATTCCTGATCGTGTGTACACAAATCCGACGCACAAAGTGCCACGCATGCTCAGAATAAATAAAGAGATGAAAGCTATTGGCTACTGCCCCGTTTATAGTTCCGACGTATGTGTTTTACGTCACCGCGTTCAGAATGATCGGATTTTCCAACAACTTTGTGTGACCTTGTGTATGCAAGACAAGTTTAAGCCAACATCCGTCGGAAAAAATCCTAGGATTTTGTTGTCGGAATGTCCGATCAATGTCTGACCATGTTACGGGGCATAATACAGTGATCAGTGCTAAAAATATGCACTGTCACTGTACTGATGACACTGGCTGGGAAGTAGTTAAACATCTAGGGCAATCAAAGGGTTAAATGTGTGCCTAACCAGTGTTTTTGAGTGTACTATGTGGTGCTTTCACTAAGGGATGTGCTGGTTTTTATTCCCTGCTTTGCAGGAAAACAAAATCCAGCACACCCTCACTGACAGGACAGAGCTCTGTATTGTTTAGATAGGCAGAGCTTTGTCCTGTCTTTACCCCCACCGATCACCGGGTCGGTCATCTATTGGCTGGCACCCGCTGATTGGCTTATGCTGTGTCTAATCACGGCAAAGCTGGGTTGCTCGCGGTGTGCGCACGCCCCCTAACCGAAAGTGCCAGATCACGTACTAGGTAACTAGGTTATGTGGTCAGCAAGTGGTTAAACCCACACTGGCATTTGAATTTAGAAATGCAACAAGGTAGAATTTGATGAAAGGTTTAGCAAGGTAAAACAATTTTTGAAACATAAATTGTGCATGTTTTATACAGGTACTGTACATACATCTGACAAAATGAGGAACAAATGGGGAAAAAGGAGGGCTGAGGAACGTTGCTTCCATAGCGCTATCCCCAGAGGAGCTATTGAATTGTTTTGTGACTTCTCTGCACACCCGAATATGACACACCTTGCTTACCCAGCACTTTCTGACACACCTGAAATAATTTATTAGGTTAAGCATAGCCTAAAAGGAGAAAGGATTTGCATAATAATGATAATGTTACTCTGAGAGATATGGTCCCCTTTCACACATAAGTGTTCTGGAATCCCAGACAGAATCATGTGATTCTGCCTGCGATTCCAGAATTGCAGCAAAACATGGGACGTGCTAGCAGTTCCATTGTCTCTTAAAAAAATTGACGCAATTGTTGTGTGACAAAACACATGAAAATCACTGCAAAAAACGCAATGGTTTCACAAGCTTCTTTGGCGTGTTTTTGGAGTGGAGGGAAGCCACCAAATGAACGGTGCTGCTCCAAAAAATGCACTAGAAAACCACGCAAAAAAATGCAATAGAGTAGCGTCTCTCAGTGATGCCCAGGTGTGACACATGCAGTGTTCTGACTAACAATAATTAACAGAACCGAATTACATTTACCTAGCACCGATATATAAAAACAGCCCTAACTGCTATAACAGTTCTGATAGGAAAAAAGGAGATGCAGCTCACAAACACTCTTGCTCTGGAATGACACCGCCCTAGTAGGAACTGGTTCCAGGTGCTGGCTTTGCTGGTTTGCAGTGAGGTGGAAAGAAATCCTGGATAGCCGCACTCTGGGATAGGGACATCTTTATTTCAATAAAATCCAAACATACAGTCAATAGCAGAGACGTACAGGGTGGTAGACTGCTAACGCTTTTAACATCGTTTGGATGCTTATTCGTAGCTTCTTTCTACCTCACTATAACAGTTCTGATGTTAGTCTCTTACCTGCCCCAGGGCACCTTCTTCTGGGTCTCCAGACACTGATTCAAGCTATGTTCAAGTCAAACAGGGATAAAAGTTGTAACATTTCTTTTTAAACCCTGCTGAGACAGTCCCTCTTTTCCTTTCTTAAAAATGGTATAAGTACTCCCTAGTAAAGTCTGATCTCACCAGACATCCAAATCACACCTTACACCCTCCTAGAATTATCGCCCGATTATGGTTAGCTATGACAGGGATCTGTTCATCCATTAGCAGCAGCTCTGTCTCTTTCCCACACACCTGCTTTCTTCAAGCTCATTCTCTCTTCTTTCTTCACCAGCCTGCAGACACCTTCTCTTTGCTCTATTGCATCAGTCAATCACCTCCAGTATCGAATCAGACCTAACAAGATGACTTCCTCCTGCACTGGAGACACTCCATAGACAAGCATTGCAATTTGGTGTTCTTAAAGATGGCTGCTGATCTTCTGTGATTATGAATATTCAGTTTAACCCTGTCCACACTGCAGGAAGATAATCTGCAGTAACAAATGAAGAAGTTCTGCATCAGTTCTCTGCAGTCCAGTTTATATTCCAAAAGGGGGAGAGTCCCTCCAAATCAGGGAGAGTTGGGAGCAGTGCTGAGAGTCCACCAGGTGATTATACTGAACCAGACCCTCCCATTCAAAACCAGTATGTACAGAGCATGGTCAAACAGACAGCTATTTCTTCAGAGCAGAAACAGGTAGGTCTCTTTAAGCGAGTTTGTTTAAAATCAGTGCAGTGTTATTTTTTTTCTCAACAAAAGTGGAGTTACTCTTTAAATCCTTTTTTTTTTCCATGAGAAGTCACACACTCTTACTTTTGAACTGATAGCTAATATCTCTGAATTAAAAAAAAAAATCAAATAATGCTGTCCAAAAAATTAGTTAGTATTTCATCTGGTTCAGTTTGATGAACTTTCACAATAATATGCAAATGTTATATATAAAAGCAATCAGAAATGACTAATAAACTTTTAAATTGTAAAATCACAGATTTTTTTATCATTGAGTAAAAAGCATTTTTGGCAATTGATCATTAGTACAAAATATAAAGTGTCGTTATGAATAGTTATCCAGAAATGTGGTTAGTGGAATTACATTGACATATGTAAAATCAAATATACACATAACATATTTGAGTATAACAGATCAAACAAAAATGACTAGATTTTTGGATAATTGTTTGCTATTTTATGTCATTAAAAATGTTATGATTGTTTTTTTTTTTAAGTACATGCATGCTAAATACAGTATCTCACACAAGTGAGTACACCCCTCACATTTTGGTAAATATTTTATTATATCTTTTCATGTGACAACTTTGCTACAATGTGAAGTAGTGAGTGTACAGCTTGTATAACAGTGTAAATTTGCTGTCCCCTCAAAATAACTCAACACACAGCCATTAATGTCTAAACCGCTGGCAACAAAGGTGAGTACACCCCTAAGTGAAAATGTCCAATTTGGCCCAAATTGTCAATATTTTGTGTTGTCACCATTATTTTCCAGCACTGCCTTATCCGCCTTGGGCATGGAGTTCACCAGAGCTTCACAGGTTGCGACTGAAGTCCTCTTCCACTCCTCCATGGCGACACCACAGAGCTGGTGGATATTAGAGACCTTGTGCTCCACCACCTTCCGTTTTAGGATGCCCCAAAGATCCTCAATAGGGTTTAGGTCTGGAGACATGCTTGGCCAGTCCATCACCTTTACCCTCAGCTTCTTTAGCAAGGCAGTGGTCATCTTAGAGGTGTGTTTGGGGTCCTTCTCATGTTGGAATACTGCCCTGCGGCCCAGTCTCCGAAGAGAGGGGATCATGATCCGCTTCAGTATGTCACAGTACATGTTGGCATTTATGGTTCCCTCAATGAACTGTAGCTCCCCAGTGCCAGCAGCACTCATGCAGCCCCAGACCATGACACTCCCACCACCATGCTTGACTGTAGGCAAGACTCACTTGTCTTTGTACTCCTCACCTGGTTGCCGCCACATACGCTTGACACTATCTTAACCAAACATGTTTATCTTGGTCTCATCAGACCACAGGACATTATTTTAGTAATCCATGTCAGTCTGCTTGTCTTCAGCAAACTGTTTGCGGACTTTCTTGTGCATCATCTTTAGAAGAAGCTTCCTTCTGGGACGACATCCACACAGACCAATTTGATGCAGTGTGCAGCATATGGTCTAAGCATTGACAGGCTGACCCCCATCCCTTCGATCTCTGCAGCAATCAGGGCTTTTTTTCAGGGGGAACTTGGTGGAACTCAGTTCCACCAACTCTCGCTCAGACCCTTTGGTGCCTGCTCACCCACAATCACTTGTAAGCACAGAAGTCTGTTTTCTATGTTTACAAGTGACAGCTCTGCACCCCCATGAACTCTGCACTCTGTATGTAATGCAATCCTGAAGCCCCGCTCGTCTCCCCCTCCATTTGGCGGCGCCGGCATTGCAACTGTGGGCGCCAAGCTGTGGCTTCACAGCCGGGCACCCACTGCGCATGCACGAGCAGCGCCACGCGCCGTGATTGGCCAGTCAGTCACCTGGGACCTGTAATGGGTCCCAGATGATTGACAAGAGGGAGGAAGCAGGGCTAAACCCTTTCTGTGCCGAGGGGAAATGATGTCACCAGCCCAGGCACTGAAAGAAGCAAACTACGAGGGACCCCCTAGCAACAGGCATTTCGAGGTGAGTAAAAAAAAAAAAAAATTTCCAAATGTTTTTTTTTATTTTTTTTCAGGCACATTCAAGCATTTTTTTTTTGGGTGGAACACCACTTTAAGGTCTTAAGGTCTGTACTAGCAAGGGGAGTCTAGGGTGTCCTAGATGGTCTATTGATGCTAGTTGCTTGGGGATCAATTGTTGCTGGGGGGTATAGCATTTCTGGGATGTCTATTGTTGCTGGGGGATCTACTGTTGCAGGGAATCTGCCGAAAGTCTATTTTTGCTGAGGGAGTCTATTGTTGCTGGTAGGGTTCTTATGTTGCGGGGGGGGGGGATCTACTGTTTAGGGATCCATTGTTGCTGGAGGATCTATTTTTGTCAGGGCGGTCCAACCACATGGGTTCAATCACATGGGTTCAATAGCCATCATCATGGCTATTTTTCATGATATCCATATAAAAAAAACTATAGTTACAGGTAGGGGTGCAACGGATCGTCATCGATCCGTGATCCGATCCGCGGAGGTTGATCCGTACGGGACACCCGCTCTGTGGCCTCGGCCACAGGAAAGGCCGCGGCTTCGGCCTAGCTCCGGAGCGGCGGCCATCTTGGTACACCCGGCGGCCGTTTAGCACGTGATCGCTCTGTCAAATGACGGAGCAATCACTTGTAACAAACCGGCGTCATGACATCTCCCCTCTGTGTACTGATCTGTATAGTGGAGGGGAGAGATTGGATGGCAGCAGTGCCAATACTCTGCAATGCCCTGACAATACTCTGCAATGCCCTGACAATACTATTCCATACCCTGCCAATACTCTGCCAATACTCTGCCAATACTCTGCCATACCCTGCCAATACTCTGCTATACCCTGCCAATACTCTGCCATACCCTGCCAATACTCTGCCAACACACCCGCCAATACACCCGCTAATACCTTGCCAATACCCTGCCAATACCCTGCAATACTCTGCCAATACTCTGCCAATACTCTGCCAATAGGGAGATTGTGGATATTACAGTGGCGGAGATTTTTTTTTTGTTGAGCCGAAAATGATCCGAACCGTGACTCCTGATCCGAGGAACGATCCGAACCGTGAGTTTTTTGATCCGTTGCACCCCTAGTTACAGGAAGAGATAGAAAAATGTGCCTCTTAATAGTGTGTGGGGTACTGTACTCAAACTTTGGGGAAACAAATAAAATAAATCTGCCGCTATATACAAAGATGCTATTGTCCAGGAAAGTATGAAAAACATAATCACCAATCTTGTGTGAAAATGTATTTGCTTTACTGGCTACCAGTGTGGAAAAAATAATAATTAAATGGTAGAGTCACAAAATTGAAATCGTTATATTAGATGAAGTGTAGCAAGTTAAGGGAATACATCTAAACGGAGCAAGTAGCCGCTCTCCTCCCTAAGCTGAGAAGGTGTTGATAAAAATATGAACTTGAATAGGAAATTGTTAGAACATCCTCCCAACAGAGGCCACGCAGAGCACAGAAAAATGTTTCCAAAGTATGCAACCTCCTCAGTTTAAAGCAGAGCTTCACATTCTCAATCACCATTAACTATTTGCTGCTAGCCTTTGTAAATAAATAAGAAGATATATTATGTTTTCTTGTTTTACCGTGTGAACACCAATTAAATCTACCATAGATTTTAAGGGAGAGAAAATTACAATTTTCAGCGACCTCTCCCTCATCACCTTAGCCAAACAGCATACTCTCAGGCCAATTACCCTGCATCTCAAAAAAAAACAAAAAAAACATTGCATGCAATATCACTGGGGGCGTTCCCCTTTAGATCAATTGTTACCAAATTTGGCTCTCAACAGCCTGTGAGAGATCCAAGAAAGAGAGGCCTTCCTTTACGGTGTTGGGATTGACCTGAAGAGGCCTTGTCCATCACTCTTCCTAGACCTCATCTGACTACAACATCAAGTAAGATTTGGACCCTGGCAAAGCCCAAGAACAGACGACAGTTTCAAGCATTACAACACACTACTCCTCCCCAGCAGTCCATTGGTCTCTGTCTCCATGTACTCCTACTCATACCGTTGGTTGATCTATGGTATCCTGAGATGTTTTATCATTCCAAACATTCTATGCTTGCTTTGTTCCTACTTCAGGCTCTCAATCACCTCTCATCACTGTTTCAGTTGTAAGTTCCTAGGTTACTTCACCTTAATTGTTATGTGTTGTTTATATGTATATCCAACTTCTACACACCAGATTATCTCATTTGAATTATTTGATTTATAATGGCATAATACCCTTTTCGTTTAGCAATGTCTTTAAAATTTTTATCTTGTAATGAATGATTGAACTTGAAGTCAGAAAGAGATGGTTGGCTCTAAATGAGTTTAAAGCTTCTAATGTTGATGTGATATTTATTCAAGAAATTCACACCTGTAAACAGGGTTCCCTTACATTTTTCAAAAAAAAAAATCCCCAACTCATTCCTTTTATATCCATCAGTCAAAGTCAGGGTTTCAATCCTAATCAGAAATACTTCCTCACTGAAAGTTACATTCTTCCATTTTAGACCCCCAAGGGCGATATATTTTACTTGACTGTGTGAAGGAGAGTAAATCGCTGGTTCTATTAAATGTCTACACTCCAAACACTGGTTATGTTCAATTTTTACACCTGACCCTGGAAAATGTATAATGGTACAAGGCAAGGATGTCCAGTATTCCCTTTATTATTTATTTTGTGTTTAGAGCAAGGGATCCTCATTATGCTCAAGGAGTACAAGCTCTCTTTTTTTGCAGATGATATCTTGTATATCCTGTCAGGCTATAAGATTAATTCCTCTAAGACTGAAGCCCTCCCCATCAATAATCCTCCAGCACATCTGCAATCCCACTACCACTGGTGTCAGCATTCGATAAAATATCTTGGCACTAATACCACATATTGAGCTTCATTTAAGGTGAACTATGCCCCAGCCCCACTATTCCAGGAGATTCAAAAGTTATTAAAACAATGAGACAGTTACAACCTATCCCTACTTGGACGCATTACAATGCTTAAGAGGTATATTCTCCCTATGTTGCTGTATCTTTTTGAGACTCTCCCAATCCCAGTCCTGTTATTGCAATTGTGTAATCTCCAAAGAGCTTTTACTTATTTGAATGGCATTTCAAGGCCCATAGAATTGCTTGCTCTGTTCTCTACTCCATAAAAAAAAATATAGGCCAATGTTATTCTGGCACCAGAAGTCTTACATGCCCGAAAATACCTAAAGAATGCTGGAGATACGGTCAGGATACAGGTGCATTATTCCACATTTTTTGGAAATATCCCCTTATCCAACCCTTTTGGGTCCAAGTGGCACAAAAAATAGGTGTTAGCCTTGTTCATATTCCATAACCCTATACACCGCCTTCCTGGGTTACCATCTCCAGGAATGTCTAAAAATGCTAAGAGGATGGTAACAAACATCTTGTCTGCAGTAAGAAAACGTATCCCCCAATACTGGAAATCTTCTATAATTCCAACCTAACCCCAACTTCTAAACAACGTAGCATATTAGCATATTAGATGATTAGAAGACCTCGCGGCTAAAATGAATGACCGATTGGAATGTCCATTCACAAAACTTCTTTTATTATTTTTACATAATTTTACATAATGCAAAGCATTCTGGGGTATATTTACTAAAGGCAAATAGACTGTGGACTTTGCAAGTGCAGTTGCTCCAGAACTTAGTAAATGAGGTAAAGCTTTACTTTTCATAAAATACCTGATTACATGCAAGGAAAATAAAAAAAAAAACAGCATTTTTTATTGCACATAATTGGATGATGGATATCAGCAGAGCTCACCCTCATTTACTAAGCTCTGGAGCAACTGCACTTGCAAATGTGCACAGTCTATTTTTCTTTAGTAAATCAACCCCTCTGTGAATAGAAGAGGGGGAATGCTGCCATTTATCTGTCCTTTCTGCATTCACAGAATGCATTACGCTGGTTGCTAAATCTTATACTAAGGAAAATTTGAAATATAGAAGCTAGCAGAAGCCTACTGCAGAACAGTACAATGGCTACTGAAGAATCAAAGGAGCAATGTGATGACATCATCCTATGCCTATAATGATGTCACAGCTGATGAAAGGACATGGCCTGGTGTGTTGCAGAACCTGGTGCTTGGTCTGGGCACTGCTGGATCTCCCTTAATCAAATGCTTCTTTCTGGCCGGCTGTTGGTTACTGGTGAGATAAGATGCTAACACCACCTATATGGGACATTTAGTCACATTTTAAAGTAACAATACAATATTACTCCAGACCAAAAGAGATTGTTGTTAGCCAAGTATTGCACATATTGGGACATGTCATCCCCAAGTTTTCTTGGGTAACTAATGCTGATCATAAGTTAATAACTCTATTTTTTTTTTGTAGTGTTCAAAGATCCTTAGGACTAAGCTCAGGCTTGAATCTTGGGTAGATTCATACATTATCATGTTAATGTTGTACATTTTTAACAGAATCTAAGTTCTGTTTTCAAAATAAACAAAAGCCAATGAAGAAAAGACCTGCAAGCATCATTCTTTAGCATACTTTGCCTCTAGTGTCCAGCGTGAACAAGGTTAATACAAGATACAAGAACAGAGATATTTTTCCTTGAAGAACATGCATAGGAAAATATTTATAGCAGACTGTGACCAAACCCTTAAGGAAATACAATTAATAACATACCTTTCCACCCCCCCCCCCCCCCCCCCACGTCTGAGTAGATTATTGAAGAAAAAAGCTCTCTGTGAACTGCTACCATTGATGCCTGGAACAGGTGAATGTGGCTTGTTGGTGCTGGTGGATTGGCTGGAGATATTAGTCTCTTGGAACTGATGAATAGAGCCAATGGGTTTGGCTTGTTGTTGCAGGTCAATATACAAAGCAAATACACCAGCATAAGGATTGTTATTTTCAAAAATTGATGGTTACTTTCAGACAAACACAAGAAAATTGGAAAATTACTGTCATGTGGCTGAAAATAAATATCCTTATCCTTATGTTAAAGATTTGTGAACTGAATTTATTTATGTACAGCAACACTACCTGCTCAATTCACATTACAAACACACCAGGGTAAAGATCTTTATTTAAAAAAAAAAAGGGACTGTTTTTTTTTTAAGTTGAGTTCAGTGACATTTAAAATTATAGTCACATTGCTGAAAATAAAGATCCTTAACCTTATGGTGAAACTGTTTGAATTTGGGCAAAATTTGGCTTTATAATTAGCTGCTCTGGATAGCTACAGTACATCTAAACTGCATATTAGAGAAGCATAACCTATGGTTCAGATCTTGGCAGTCGTGTGCCTAGCATCACAGCATATGTCCAACTGCAGCAGGCAGCAATGTTGGCGTACTTTACATAGGTGTTGGTTTTATCAAAATAGGTTTTCACTGCACATACCTGAAAAAGGCCTAATACTATAATGTCCTAGCACTATATAGACCTGAAACCCTTTTTTTTTTGTTTTGTTTAATGCCTACTGATAAATTTGGATACCTTTTTTTTCACCATTTTGTGAGTGCACACAGTTTTAGTATATATGTATGTAATATAACCTCATCTTTTTCTTTGCTTAAAAAAATTAGAATTATATTGTAAAAAATGATGATTATAATGGGTGGGAAAATTAAAAAAATAATTGTTCCAGCAGCAAAAGAGTTAAAAGAGTTTCTGTATTTTCCATGCTGTCCTAGAACCCTCAAGAAAAGGCCTTCTCCCCACTATAGAGTATTTTTTTATTTTATTTTGATATTGGTACATGTGCCCTATGGCAGTGTTTGACTTCCCACACCCTTGGTTTGACAATAGTTTGCTTATTAGTCCAAAGGCTCAATGGATGACACTACATGTCCTTTGTATGTTTAACATTGGGAAATGATGGATTTTGTGTTAGGGAATATGTTTTTCCATTTTTAATGTGGTTTAGTGTTTAGGAATGCTGTGGTAAATAAATTGGTAGGAGGGTATTTCAGGTGTGGTGATGGTTAGCGTAGAGTGGAAAGAGAAGAAAAAGGTTGTATGTAATATAGGAAATAGGTATGTCACCATAACATCTTTAGAGCACACAGGAAGCCTGTGAAATGTACTTCGAATTTTTAGAAATTTCGAGACCTGCTTTTTTAACTGAAGCATATGTGAGGGATTTTGAATCTGTAATTCATAAACAATATATATATAATAAATACATGTAATAGTGCTCTTATGCTATACCAGGAGAGACTATTTCACTCTTTTACATACCTCCCAACTTTAGAACTTGAGAATGAGGGACGCTTCAGGGAAATAGTCATGGCGTCCCGCTGCAAAAAAGTGGGTGTGGCCAAACTTGACAATGGGAGGGGCTTAACAGGCATAGTTGAACAAAACCCGGGCTTCCTTGTACCTATAAATTATGCTTTGATTGCTGTGCCACAAACAAGAGTCACACAGGCATGTAATAAATCCTCAGCACAATCATTAAAAAAAAAAAAAAACTCTTCCAATGCATATGGTTTTGTACATACTGAAAATAGACAAAGAGCTAAAATTTTGTTGGTGCCTACTTCAAAGAAGAATTTCGTTAAAATAGTCAGGGAATGCTTAGTAACCAGAAACAATGAGCACTTTGGTGAGAAGTATGCAATATAGTGTATATAGTGCAGGAGTCTGTAATGTACAATATAATGTATGTAGTGTATATAGTGCAGGAGTCTGTAATGTACAATATAATGTATATAGTGTATATAGTGCAGGAGTCAGGAAAATGTGATGCAAAGAGTGTTGCAGTCAGTGGCAGGTTTAGGCATACATAACACAGTGTACAGGGATGTGTAATGCATAGTGTTCAAGGGTCAGAGGTATGTAACACACAGAGTGGTGTAGTGTACTGTAGTCACTGACACTCAGAGAGCAGGATCCAGGAGTACATAATGCACAGAATGCAGGGGATAGGAGTGTGTAATGTATAGTATGAGGAATGAGGAGTACAAAACAAAACAAAAAAAAAAATCAGAAGTCGGGGTGTGTAATGCACAGTGTAGGGGTAAGGAGAGTGCAAAATTCCCCCTACAAATAATGCTCTCCCCCACTTTACCCTTTCAGCACCTTGTAAAACAACCCTATCAGTTTAAAATTGAAATGAAAGGAAAAAAATTTTGTATAGATATAATAAATACCTTTTTTTCCCTTTTTAATAAATTATCACATCCCCTCTGTTCTCAGCTGCATAATTGCTGGGGAGAGGAGAAGCAGCAGCGCTCTGAGCTTACCAGTGAGTGGCTGTGCAGCGGGGCATGTCAGGATAAGTCTGATCATTGGAGGAAAGCACTCTGAGTTCCCAGCATAGCTAGAGAACTGACCACTGTGTGTTCTCCTGCTTTGTGTGGTCACTTTATAATAGGAAAGCAAGAGGACTAGCGGTAACACCAGGGATTTCACATAAATGAAGCAATACGAGGAGAACAGGATACTTTCCCATACAAGAACATGGTACAGCAGTCACATATCAGGAATATGAAATATTGGGGTAGAAAACACTTTAAATAGCAATTTGCAGCCCCCATCAGAAGCCTATGTGATGAGGTGACGACACAAAAGCAGAATTGAGAGACAAGAATGGAAGGCTGTTACACTATAACAGCAAGATTCTGAACAAGGACCTTCTTGGAAGGATTAAGATGCAAACTGCAGAACAAAAATGATGGCTTTTAAAACTGTAATTCAAATTATAGTGATTGGGTCTATATATTTTACTGAGGCCTTAGATTAATTGGAAAACAGGACAATTACCACATTTCCCCTCTAGGTTTGATTTATGATGGTCAAGCTGATGATGTCCATTTGTTGATTTACTAAAGGCAAATAGACTGTGCACTTTGCATGTGCAGATGCACTCTGCAAGGGCATTTGCTCCAGTGCTTAGTAAATGAAGGGAAGCTCTGCTGACTTCCATCATCCAATCACGTGCAAGTAAATCTGCTGCTTTTTTTTTTCCTTGCATTTGATTGGGTGTTCTTTGCAAAGTGAAACTTTATCTCATTTACTAAGCTCAGGAGCAAATGCCCTTGCAAAGTGCACCTGTGCTTGCAAAGTTCACAGTTTATTTGTCTTTAGTAAATCGATAGTGAGTCACACACTACTGTGCAAATAGCTGACACCTTGGATGCCACCCTAAATTGGTATTTAGATGGAGCTTATTCACACATGCAGCACATTCAGATCGCTCTTCAGAGAGCATTTGACAGGTGGTGAGGAGGCATTATATCACCTCCCCAGCACCCATTTGAATGTCTTAAACCCTGCAGTAGCACACTCCAAATGCAGGCATTGCACATGGCTGAGGGGCACCCCCATGCATTTGAAAAGGTCATGTTTGGTAATCTGTACTGCCCATCAAATGTGACAATGGGGATCATTTTTGCTGCTACGATGCCAAGCAACATGGCCATATACCCCCAGTAGTGGCATTTGCAGCGGTTGGTAAAAACACGGCCCAACTGCACATTTCTACTGTCCCCCAACTATAAATGTAAATGAGACCTCAGCTAACAATGATATACAGTGAGTATCTAATTTTGAAGATGTCCACAGTGCAGCATTGTTTGAACAAATGATCATCAGAAGGAAATCTTATCACAAATATCAGAAATATGCAATACAACAGCAACAGCGAGCGATGAGCCAGATAATATCACTTATGTGGTGGTATTGAGGCTAGTACTTTCATTAAAGAGTTTAATTTATCTGAGTGTATTTATACCTTATTATTAGAAGAAGAAAAAAATGTCAGTGAGCACTATGAGAGGTTTTGCCTTTATATGTACCTTCTGAGTGGATGAGAAACTCTTGTGAGCTGCTTAAATTTGGGAGATCTGCGGAGGAGACCATTGCCATATTACTATCCCAGGAGGGAATACAGGCACTTTATGGCCTCTTTTTAACATTGAGGTCAATACCACAAGGTGAGCAGTTTAAAGTATTGTGATAGGGGAGGACTGCACTATTTGAGGACTAATGCCTCGTACACACAATCGGACTTTCCGCCAACAAAACCGTGGAATTTTGTCCGAAGGGCGTTGGCTCCAACTTGTCTTGCATACACACAGTCACACAAATGTTGGCCAGCAATTACGAACGTAGTGACGTACTAGACGTACTATGTGGTTTTTCAGCTCTTTAGCACCACCCTTTGGGCTCCTTCTGCTAATTTTGTGCTAATAGAAGTTTGGTGAGTGTTGATTCGCGATTTTCTTTTCACTTTTTTCATTTAGCGCTTTTCAGTTTGCGCTTTTCATTTCGTGCTTTTCAGTTCGTTTCTGAACGGCCGTTCGTTAACCAGACATGTTACAGAATTGGAGGAGATAACGTGTTATTTATTATTGGCCTTGGAGTTATTGCTTTGACATTATTTTTTTGGTTGAATAATGATTTGATTTGGTACATTTTCTATATTTTTGGATGCATAGAATAAACTTTTTGGTTAAGATCTATTGGCAGATAGCATGTCTAATTTTTTTAAATTATTTTTTTAATGCGCAATAAAAAAAATTGTGGAGAATAATACTTGGCTATGTGTTTTACTTCAAATGACAGTTTGGGAGTAGGCAGTTACATTTTAAAAAATACAATGTAAAATTGACAAGGGACACCAACATAGTTGTATCTTTGATCTTAAAAACTACGGGATAATGATGTTGTGGTAACTTTCCGAAATAAAAAAAAAACAAAAAACATAATAATATTATTCTTGATATCACTAGAAAAAAAAACCTTTGAAAATTCATTTGCAATAATTCCATCAGCATCACCAGCAAAGCAGCTTCATTATTATCCCATTAAAGAAGAAGAGAATGTGCGCTGCATTTGGAGATTTCATAATTTGCCACGTCGCGAATGTTAATTCTCCATTACAAACGCTAATTTACAAGACCGACCGCTTCTGCTTCCGAGCATGCATGTTTGTACTTTGGACTTTTGTCCGACAGACTTGTGTACACACGATCGAAAAATCCGACAGCACACATTTGTTGGCGGAAAATTTGAAAACCTGCTAACCAACATTTGCTGGCGGAAAGTCCGACAACAATTGTCCGATCCAGCATACACACGGTCGGATTGTCCGCCAACAGCCTGACATCCAACATTTCTCGTCGGAAAGTCTGATCATGAATACGGGGCTTAAATCACCACAAGAGAAGTTTTACGAACTGCACAGTTGACTTTTTTTTCAAATATTTTATTTTCAACAGAAAGGCAGTTCCAATATATGAAGTCGAGACACCAAAATTGATCTCTGAACTTTTAGGTTGTACCTATCATGTATAAACAACACCCTATGTCCATTTAGGACTTGGAAATATCATAGAACTGGATATCCTAAGAAAATAGGACTGCCCAACTCATTTTAAATATATGTTGAGGAGAAGTAGAAGAAATGTAGAGGGATAGACGAGAGAGAGAGCAGGAGGTCCAGAGGGGAGGAGAGAGAGAATAGAAAAAAAAAGTACTACTATATTCTAAGACTGTTTCTGTCTGATGTTTATCTACATATGCACTTGTGCAGTGTCCATCAGATGTTTAATGCTGCTTAGTCAGCAGTACTGTGATTTGGTTTTAGATCTGTTTGATACTAATAAATTATACTTATTTCACATTTATGTTCTATTATGGTCCTTGTGTCACCAATAGTAACCCCTAAGTTCCCCAGGTATCTCTTACCAGGGTGCCCCCTTTCTTTTTGCATACATGTTTTGGTTACGGTGACAACACCCATACTGGTGAGTGACCTATGAGTTAAAAGAAATAATAAGTGGAAAAATATTTTTTGCCTTTGTAAACCCGTTTTTTGCTCAGTGTTTTTGATGTATATTCTGGTAGTATGTCTCAGCGGAGGAACCCAGGAGCCACGTACAATCAGCAATCTATTCATCAAAAAGAGCCTTCCCTACCTCAGAGAAGACAAACATATTCCATAACATCCAAGTTGGAGAGTATTGTTCACGCTTATGTTGTGCTGTGAGGATTAAATCCTCCATTTTATTTATTTCTTCCACTTTTTTAAGCCAGAGACCAACCATCGGCGACTGTGGACTCTTCCAATTAAGGGGAATGTAAGACTTAGCAGTGTTTAAGAGGTGACAAATAATTGATCGTTTGTAAATTTTCGCTAGAATGGTAGAAACATGGAGAAGAAAAAAAGTCAGATTGTGCAGAACCTTGTAACCTGTAAATGCTCAAGTCTGAGACAGGACCAAAAGATGTGTAGTAATGTCCTCCATTTCCTCTTGGCATCTCCAACAACGCTCGGTAGTGTTGGGGAAAAAATGATGTACAGTAGATGAGATGGTGTATGATACCTTCTCGTTAAAAGTTTGGAATTGGTTTCCTGAATCCTCGTACATATTGAGGACTTGAGGGAGAATCTGATAATATTATTATGTTGGTCAGGCGTAAAAGTACGATCCAGGTCAGACTCCCACTTCAACAGGCAGGGCAACCGATAGTCATCAGGAGGAATGATCAAAAGGTTGTAAGTTGCACTGTGGACTTTAATTGTGTTTCTGCACAAATTTCAGTGTTCACCATAGCCCTGTGATTTTGGACTTTGGACTTTCACTGGCTATATTGATTGCACGTTTATGTATTATTATTTCCTCTGATATATTTGCACTTTACTTATATCTACAGACTGGTAGCGCTGTACTGTTTTATTAGTTATAGGCTGACACTAGGTGAGGTGATATCACTAGTAGTGTTAGCTGGCTATCTTTTTTTTTTAGAGAATATTAATAGGAGAATTAGGGAAATCAGTATGGACATAAGTAGTATATAACAGTTAACTAATTTCAAAACATGAACAAACTTCCTTTGCACGTGGTGTTTCTAATTATTTGTTAGGAAGCCACATCACTTTCTAAAGAACAGTCTCCTGCTGTGTATTCAAGCAGCACCAGGTTGTAAACCACAGCTGGAAGTCAGTGAGGTGTGGATGCTAAAAATTGCATATATATATATATATGTTTAAATATATCTAAAAATATATACATATATACGTATATACGTGGGCTGTACCGAAAGAAATCCAAAGGTGGACTTAACTTTTTTATTAACTTACATAGGTTGTTCATATTTCACATGTTGGTAACTCTTCTGCCGCGTACACACGATCGGACATTCCGACAACAAAATCCTGGATATATTTCCGACGGAGGTTGGCTCAAACTTGTCTTGCATACACACGGTCGCACAAATGTTGTGGGAAATTCTGAACGTCAAGAACGCGGTGACGTACAACACGTACGACGAGCCGAGAAAAATGAAGTTTAATAGCCAGTGCGGCTCTTCTGCTTGATTCCGAGCATACGTGGAATTTTGTGCGTTGGAATTGTGAACACATGATCGGAAATTTCCGACAACGGATTTTGTTGTCAGAAAATTTGAGATCCAGCTGTCAAATTTTTGTTGGAGCCTACACACGGTCGGAATTTCCGACAACAGGCTCTCATCGAACATTTGTTGTCGGAAAATCCGATCGTGTGTACGCAGCATTCTTCTATAGTAACTCTTTTCATTGCAGATAAATAATAGCTTCCAAGCAGAAGTAACGTGCTGTCATTGAGTTCCACTCGCTAACAAAACTTGTTAAGGGTTGCAGTTTGTAATGTCTGTTTCCCCTTCTTTAACCACTTAGAAGATTTGCCCCCTTAATGACCAGGCCATTTTTTGCGATACGGCACTGCGCTGTTTTAACTGAGAATTGAGCGGGTCGTTCGACATTGTATCCAAACAAAATTGACGTCCTTTTTTCTTCATAAATAGAGCTTTCTTTTGGTGGTATTTGATCACCTCTGCGGTTTTTATTTTTTGCGCTATAAACAAAAAAATAGCGACAATTTTGCTATAATAAATATCCCAACAATTAAAAGAAATAAATAGTTTATTGGGTATATTGGATTGTACGTTTTTTTTTTTTATGGTTGGACTGGATGGACTTGTGTCTTTTTTCAACCTGACTAACTATGTAACTATGTTTCTTCGTCAGTTTAGGCTAATATGTATTCTTCTACATATTTTTGGTAAAAGAAATCGCAATACCCGTATATTACCGTAATTGGTTTGAGCAAAAGTTAAAGGGTCTACAAAATAGGGGATATATTTATGGCATTTTTTTTTTTTTTTACGAGTGATCTGCGATTTTTAGCAGGACTGAGACATTGCGGCAGACAGATCGGACACTTTTGAAACTTTTTTGGGACCATTGACATTTATACAGCGATCAGAACAAAAAATAGCCACTCATTACTGTATAAATGTCACTGGCAAGGAAGGGGTTAACACTAGGGGTGATCAAGGGGTTAAGTGTGCTCCCTGGGAGTGTTTCTAACTGTATAAGGGCTGGGCTGACTGGAGGAGGAGAAAGATCGCTGTTTCCTAATCACTAGGAACAGCAGATCTCTTTCTTATTCCCCTGTCAGAACAGGGATCTGTCTGTTTACATTGACATTGACTGGCTCTTGTTCCCGTGATCGCGGGTGGTCAGCGAACATCGCGGCCGCCGGTCACACGCATTGGGTTCCCCACCGTACAGCGGGCACCTGCTACAGCTCTCTGAAGGAGCTGACATACACATACCACGATTTGCGGGAACGTGCCGACCTGCCACTGTATAACAACGGCGGCTGGTCGGTGGTTAAACATCTTCATCCATCTGTGCACTTGTCAATGGTGTCATCTCCATAAACATTCTGTAGCCTTCTGTGGATGTCAGACAGCCTGCCTCCTCCTTCGCCAAGAACTCAATGACAACACGTTGCTCCTGCTTGGAATCAGGGCCGTCTTTAACGTGAGGGAAAAGGAGCAGCTGCCCAGGGCCCAGTCTTTGCAGCTGCCCCTTGAGCCTGCACTGATAAGTCAAGTGGATTTGGTTATCATTACTTTGTATGAAGATTCTCCTCCTGGTAACTTTGTATCCAGCCCAGTGTCTCCTCCACAGCTATTTGCTATGCCCCCCTTCTGTTCTCTGTGGGCAGCTCCTGGCTGACTTCGCTCTGCCAAGTGAGTAGTGTGTCCCTCTTGGTGACATGTCCTGCCCTGATCCAGGCTCCCCCTCCTCCCACTGCTGACAACTTTCCCTGGAAGTCTCAGGTGCTGCAGAACTTCTTGGAGGGGGGTGGGTGTTGTAGTGTGGGGCAGTGATTGACTGCTGTGGGGTTCCCAACCCCATCCTTCCCCGCCCCCCTTTCCTTCCTGCATTTCCCAGCCATTGCTCTGAAGCAAAATATGGAGGAAGGGCAGTGCTTGTGAAGTCTCCTGGCAACCAGGATTGACCGACCACCAGCACAGCCAATCAGAGCAACCCCTGAGTACAGTAAATAAGTGTGAGTGCAGCATGTGCCCCCTCTGCCCCTCACTACTGACACCTCGCGGTCTCCCATAAACCCCCTTCATTGAGTGCTGATCAACTCCACTGTTCATGCAACACCTTCACCCCTCAACAATAACCCCCCTACACCCCTAACAATAGCCCCCCTCCGCCACTCCACCCCCAACAATAAACTCTCCACCTTTTTACCCTAAAAAATAACCCTCCTGTTTCCTCTCCACCCCAACAATAACCACCTGCCTCCCACCCTCAAAAATACCCCCCCTACTGCCTCTCCATCCCCAACAATAACCCTCCTCCTTCCTCTCCATCCTCAGCGATCACCCCCCTCCACCTCTCCACTCTCAACAATAACTCCCCCCCTGCTTCTCCACCCCCAACAATAAACCCCCTCCTGCTTCTCCACCCCCAACAATAAACCCCCTCCCACCTCTCCACCCTCATCGATCACCCCCCTCCACCTCTCCACTCTCAACAATAACTCCCCCCCTGCTTCTCCACCCCCAACAATAAACCCCCTCCCACCTCTCCACCCTCATCGATCACCCCCCTCCACCTCTCCACTCTCAACAATAATTCCCCCCCTGCTTCTCCACCCCCAACAATAAACCCCCTCCCACCTCTCCACCCTCAACAATAAACCCCCTCCCACCTCTCCACCCTCATCGATCACCCCCCTCCACCTCTCCACTCTCAACAATAATTCCCCCCTGCTTCTCCACCCACAACAATAAACCCCCTCCTGCTTCTCCACCCTCAACAATAAACCCCCTCCCACCTCTCCACCCTCAACAATAAACCCCCTCCCACCTCTCCACCCTCAACAATAAACCCCCTCCCACCTCTCCACCCTCAACAATAAACCCCCTCCCACCTCTCCACCCTCATCGATCACCCCCCTCCACCTCTCCACTCTCAACAATAATTCCCCCCCTGCTTCTCCACCCCCAACAATAAACCCCCTCCCACCTCTCCACCCTCATCGATCACCCCCCTCCACCTCTCCACTCTCAACAATAATTCCCCCCTGCTTCTCCACCCACAACAATAAACCCCCTCCTGCTTCTCCACCCTCAACAATAAACCCCCTCCCACCTCTCCACCCTCAACAATAAACCCCCTCCCACCTCTCCACCCTCAACAATAAACCCCCTCCCACCTCTCCACCCTCAACAATAAACCCCCTCCCTCCTCTCCACCGTCAACAATAACCCTCCTCCCGCCACTCCACCCCGGCCAGGCGGGCCGCTGCACATGAAAAACTGTGAGCCTTTAAAACCACTTTAAAACAGCATTAACACCAAAAGCAATCATTTATTATATTGAAGCTTACCAAGTAGATGTGATGGCTGCCTTTGTGAGGCTTTCTTTCTTCTATTTTCATCTTGTGATCCAGCCAACAGGCATGTTGTTTTTCAAAAGCACAAGCTCTCCAGTTCTCCAGCAGAATGTATCAGTTTACCTAGATAAGACTTAACGCTGGCAGGGGTGATTAAAATTATCAGCTTTTATTTATTTATGTAAAACCTTTATTGCAACTAATTATAAATTGTAAGTTGAAGTGTGGTTGAAGTGTGGTTTCTATTTGTTAGTATACTATATTACCAAAAGTATTGGGACACCTGCCTTTACACACACACATGAACTTTAATGGCATCCCAGTCTTAGTCCATAGGGTTCAACATTTAGTTGGCCCACCCTTTGCAGCTATAACAGCTTCAACTCTTCTGGGAAGGCTGTCCACAAGGTTTAGGAGTGTGTCTATGGGAATGTTTGACCATTCTTTCAGAAGCGCATTTGTAAGGTCAGGCACTGATGTTGGATGAGAAGGCCTGGCTCACAGTCTCCGCTCTAATTCATCCCAAAGGTGTTCTATCGGGTTCAGGTCAGGACTCTGTGCAGGCCAGTCAAGTTTCTCCACGCCAAACTCGCTCATCGATACTATATTGCCAAAAGTATTGGGCCACTCCTCCAAATCAATCGGTGGGAACTCTTAAGGCGTCAGCATACCAAGACATTTTGTACAATTTTATGCTCCCAACTTTTTGGGAACAGTTTGAGGATGGCCCCTTCCTGTTCCAACATGACTGTGCACCAGTGCACAAAGCAAGGTCCATAAAGACATGGATGAGCATGTTTGGGGTGGAGGAACTTGACTGGCTTGCACAGAGTCCTGACCTCAACCCGACAGAACACCTTTGGGAGGAATTAGAGTGGAGATTGCGAGCCAGGCCTTCTCCAAGATCAGTACCTGATCTCCCAAATGCTTTTCCCAAAGAATGGTTAAACATTCCCATAGACACACTCCTAAACCTTGTGGACAGCCTTCCCAGAAGAGTTGAAGCTGTTATAGCTGCAAAGGGTGGGCCAACTCAATATTGAACCCTACGGACGAAGGCTGGGGTGCCATTAAACTTCATATGCGTGTAAAGGCAGGTGTCCCAATACTTTTGGCAATGTAGTATATATCTAAATCTGCTAATACATTTAACACTACTTTCCCACCCAAACTGACAATGCTGCTGTCTGCTGTGCCGCCTGTGCTCATTCCTCCAGAGTTGTGTCTCACTATTACAAGAGGTGTATTACTGACCAAATCACCAGGTGAAAACAGAGGGCAAAAGCCAAAGAAAAGAAAACTGATGCACTTCTGTTATTTTCTCTGGAAATGACTGAAGTGAATATACATTTTATACAAAATAATATATATAATATACAATATAAATATATTATATATAATATACAGTGGGGACAGAAAGTAATCAGACCCCTTAATTTTTTCACTCTTTGTTATATTGCACCCATTTGCTAAAATCATTTAAATTCATTTTTTTCCTCATTAATGTACACACAGCTTCCCATCTTGACAGAAAAACACAGAATTGTTGACATTTTTGCAGATTTATTAAAAAAGAAAAAAAGGAAATATCACATGGTCCTAAGTATTCACACCCTTTGCTGTGACACTCATATATTTAACTCAGGTACTGTCCATTTCTTCTGATCATCCTTGAGATGGTTCTACACCTTCATTTGAGTCCAGCTGTGTTTGATTATACTGATTGGCATTGATTAGGAAAGCCACACACCTGTCTATATAAGACCTTACAGCTCACAGTGCATGTCAGAGCAAATGAGAATCACGAGGTCAAAGAAACTGCCTGAAGAGCTCAGAGACAGAATTGTGGCAAGGCACAGATCTGGCCAAGGTTACAAAAAAATTTCTGCTGCACTTAAGGTTCCTAAGAGCACAGTGGCCTCCATAATCCTTAAATGGAAGATGTTTGGGAGGACCAGAACCCTTCCTAGAGCTGGCCGTCCAGCCAAACTGAGCTATCAGGGGAGAAGAGCCTTGGTGAGAGAGGTAAAGAAGAACCCAAAGATCACTGTGGCTGAGCTCCAGAGATGCAGTCGGGAGATGGGAGAAAGTTGTAGAAAGTCAACCATTACTGCAGCCCTCCACTAGTCAGGGCTTTATGGTAGAGTGGCCCAACGGAAGCCTCTCCTCAGTGCAAGACACATGAAAGCCTGCATGGAGTTTGCTAAAAAACACCTGAAGGACTCCAAGATGGTGAGAAATAAGATTCTCTGGTCTGATGAGACCAAGATAGAACTTTTTGGCCTTAATTCTAAGCGTTATGTGTGGAGAAAACCAGCATCACCTGTCCAATACAGTGCCAACAGTGAAGCATGGTGGTGGCAGCATCATGCTGTTGGGGTGTTTTTTAGCTGCAGGGACAGGACGACTGGTTGCAATCAAGGGAAAGATGAATGCGGCCAAGTACAGGGATATCCTGGACGAAAACCTTCTCCAGAGTGCATAGGAACTTAGACTGGGCCGAAGGTTTACCTTCCAAAAAGACAATGACCCTAAGCACAGAGCTAAAATAACGAAGGAGTGGCTTCACAACAACTCAATGGCCCAGCCAGAGCCCTGACTTAAACCCAATTGAGCATCTCTGGAGAGACCTAAAAATGTCTGTCCACCAACGTTTACATCCACCCTGACAGAACTGGAGAGGATCTGCAAGGAGAAATGGCAGAGGATCCCCAAATCCAGGTGTGAAAAACTTGTTGCATCTTTCCCCAAAAGACTCATGGCTGTATTAGATCAAAAGGGTGCTTCTACTAAATACTGAGCAAAGGGTCTGAATACTTAGGATCATGTGATATTTCAGTTTTTCTTTTTTAATAAATCTGCAAAAATGTCAACAATTCTATGTTTTTCTGTCAATATGGGGTTCTGTGTGTACATTAACGGGGAAAAAAATTAACTTAAATAATTTTAGCAAATGGCTGCAATATAACAAAGAATGAAAAATTTAAGGGGGTCTGAATACTTTCTGTCCCCACTGTATGTATATATTATACAATATAAATATATATTCACAATATACATTTGTGTGAAGATTCTTGACTAGTAAATAAGTAGTGATGTGTTACGCATTTACTAAGTGCATATTGGTATACTTCAGCGTCAACAGCTTTGTCTGTATTATAGTCATGATAAGTAATTCATAGATTTACAAAGATAATATCAAAAAGACCCACTTCCCAAACTTTATCCTTTTACTCATTGTACTAAAAAGTCGAATTCATTAATTTATGAAGTTATAGAAAAACCCATTTAGTATTGTCTATCACTTTATCCTTATAGTGACACGACAGAACAAAGGCTCAAGGCAGAATTACACAATGCCCTAAAGGTATATCATTTGTTCCACTACCAGTCATCGCAACCAGTTGTTTTTTGGGCACTCCATTTAGTTCAAGTCAAATGATTGAAACTAAATAAAGTTCCAGCCTTTTCCATAAGTCATAATGGTGATGTTTTCTTTTATTTTATCATCAATTTGGTGGTCCAAGATTCTACAAGGTACAAGCATCTAATAAATACATTTTTAATTGATTGGCTTGGCTTTGTATTTTTGTAGTGTTGTGTTAATTTTTTTAAGTGCAACGCCCAAGAGAACTAATACAACCCCTTCCTGGGTTATGCTATCCCAATTTGGCACTAATTTTTGGTGGGTTTTGTAGAATGTTAAGGACATCCAAACACAAGAGTAGGTACTACAATAATCAGTCCTATAAAATGTTTAAAGCTCTGTGTACTGTGTCAGTGCTATAATATAGGGATGGGACGAACGGACCCCTGTTCGGGTCGCACCAGAACTTTCAGACACCCGAATAACGAACCCCATTAAAGTCAATGGGACCTGACCCTCAAAAATCAAAAGTGCCCGTTTTGAAGGCTTATATGTAAGTAATTGGGCATACATTGGTTATAGGGGTCCGGGTGCTGCCCTGGGAGATGTGTATCAAAAAAAAAAAAGAATTTGTAAATAACGTAATTTTTAAATGAGCAATGATTTTTTGATTTTTAATGTGAAAGCCTAAAAATGAAAAATTCTTTCCAATATAGTGCCTGGGGGTTCCCCTTAGTCTACCTGTAAAGTGGCAGATCTGTACCATGTCTAGAATCTGCTTCAGCAATAATTGCAATTATAAAGCCAACAAAAATGACATTTACCCTGCAAGCTGCCTTTATTTTGCTCAGCATCAACTGGGGAGCCAGTGTGTATGATGAGGCCACAATGTAGTGCACTGGGAACAAGATTTTTTTGGATACATTCTGGTGTCATTTTGACTTTGGATAGAAGTGACAGGGGCGTAAAAATTGGTCTTTGGGTGTTGGTGGCGCCTTCCCACCGTAACCCTATAGAGGTCATCTTGATGAAAGCAAGAACTGGCCTTGCTGTAAAAAATTACAATGATATGCACCTGTCAAACACTGTGACACTGTGGTTAGCAGCAGTCAGAATTAGTTAAAAGATATTGGGCCTTATTTTGTAACTTATAAAGAAACCCCAAATGCATTCAATATTTAGCAATGCATGCACTCAGGTCTATAAAGACTGAAAGAATAGTCTAGTATGGAAATGACTCTTTAAAAATTCAAGTAGGCTTATCTTTCCTACTGGGAGACAGTACAGAACTTAGTCCAAACTTTCTGCTTTGATTCACGGCTAATATTACAACACTCTGCTACCAGGAGACATCACTTTTTTCAACTGGAAAATTATGAAAGATATTTGAGACACAGAAAAGTTTGCGTGATGAAATGTTTAGTATGAGCTTATTTAACCCTTAAAATGGCTTTTTTCATCTTGTCAGGCCAAACAAAATAAGACTTATACCGCGTCCACACGGTCGGAATTTCTGACAACAAATGTTCGATGTGAGCTTGTTGTCGAAAATTCCGACCGTGTTTAGGCTCCATCGGACATTTGCTGTCGGAATTTCCGACAACAAATGCTTGAGAGCTGGATCTTAAATTTTCCGACAACAAAATTTGTTGTCAGAAATTCTGAGCGTGTGTAGACAATTCCGACGCACAAGTCCACGCATGCTCAGAATCAAGCAGAAGAGCCGCACTGGCTATTGAACTTAATTTTTCTCGGCTCATTGTACGTGTTGTACATCACCACGTTCTTGACGTTCGGAATTTCCGACAACATTTGTGCGACGTGTGTATCCAAGACAAGTTTGAGCCAACATCCATCGACAATAAACCCACGGTTTTGTTGTCGGAATGTCCGATCGTGTGTACGCGGCATAAGGGTGTAAAGTAAACTTTGAAAAGTTTTTATTTTAGAGAAAGATCTGTTGTGGAAGACTAAAGAAAAAAGACTGTGAGATTACATTTTTCATTTTTTTTATCAGAATATAGTTAAAGAGTGTTTATTTAATAAATAATTTAAAAGACCCTTAGCCAGTATGGGCAGGGGATGTTTACTTTTAATACATTTTTTTTTCTTTTTGTTCGCCTATCTCTGTATCCATATCTATTTTAACTATTGTTCAGCTGTGGTTGTTATACTGTGAGACCAATTTATATAGCAACCTAAAGTTGGTCATACATGCTAGATTGAATAAGAGAAATCCATAGATTTCCCCCATTCACAATAAACAGCGTGAATGGATGAATCTTCCACAATTGTCAATCGTATTCTGATAGCCAGCACCTGCGGCTGTCAGAGTATTCAAACAGAAACTACAGCTGATTGGTTGATGTTACTATTTTGTATTAAAAGTTTGTCAAAACACCATTTTGTATCAAAGTTTGTCAAGTGGGGCGGTTTTGGTAAGGCCATCCATGGCTTGAAATTTAGCAAATTCACTGGATTTGCCTGAAATTTAAGCTGTGCATGGCTAGCTTAATTGTAGCTATACCTCTGCTTAACAAGTGTGCAATTTATTTTTCTTGTTTACAGACTCTGAAAGAAGCAAAGACCATTCATTCTGATGGAATATGTGAAAAAAGAGGAAGTAGGAAATTTGTCTCATGACTTTGACAGATCTCCTAACCCGGACTGTTTTCTGTAGCATTATGCACAGAACACCAATGCCCCGTACACACGGTCGGACTTTGTTCGGACATTCCGACAACAAAATCCTAGGATTTTTTCCGACGGATGTTGGATCAAACTTGTCTTGCATACACACGGTCACACAAAGTTGTCGGAAAATCCGATCATTCTAAACACTGTGACGTAAAACACGTACGTCGGGACTATAAACGGGGCAGTGGCCAATAGCTTTCATCTCTTTATTTATTCTGAGCATGCGTGGCACTTTGTCCGTCGGATTTGTGTACACACGATCGGAACTTCCGACAATGGATTTTGTTGTCGGAAAATTTTATATCCTGCTCTCAAACTTTGTGTGTCGGAAAATCCGATGGAAAATGTCCGATGGAGCCCACACACGGTCGGAATTTCCGACAACACGCTCCGATTTGACATTTTCCATCGGAAAATCCGACCGTGTGTACGGGGCATTAGAATATAGTAGTACTTTTTTTTTCTCTTTTGTCTGTCGGACAAAAGTCCAAAGTACAAACATGCATGCTTGGAAGCAGAAGCAGTCGGTCTTGTAAATTAGTGTTTGTAATGGAGAATTAACATTCGTGACGTGGCAAATTATGAAATCTCCAAATGCAGCGCACATTCTCTTCTTCTTTAATGGGATAATAATGAAGCTGTTTTGCTGGTGATACTGATGGAATTATTGCAAATGAATTTTCAAAGGCTTTTTTTTCTAGTGATATCAAGAATAATATTATTATGTTTTTTTTTTTTTTTTATTATTATTTGGGCAAGTTACCACAACATCATTATCCCGTAGTTTTTAAGATCAAAGATACAACTATGTTGGTGTCCCTTGTCAATTTTACATTGTATTTTTTAAAATGTAACTGCCTACTCCCAAACTGTCATTTGAAGTAAAACACATAGCCAAGTATAATTCTACACAATTTTTTTTATTGCGCATTAAAAAAATAATAATAAAAAATTAGACATGCTATCTGCCAATAGAACTTAACCAAAAAGTTTATTCTATGCATCCAAAAATATAGAAAATGTACCAAATCAAATCATTATTCAACCAAAAAAATAATGTCAAAGCAATAACTCCAAGGCCAATAATAAATAACACGTTATCTCCTCCGATTCTGTAACATGTCTGGTTGACGAACGGCCGTTCAGAAATGAACTGAAAAGCACGAAATGAAAACCGCGAACTGAAAAGCGCTAAATGAAAAACGCGAAAAGAAAATTGCGAATCAACACTCACCAAACTTCTATTAGCACGAAATTAGCAGAAGGAGCCCAAAGGGTGGTGCTAAAGAGCTGAAAAACCACATAGTACGTCTAGTACATCACTACGTTCGTAATTGTTGGCCAACATTTGTGTGACTGTGTGTATGCAAGACAAGTTGGAGCCAATGCCCTTCGGACAAAATTCCACGGTTTTGTTGGCGGAAAGTCCGATCGTGTGTACGAGGCATTAGTCTTCAAATAGTGCAGTCCTCCCCCACCACAATACTTTAAACTGCTCACCTTGTGGTATTGACCTCAATGTTAAAAAGAGGCCATAAAGTGCCTGTATTCCCTCCTGGGATAGTAATATGGCAATGGTCTCCTCCGCAGATCTCCCAAATTTAAGCAGCTCACAAGAGTTTCTCATCCACTCAGAAGGTACATATAAAGACAAAACCTCTCATAGTGCTCACTGACAGTTTTTTTTTTTTTCAATAATCAGGTATAAATACACTCAGATAAATTAAACTCTTTAGTGAAAGTACTAGCCTCAATACCACCACATAAATGATATTATCTGGCTCATCGCTCGCTGTTGCTGTTGTATTGCATATTTCTGATATTTGTGATAAGATTTCCTCTCTTTATTTATTCTGAGCATGCGTGGCACTTTGTCCATCGGATTTGTTTACACACGATCGGAATTTCCGACAACATATTTTGTTGTCGAAAAATTTTATATCCTGCTCTCAAACTTTGTGTGTCGGAAAATCCAATGGAAAATGTGTGATGGAGCCTACACACGGTCGGAATTTCCGACAACAAGGTCCTAGCATTCATTTTTCGTGTGTACGGGGCATTAGAAAGACACCATAGACCCCACACCATGTCCTGCATGAAAGTGTAAAGTAGTGTAATGACTGTGATGTCCCGTGGAGAGCGGTGCCTGTTCTCTGTTATGAATCAGCCCCTCTGCGTTTTAACAATTACTATCATGATTTTTTTTCCTGTTCCAAGTACTCATATTTCTTCAATTCATGCACACAAAATTGGTTAAAGAAAAACAAAAAAGCTAAGTTTTTATATCTACATACACAGTGACTCTATTCTGTGCTCCTCTGAACTAGAGGTACATTAAAATAAACTGGTGCTGAAAAGAAATCCATAAGGACTGTAATATAGGAACAGCCATTGCTTTCTTATTTTTGAAGGTGTAGCCTCCATCTTTATTTCTTTCGCTACCTGGTGAGTCTTTGATCTCAAATGATCATGTGCATATCAGGTGCCCAAACACTTGGAGGTGGGTTGTGGAACAAGACTAAACAAATGGCCAGGATTCCCTTTATCTAGTCCTAACTCTTGTCCAAGATAAGGTTCTGATATAGATGTTAATGGGGGATCTCCAGACAAAGGCAAAGGCATTGTTTGTTTTTTTTGGGGTTTTTTTCATTAAAGGCCTTGTCAAAAACTGTGTGTGTGTGTTTATTTACTTTCACGTTTTTCTTAATTGATAGTGGGCACGCTTATTGTTAAATGAGAATTTCAGATTCAAAAAGCCTTTCACCTGCAGACCACCTCCACCATTGGTCAAGGGTTCTGGATTCTCATCAACATAGGGACAAGGTGCTTTTCCAGGGGTATCCCCCCTGACAAGGTACCCCCCTACATGAGGGCATGTGGAATTGTATGGTTCAAGAAGGGGCCGCACACTCATCTTCTCTTTCCTGGCCTGCCAGGCTGCATGCCTCGCATTTCTTCCCTTTTTCTGTGTGGAATTTGGAGGGGGAACCCAACACATTTTTTTTTTTGCACAGTCCCCACCCTTTTATTTACCCTCTGCTGCCAGCCAGGTATCCCCGGCTTACTGCTCAATGAGACGGGACGGGAAGCTCTCACATTTGGTAACGCTCTGCTTTCCATGAGGTTCGACTCAACTGAACACAAATTTAGTTTGCTGAACTTTCGATTAAGCAAAATTTGGTCTGATACTAGCTTTGGACAATCATGCCATCTCATTCCTATTCATCAAGCAGGGGGATACCTACTAATCAGGGTTATCTTTAGCACATTTTTGATACAGCTCCTTTGTGACCTCCCTGCTGTCATTGAATTTAATATACTGTATGTCTATATCTGTGTGAGGTAGCAGGAGAGCATAATCAATACATTGCTAAGGACCAGACCTGTTGACAGATAGATGGAGATTTACCTAATCTGGTGCACTCAGAATCTGGTGCAGTCGTGCATGGTAGCCAATCAGCTTAGAACTTCAGCTTGTTCAATTAAGCTTTGGCAACAAAACCTGGAAGCTGATTGGTTTCTGTGCAGAGTTGCACCAGAGTTTGCACTCTCCAGTTTTGGTAAATAACCCCCTTAGTGTCGGGGGTGGGCATCAGTTCATAGAATTATCTTTTACCTTAGTTTTCCTGCAAACTTCTCTGTCATCAGTAGCTCAACGGTCATTTTCAGCATCTCAGATCTCAGGACCCTAATGTAAATTTTTGTGTGCATTTAGCACTTCCACTGCCACAACAAGCAAGTGCTGAAAAAAAACAAGTATAGTAACAATAATAACCCTCACAATATTTTAAATTATGACATAAATTTTAGTACTGTAAAGAATCAGAGTCTATAAACATCTGTGCGTTGAAAAATGCGATATGTGTTTTTTTTAAATACATATTGCGATTTTAGTGCAACTTTAATGCATGTGTTTAAATTAAAAGCAATGCATAATTCATTTTTTGTGCATTTTGCTTGCGTTTTGCATGTGTTTCCTCCCTGGGCACCTGGGAAAATTAACATGTGACTAAAAAGATGCAGTTAAAAAAAGTGTCTTGCGTTTTTGGTGCTTTACTATTAACTATAATAGAAGGTGCATTTTTGGTGTGTTTTTCACAAAATGCAATGCAGCAAGCAGGACTTTTCAAAATCACAGCACACTGCAGCACTCAAATGTGAACAATTACATAGCATTTAAAGGGAACTCTTTTAGATTCACTTTTGGCACACTGGGAAGATACGTTTTAGAGCATCAAAAGTGCACAGATGTGAACATGCCCTTACAATTCTAATACAAGCGTCTTTAAGCTGTGGCTTCTTTTTTTTTGGGGCAGAACTACAAACAGCTATCTTGTTTGTTTTTACCTGAAAGCTGAAAGACAAGAGTTTTTACAACCTCAGGAAAACTGAGTTACGCATACAGGTTTAATTTCAGAGCTGACTGGGATGACCAGAAACTCTAAGGGGAGAAATTCTATACTGAAAAATAATAATAAACTGTTCCGCGCAAAAAATAAATAAATAGATACAGACCAACAGAAATATTCAATTCCTATACGTGCAAACCGAAAAATGGATATAAAATACAACTACTTTTTCTTATTACATCCTCTAACATAATTAATTATTTGCTCCTATATTTTCAGACAACCCGAGTCTCCCGAGAGTCGCGGGAGTCTCCCGCATTTGGCTGTGGGCTTCCGGACACCTGCGAGCGCTGGGCGATCTCCCATCCGGGCTCTGTCCCGCCCCCTCCCCCTTCCCTGGCCACAGACAAAAGACAGAGCAGGCTGAGCAGGCCAAATGGAGTACGGCTGTCGCTGCCGCTCGGACTGCTCTGTCTTCTGTCCGTGACCAGGGGAGGGGGCAGGACAGAGCCGGGAGCGCTCCGCTGGTGGACGCTGAGGCTACGCTGGTGGAAACTGATGAGCGGGCACTGAAGGACACTGATGGGCTACCCCCTTAGTCTACCTGTAAAGTGGCAGATCTGTACCATGTTTAGAATCTGCTTCAGCAATAATTGCAATTATAAAGGCAACAAAAATGACATTTTCCCTGCAAGCTGTCTTTATTTTGCTCAGCATCAACTGGGGAGCCAGTGTGAATGATGAGGCCACAATGTATTGCACTGGGAACAAGATTAGAGATTTTTTTGGATACATTCTGGTGTCACTTTGACTTTGGATAGAGGTGATGGGTGCGTAAAAATTGGTCTTTGGGTGTCGGTGGCGCCTTCCCACCGTAACCCTATAGAGGTCATCTTGATGAAAGCAAGAACTGGCCTTGCTGTAAAAAATTGCAATAATATGCACCTGTCAAACACTGTGACACTGTGGTTAGCAGCAGTCAGAATTAGTTAAAAGATATTGGGCCTTATTTTGTAACTTATAAAAAAACTCCAAATGCCTTCAATATTTAGCAATACATGTACTCAGGTCTATAAAGACTGAAAGAATAGTCTAGTATGGAAATGACTCTTTAAAAATTCAAGTAGGCTTATCTTTCCTACTGGGAGACAGTACAGAACTTAGTCCAAACTTTCTGCTTTGATTCACGGCTAATATTACAACACTCTGCTACCGGGAGACATCACTTTTTTCAACTGGAAAATTATGAAAGATATTTGAGACACAAAAAAGTTTGCGTGATGAAATGTTTAGTATGAGCTTATTTAACCCTTAAAATGGCTTTTTTTCATCTTGTCAGGCCATACAAAATAAGATTTATACCGCGTCCACACGGTCGGAATTTCCGACAACAAATGTTCGATGTGAGCTTGTTGTCAGAAACTCCGACCGTGTGTAGGCTCCATCGGACATTTGCTGTCGGAATTTCCGACAACAAATGCTTGAGAGCTGGATCTTAAATTTTCCGACAACAAAATTTGTTGTCAGAAATTCTGAGCGTGTGTAGACAATTCCGACGCACAAGTCCACGCATGCTCAGAATCAAGCAGAAGAGCCGCACTGGCTATTGAACTTAATTTTTCTCGGCTCATTGTACGTGTTGTACATCACCACGTTCTTGACGTTCGGAATTTCCGACAACATTTGTGCGACGTGTGTATCCAAGACAAGTTTGAGCCAACATCCATCGACAATAAACCCACGGTTTTGTTGTCGGAATGTCCGATCGTGTGTACGCGGCATAAGGGTTTAAAGTAAGCTTTGAAAAGTTTTTATTTTAGAGAAAGATCTGTTGTGGAAGACTAAAGAAAAAAGACTGTGAGATTACATTTTTCATTTTTTTTATCAGAATATAGTTAAAAGAGTGTTTATTTAATAAATAATTTAAAAGACCCTTAGCCAGTATGGGCAGGGGATGTTTACTTTTAATACATTTTTTTTTCTTTTTGTTCGCCTATCTCTGTATCCATATCTATTTTAACTATTGTTCAGCTGTGGTTGTTATACTGTGAGACCAATTTATATAGCAACCTAAAGTTGGTCATACATGCTAGATTGAATAAGAGAAATCCATAGATTTCCCCCATATTATTATGTTTTTTTTTTTTTTTTTATTATTTGGGCAAGTTACCACAACATCATTATCCCGTAGTTTTTAAGATCAAAGATACAACTATGTTGGTGTCCCTTGTCAATTTTACATTGTATTTTTTAAAATGTAACTGCCTACACCCAAACTGTCATTTGAAGTAAAACACATAGCCAAGTATAATTCTACACAATTTTTTTTATTGCGCATTAAAAAAATAATAATAAAAAATTAGACATGCTATCTGCCAATAGAACTTAACCAAAAAGTTTATTCTATGCATCCAAAAATATAGAAAATGTACCAAATCAAATCATTATTCAACCAAAAAAATAATGTCAAAGCAATAACTCCAAGGCCAATAATAAATAACACGTTATCTCCTCCGATTCTGTAACATGTCTGGTTGACGAACGGCCGTTCAGAAATGAACTGAAAAGCACGAAATGAAAACCGAGAACTGAAAAGCGCTAAATGAAAAACGCGAAAAGAAAATTGCGAATCAACACTCACCAAACTTCTATTAGCACGAAATTAGCAGAAGGAGCCCAAAGGGTGGTGCTAAAGAGCTGAAAAACCACATAGTACGTCTAGTACGTCACTACGTTCGTAATTGTTGGCCAACATTTGTGTGACTGTGTGTATGCAAGACAAGTTGGAGCCAATGCCCTTCGGACAAAATTCCACGGTTTTGTTGGCGGAAAGTCCGATCGTGTGTACGAGGCATTAGTCTTCAAATAGTGCAGTCCTCCCCCACCACAATACTTTAAACTGCTCACCTTGTGGTATTGACCTCAATGTTAAAAAGAGGCCATAAAGTGCCTGTATTCCCTCCTGGGATAGTAATATGGCAATGGTCTCCTCCGCAGATCTCCCAAATTTAAGCAGCTCACAAGAGTTTCTCATCCACTCAGAAGGTACATATAAAGACAAAACCTCTCATAGTGCTCACTGACAGTTTTTTTTTTTTTCAATAATCAGGTATAAATACACTCAGATAAATTAAACTCTTTATTGAAAGTACTAGCCTCAATACCACCACATAAATGATATTATCTGGCTCATCGCTCGCTGTTGCTGTTGTATTGCATATTTCTGATATTTGTGATAAGATTTCCTCTCTTTATTTATTCTGAGCATGCGTGGCACTTTGTCCATCGGATTTGTTTACACACGATCGGAATTTCCGACAACATATTTTGTTGTCGAAAAATTTTATATCCTGCTCTCAAACTTTGTGTGTCGGAAAATCCAATGGAAAATGTGTGATGGAGCCTACACACGGTCGGATTTTCCGACAACAAGGTCCTAGCATTCATTTTTCGTGTGTACGGGGCATTAGAAAGACACCATAGACCCCACACCATGTCCTGCATGAAAGTGTAAAGTAGTGTAATGACTGTGATGTCCCGTGGAGAGCGGTGCCTGTTCTCTGTTATGAATCAGCCCCTCTGCGTTCTAACAATTACTATCATGATTTTTTTTTCCTGTTCCAAGTACTCATATTTCTTCAATTCATGCACACAAAATTGGTTAAAGAAAAACAAAAAAGCTAAGTTTTTATATCTACATACACAGTGACTCTATTCTGTGCTCCTCTGAACTAGAGGTACATTAAAATAAACTGGTGCTGAAAAGAAACCCATAAGGACTGTAATATAGGAACAGCCATTGCTTTCTTATTTTTGAAGGTGTAGCCTCCATCTTTATTTCTTTCGCTACCTGGTGAGTCTTTGATCTCAAATGATCATGTGCATATCAGGTGCCCAAACACTTGGAGGTGGGTTGTGGAACAAGACTAAACAAATGGCCAGGATTCCCTTTATCTAGTCCTAACTCTTGTCCAAGATAAGGTTCTGATATAGATGTTAATGGGGGATCTCCAGACAAAGGCAAAGGCATTGTTTGTTTTTTTGGGGGTTTTTTTCATTAAAGGCCTTGTCAAAAACTGTGTGTATGTGTTTATTTACTTTCACGTTTTTCTGAATTGATAGTGGGCACGCTTATTGTTAAATGAGAATTTCAGATTCAAAAAGCCTTTCACCTGCAGACCACCTCCACCATTGGTCAAGGGTTCTGGATTCTCATCAACATAGGGACAAGGTGCTTTTCCAGGGGTATCCCCCCTGACAAGGTACCCCCCTACATGAGGGCATGTGGAATTGTATGGTTCAAGAAGGGGCCGCACACTCATCTTCTCTTTCCTGGCCTGCCAGGCTGCATGCCTCGCATTTCTTCCCTTTTTCTGTGTGGAATTTGGAGGGGGAACCCAACACATTTTTTTTTTTGCACAGTCCCCACCCTTTTATTTACCCTCTGCTGCCAGCCAGGTATCCCCGGCTTACTGCTCAATGAGACGGGACGGGAAGCTCTCACATTTGGTAACGCTCTGCTTTCCATGAGGTTCGACTCAACTGAACACAAATTTAGTTTGCTGAACTTTCGATTAAGCAAAATTTGGTCTGATACTAGCTTTGGACAATCATGCCATCTCATTCCTATTCATCAAGCAGGGGGATACCTACTAATCAGGGTTATCTTTAGCACATTTTTGATACAGCTCCTTTGTGACCTCCCTGCTGTCATTGAATTTAATATACTGTATGTCTATATCTGTGTGAGGTAGCAGGAGAGCATAATCAATACATTGCTAAGGACCAGACCTGTTGACAGATAGATGGAGATTTACCTAATCTGGTGCACTCAGAATCTGGTGCAGTCGTGCATGGTAGCCAATCAGCTTAGAACTTCAGCTTGTTCAATTAAGCTTTGGCAACAAAACCTGGAAGCTGATTGGTTTCTGTGCAGAGTTGCACCAGAGTTTGCACTCTCCAGTTTTGGTAAATAACCCCCTTAGTGTCGGGGGTGGGCATCAGTTCATAGAATTATCTTTTACCTTAGTTTTCCTGCAAACTTCTCTGTCCTCAGTAGCTCAACGGTCATTTTCAGCATCTCAGATCTCAGGACCCTAATGTAAATTTTTGTGTGCATTTAGCACTTCCACTGCCACAACAAGCAAGTGCTGAAAAAAAACAAGTATAGTAACAATAATAACCCTCACAATATTTTAAATTATGACATAAATTTTTGTACTGTAAAGAATCAGAGTCTATAAACATCTGTGCGTTGAAAAATGTGATATGTGTTTTTTTTAAATACATATTGCGATTTTAGTGCAACTTTAATGCATGTGTTTAAATTAAAAGCAATGCATAATTCATTTTTTGTGCATTTTGCTTGCGTTTTGCATGTGTTTCCTCCCTGGGCACCTGGGAAAATTAACATGTGACTAAAAAGATGCAGTTAAAAAAAGTGTCTTGCGTTTTTGGTGCTTTACTATTAACTATAATAGAAGGTGCAACTTTGGTGTGTTTTTCACAAAATGCAATGCAGCAAGCAGGACTTTTCAAAATCACAGCACACTGCAGCACTCAAATGTGAACAATTACATAGCATTTAAAGGGAACTCTTTTAGATTCACTTTTGGCACACTGGGAAGATACGTTTTAGAGCATCAAAAGTGCACAGATGTGAACATGCCCTTACAATTCTAATACAAGCGTTTTTCTTATTACATCCTCTAACATAATTAATTATTTGCTCCTATATTTTCAGACAACCCGAGTCTCCCGAGAGTCGCGGGAGTCTCCCGCATTTGGCTGTGGGCTTCCGGACACCTGCGAGCGCTGGGCGATCTCCCATCCGGGCTCTGTCCCGCCCCCTCCCCCTTCCCTGGCCACAGACAAAAGACAGAGCAGGCTGAGCAGGCCAAATGGAGTACGGCTGTCGCTGCCGCTCGGACTGCTCTGTCTTCTGTCCGTGACCAGGGGAGGGGGCAGGACAGAGCCGGGAGCGCTCCGCTGGTGGACGCTGAGGCTACGCTGGTGGAAACTGATGAGCGGGCACTGAAGGACACTGATGGGCTGCACTGGTAGGCACTGATGAGGTGGCACTGATGAACACTGATGAGCTGCACTGATGGACACTGATGAGCTGCACTGATGGACACTGATGAGCTGCACTGGTGGGCACTGATGGGCTGCACCGATGGGCTGCACTGGTGGGTCTGATGGACTGCACTGGTAGTCACTGATAGGGTGGCACTGATGGACACTGATGAGATAGCACTGATGGGCTGCACTGGTGGGCACTGATGAGGTGGCACTGATAGGCTGCATTGGTGGGCACTGATGAGGTGGCACTGACGGACACTGATAGGCTACACTGGTGGGCACTGATTAGGTGGCACTGAAGGACACTGATAGACTGCGATAATGGACACTGATAGGCTGCACTGGTGGGCACTGATGAGGTGGCACTGATGAACACTGATAGGCTGCACTTATGGGCACTGATAAGGTGGCACTGAAGGACACTGATTGACACTTATAGGCTGCACTGACGGACACTGATAGGCTGCACTGCTGGGCACCAATGAGGTGGCACTGATGGGCTGCACTGGTGGGTACTGATGAGCTGCACTGGTGGGCACTGATGAGGTGGCACTGATGGGCACTGATAGGCTGTACTGAAGGACACTGATTGGCATTGATAGGCTGATACTGATGGGCACTGATAAGGTGGCACTGAAGGACACTGATTGACACTGTTAGGCTGCACTGATTGACACTGATAGGCTGCACTGGTGGGCACTGATGAGGTGACACTGATGGACTGCACTGGTGGGCAGTGATGGGATGCACCAGTGGGCACTGTTGAGGTGGCATGGATGGGCACTGATAAGCTGCATTGATGTGCACTGATTAGGTGGCACTGAAGGACACTGATACGCTGCACTGGTGGGCACTAATGAGGTGGCACTGATGGGCTGCACTGGTGGGCACTGATGAGGTGGCACTGAAAGACACTGATTAACACTGATAGTCTGCACTGGTGCACACTGATGAGGTGGCACTGAAGGACACTGATGGGCTGCACTGGTGGGCACTGATGAGGTGGCACGAATGGACACTGATGGTCACCGATAGGTTGCACTGATGAACATTGATGGGCTGAGCTGGTAGGCACTGATGAGGTGGCACAGATGGACACTGATAGGCTGCATTTAATTGGCACTTGTAAGGCTGCATTTCACGGGGGGGGGGGGGGGGGGGGGGTTCTGGGCACGGCACAGGCACAAAGCGTCACCTCCCTGAAATTAGTTTTTGAAGGTTGGGATGTCTGTATTTTATGTGCAGATATCATATAATCAATGAAGTGCAATACGTTCAAATCAATAAACAATATATGTACAGAATAGAAAATATATATAAAACATTTTGAGTCTATTTGTTGTAAGATTGGGGTGATCAGACTCAAGCGGTAAGTGCGTTTTCAATGAGTGCGTCAGTCCAAAACTATATTTTTAAGGGCCTGGTAGCCCACTTTTATTTGACCACTTCAATACCAGGCACTTAGACACCTTCCCGCCCAGGCCAATTTTCAGCTTTCAGCGCTGTCGCAATTTGAATGACAACTGCGTGGTCATGCTACACTGTACTCATACAATTTTTTTATCATTTTGTTCCCACAAATAGAGCTTTCTTTTAGTGGTATTTGATCAATCACCTCTGCGGTTTTTATTTTTTGCGCAACAGGCACTGATATGGCTGCACTGATGGGCACTGATACGGCGGCGCTGATGGGCACCGATGAGGTGGCACCAATGAGGTGGCACTGATGAGGTGGCACTGACGGGCACTGATGATGGACACTGATAGGCGGCACTGATGGGCACTGATAGGTGGCACTGATGGGCACTGATAGGTGGCACTGGTATGCGGCACTGATGGGCACTCATAGGTGCCACCGATGGGCAATCATAGGTGGCACTGATGGGCACTCGTAGGCTCTTTACCAAGATTGGTGGAGCGGTGTGTCAGACTGACACACCGCTCCACCGATCGCCGCGATGCGCGCCCCCGCGGATGCACGGTGGCATTTTATCCTGCTGGACGTCATATGACGCCCAGTCAGGATAACTGAACCACTGCCCGGTCGTCATCTGCTATGGGTTAACCACTTCCCATCCACGCTATAGCCGAAAGATGGCTGCAGCGCGGACCTACTTTGCTTGAGTGGCCTGTGCGCGGCCTGTGCGCCCCCTGTGCGCTCTGAGATCAGTGAGTATATGAGCTTCAGCTGATCACAGTTTGGAGTAAGGGGTCGATCCCGACCCCTTACCACGTAATCAGCTGTCAGCCAATGACAGCTGATCATTTGATGTAAACAGAGCCGATAATCGGCTATTTTTTCTCAAAAAAGTGGATCACCGGCGGCTGTGCGAGGGACATCAATCCCGATCATGGAGAGCCTCTGCAGAGCCTTCTGTGCCCACCTGTGCCACCTACCAGTGTCCACCAGGGCCACCTACCAGTGCCCACAGTACCACCAATCAGTGCCCACAGTGTCACCTATCAGTGCCCACCGTGCCACCTATAAATGTCACCAATCAGTGCCTCATCACCAGTGCTGCCTATCAATACCACCTACCAGTGCCCATCAGTGTCACCTACCACTGTCCATCAGTGCCACCTACCAGTGCCCATCAGTGCCACCTATTAGTGCCCATCAGTGACATCTATCAGTGCACATCAGTGCCACTCATTAGTGCCACCCATCAGTGCCACCCATCAGGGCCCATCAGTGCCGTCTTATCAGTGCCCATCAGTACCGTCTTATCAGTACCTATCAGTGTCGCCTTATCTGTGCCTAGCAGTGCAGCCCATCAGTGCAGCCCATCAGTGCAGCCCATCAATGCAGCCCATCAGTGCCCATCAGTGCAGCCTCATCAGCGAATATCAATGAAGGTGAAAAAAAAGTGGGGATTAAATACCACCAAAAGAAAGCTCCATTTGTGTGAAAAAAATGATAAAAATTTCATTTGAGAATGGTATAGCATGACCGCACAATTGTCATTCAAACTGTGACAGCGCTGAAAGCTAAAAATTGGTCTGGGCAGGAGGGGGGTTTAAGTGCCCAGTAAGCAACTGGTTAAAAGAATGGAAAAGTTCACAAAAGACATCAGTAGCCCACGCAGGGGGTTCCACCATTACTGTATCTTGCACAATCAGAATATTTCTGCCTCCTGGCTTACTCTCTTGCCACATGTCTGCTTCAGGCCACAAGCTTAGGCCTTTGGTCTGCTCCTTAGACCAAAAGAGTTCCTTAGAGTCAAGCTCTCTTATAGCTTACTCACAATCAGCTCCTTTCTGCTCTGTCACAGACTACTGCAGACATGCACACTCTGGCTGCCCCCATGCAGCCTCTGAATCCTGCAGAGGAATGGGAGTCCACCTGACTCCCATGCACAGACCTCCTGTCTGTTGGGTGGGGCCCTGAGCCATAGTCAGGTCACAGCTAAATAGCCCAGCACACAGCGTGCCTGTTTCTTCAAAATCTGTCATAAACCAGCAATCTTCCAGATAGCAGAGGGTCCCACTGCCACAATGTCCATTCAATATACACATGTATTAGTTAGATTCTATTTTCCTTTGGAAAACAGTCCTTTTCACCAGTGAGAATTTAATTTCTTGTGTATTATGGATTTGTTTGTGCATGTAGTTCTTCAAACCCACCACCAATATCATACCGCTCTTCTAGGGCGGTCCCGATTTACTGTATATGGGGTCAATCACACTTTTTTCCTTTTTTGTTATAGGGTTTCAATATTCCTCTGTATGTCTCCTTAATTAACAGCCTGGGTGTTAGAAAGTTAATCCATTGATATCCTGGCTCATCTTCATATATTCTTGCAAATTAGCCCCAGAAAAGAATAATGCTAATAGTGCTCACTGAAAATAATGATATATTTTTGGTAAAATGTAAGAAATCCACTCACATAATGCATAAATAAAAATTGCCTGTATGTACCCTTAAAGATGCAGCCTTTGTGTACCTCCAACAAAATGGCGTTCTGCTTAATCTTCCTCCTTTCCCTACGCATTACGTCATCACATCACGTGACTTCGTCAGTTGCAAAAAATTCTACAGCTAAACAGATTCTCCTTACCGTACAGCCTGCAAAGGAGAATTTGTGAATAGCAACAACAATTCTGAAGTCTTCTACTGTGCATCTGACAACAATTCTGCAGTCTCCTCCTGTACATCTGACACCAGCTGTTTTTGGTTGGAAATGTCTCACAAGGGTTTCAGGATCAGTGTCAAGAGCAACTTCTGCAATCCTAATGATACATTACTGGATTTGTGTTATCTCTACATGCATATACATTTTCTTTACCTAATTTGCCTCAAGAAAACCCCTAATGGTGCTCCCTTTCACCCCAGGCCCCATAGCAACTATATGGGCTACTATGACTATTGTTACACTACTATCAAAAATTAATGAAACAGTGGTAAGAATGTTGCCCTGGAACCTCCTTAAAAGACCTGTTTTGAAAGATTCTCGTAACATGTGACCCCGCCCCCTTCTCACACCACGAAGAAAACCATAGGGAAGTCCCTGTGAAGTCCCCGTGCGCCAGAGGGGGCAGGGTCACCGGGTGGCTCCGCCCTCAGTTATATAAGAACTGCCAGAAGAACAGAAGTGTCACACAGCAGGAACCTCCCATGGATACGGATCATCTGGAGAACGAAGCGGGGGAGAAGACGTGAGAGGAAGATGCGGACGAGAAGACCGAAGGAAGAAGCAGAGGATCGGAGGAAGAAACAGGGGAAGAACAAGATGGAGGAAGAAAACCGAATGAAGACCAGAAGAAGATGGAAGAAGAAGCGGGACATTAATAAAGGAATTGTCAAAAACCGTCTCTTGTCTTTTTTAACAATTTTGACACGTTTTTGTGAAATGGTAGGGGTACATCTGTACCCCCATCACCATTTCACACAGGCGGGCAGGATCTGGGGGTCCCTGTTAAAGGGGACTTCCAGATTCCGATAATCCCCCCGCCTGCAGACCCTCACAACCACCGGGCAAGGGTTGTGGGGATGAGGCCCTTGTCTCCATCAACATGGGGACATCCTCCCCATGTTGAGGGCATGTGGCCTGGTGCGGTTCAGGAGGGGGGGGCGCTTTCTCGTCTCCCCCTCTTTTCCTGCTGCCTGCCAGGTTGCGTGCTCGGGTAAGGGTCTGGTATGGATTTTTAGGGGGACCCCCACGCCATTTTTTTTTAAAATTTTGGCACGGGGTTCCCCTTAAAATCCATACCAGACCTGAAGGGTTTGGTATGGATTTTGAGGGGGACCCCCACACCATTTTTTTTTTAAATTTTGATTCGGGGTTCCCCTTAATATTCAAACCAGACCCAAAGGGCCTGGTAATGCACTGTGGGGGAATCCCAGGCCATTTTTTTCAATGACTTTTATGAGTATTGCAGAGACCCAACAACTCATTATATCTGGCGGCGCTACCACTAGTACTTTTAACCACTTCAATACCAGGCACTTTCCCTTCTTAAAATAAGTACGTTTTCTCCTTCACTGATGGGCACTGATACGGTGGCACTGATGGGCACTGACGATTGGCACTGATAGGCACTTATAGGTGGCACTGATGGGCATTGATAGGCGGCACTGATGGTCACTCATGGGTGGCACTGGTGGGTACTGATAGGCGGCACTGACAGGCTGCACTGCTGGGCACTGATGGGCATTGATACGTGGCATTGATGGGTACTGTTACGTGGCACTGATAGATAGCATTTATAGGCCTTACTGATGGCACTGGCAGGCATTGCTGATGGGCACTGATTGCCAGCTACCTGGGCAATGATTGCCAGCTGCCTGGTGGTCCGGGGTGGCATACCTTTTTGAGTATCTTCATGGGGCATTCCTGGTGGTCTGGCGGCATCCTTGGTGGTCTTGGGCGGGCATCCGCAGAGGGGCTGTGCAGATAAACAATCAGCACAGACCCCCCCTGTCAGGGGAGCCGCCGATTGGCTTTCCTCTACTCGCGTATGTCAGAGGAAGTGCTGATCAATGGCTCTTCCTGTTTACATCGTGATCAGCCATGATTGGACACAGCTGATCACGTGGTAAAGAGTCTCCATTGGAGACTCTTTATCTAGATTGGAGTTGCGGTGCGTCAGACTGTCAGACCGCAACAACGATCGCCGCGATGCGCGCCCCCACTGTTATCCTGCAGGACGTCATATGATGCCCAGTCAGGATAACTGAACCACTGCCCAGCTGTCATTCTGCTATAGGCCGGGCGGGAAGTTGTTAAATGATTTTCTTTTCCTTTAGAAATGTCATTTTGCTCTCGGACTGTAGTAAACACGGCAAACATTAGCCACTTTACAGGCATACTATAGACACCCCCCAGGTACGAAATTTAAAGGAATATTTTAGTTTTATTCTTTCACTCTAAGCATTATTAAAATCACTGCTCCCGAAAAAACTTCCATTTTTAAAACTTGTTTTTGAATTGATACATGTCCCCTGGGGCAGGACCCAGGTCCCCAAACACTTTTTATGACAATAGCTTGCATATTAACCTTTAAAATTAGCACTTTTGATTTCTCCCATAGACTTTTAAAGGGTGTTCCGCGGCTTTCGAATTTGCCGCGAATACCCCAAATTGTTCGCTATTCGGCGAACGGGCGAACAGCCAATGTTCGAATCGAACTCATGTTCAACCCGAACAGACAACCCATCCCTACTGCTAATGCATCATTACTTGGCCTGCTCTGACCCGCTACTCGTACGCACCAGTGTTTGCTGTCCTAGTGGCATCGTTAGGGGGTGGCTATTGGGGCTATAGCCCCGAATCTGGGGCCCATAGCCTTGAGTGTCTTACCTAGGGTTGTCTCCATCTGCTCAGCTGGTGGCCGGGGGAGGAACATGACTAGTTAATGTTATCAGGTACAAGTTGATATCTATATTCAGCAGTTCCAACAATTTAATCATTGTCCCGACATTCACTTCTATACCAATCTGCCGGGCAATGTAATTGTCGAGAACCATAGCACAAGGATTACTCCTCCGGGACCATATGATGATTTTCGGGCTCAGTTGGAGTAATCCCTGTGCCTCAGTCACACATTGCATTGCCCGGCAGACTGGTATAGAAGTGGACGTCGGGACAATGATTAAATTGTTGGAACTTCTGAATATAGATGACAACTTGTGCCTGATAACATTAACTAGTCATGTTCCTCCCCCGGCCACCAGCTGAGCAGATGGAGCACAGAGCCCAGTCCGGTCTGGATCACCACAAGCGGTAAGCATTTGAGCTGAGGGGTTAAACAGTCCTGTTGCTTAGCCTGGCCCCCAGCTGAGCAAGTTTTTTTTATAATTGCTGCAGACAAGGGGGAGGCTCTCTGGGGACCCTGATGTAAGGGGGAGGCTCTCTGGGGACACTGTTGTAAAAGGGAGGCTCTCAGGGCACCCTGATATAAGGAGGAGCTCTCTGGGGACCCTGATATAAGGAAGAGGCTCTCTGGGGACCCTGATGTAAGGGGAGGCTTTCTGGAGACCCTGCTATAAGAGGGGCTCTCTGGGGACCCAGATGTTAGGGGAGGCTCTCTGGGGACCCTGATGTAAGGAAGAGGCTCTCTGGGGACCCTGATGTAAGGAGAGGGGCTCTCTGGGGACCCTGATGTAAGGGGAAGGCTCTCTGGGTACCCTGATGTAAGGAAGGGGCACTCTGGGGCACCCTGATGTAAGAGAAGGCTCTCTGGGGACCCTGATGTAAGGAAGGGGCTCTCTGGGGACCCTGATGTAAGAGGGAGGCTGCTGAATCAGTCCTGTAAAACGTACAGCAAGGGGCAAATGCAGCTGAGATATGCTGTTCAGAGTTTTGCATGTGGGCTGCAGAATTTGGGTGGAGTGACACATCACAATGCTGAATTGGCCTATCCAAGGCAATAGGCAATTAAAGATGCTTTAGTCAACTATCCCTACCCAGCCTCTCTGGACGACAACATGTGTTGGCTATCAGAACTGACCGCCACCAGTGGGAGAAGAGAAAGGAATTTGGCACAGCTGAGCTGAAACCTGTGCCTTACTTGACACCCAATTTATCCCCTTCCAGTGCCATGTCTGAGGAGGAACCTATGCAGCTAGGTTCCATCCATATATCTGCTCAGGAGTGCACATGCTGTCAGAACATGGGAGTTTGTTGATATTGTGGTCTCAAGGGTTATATGCTTCGCTCTTGCATCACACTTCCGGGAAACTCCGGGACCCAAGGTGACTGTAAAGAGGTCATTATAGGTTTGTTTTCAAATCCTCAAAAGGACAATTGCTTAATGATCTCTCCTGTTATGCATTATGTGACAGGGTCTCATGAGCTACTGGCTTGGCTTTCAAAACTCTTGTTCTGTACTGCCCTGTCCACCAGATTTTTGTGGATAATCAGCCACTCTCACAAAACCAAGTGTTACAGGCCACAAACCCTTTCCATCTACAAGTGGGGGATATGCACTGGGAAAAGATTCCTTGTCTTGTCAATGATCTCCCTTCCATACATTTGATTCTAGGCCTTCCCTGGCTTCAGGGACACAATCAGGTGATTGATTGAAGCACAGGAATTTTTTTTTCGTTTGGTCCAATCCGTGTGTACAAACCTGCATTCTGAATTCTATCCAGAATACTTCTTGACAAGTGGAAAATATTTTGTCTTGTTTTAAGAACTTCCTGGATGTATTTTCTAAAGGGTTGGTTTCCACTTTACTGCCTCATCGCAATGATGACTGTTCCAGTGATATTCTACCTGGCACTACACCTTCTTGAGCAAGAGTGTTTCCACTGTCTGTGTCAAATGCCACTGATCCCATGCCTACAGCCCAGCCAGTTTCCACTGAGCCTATGTCTACTGCCTCACTCCAGCCTTCCTCCATGCCTCAAGCTAGGCCACCTCTGTGCCAACAACTCCGGGTTCTATTTGACCTAGTATCAGTGGTTCCAGTGTAGCCTTGCCCAGTGCCATCTGTGGCAGTCATACCAGTTCCTGTGCCATTTACTCCAGTCCTGCCTGTCTCTGTACCTGCCACCTCAGTTCGGCCTGTCACATTAGAAGCTACAAGTCAGTTTGCTTCTGACTCAGCCCCAGCTTGCAATCTTCAACTCAAGAGGAAGTTCCATCGTCATCATCCAAGTAAAGCCTGGGGGTGCAGGAGCTACCCCTAAAAGGAGGGGAGGGGGTGATGTCAGTACCAGGACTTGGGCCGTTCCTTTAAGACGGAGCAAAACTCAACTGAGACAGCTCTTACCTGGAAATGATGATGATTGGCCAGCTCCTTGCTGTCCATGTTTAAAGCCCCTCTGGTACACACCACCTGCGTGGTAGCAGATGCCACCTTGTGTTCTCTTGCTTGACCCTCCTTGTATCAGTGTATTACCATGTATTACCTGGGTTGCTCTTACTCTGCCCTAATTACATCTACATTGGTGTACCACAAGCACCAGCAAGCCTGCTCTGCTTACAGTCCTGCTCGTAGCATATACATAGCATAGAAGATACTGGAGAGTTTAATAAAAGACCACATAGACGAGTTCTTGCTGGAAAAAAATATTTAAAGCAGCAGACAGCATGGATTCATGAAAGACAGAAGTTGTCAAACAAACCTGATTTCTTTTTATGAGGAGGTAAGTAAAACCTTGGACAGAGGGGTGGCTGTGGACGTGGTGTACTTGGATTTTGCAAAAGCGTTTGACACAGTTCCCCACACACAGCTCATGTGTAAGGTAAAGTCTACAGGCTTGGAAATATCAATCTGTAAATGGATAGAAAACTGGCTAAAAGACAGAATTCAGAGAGTAGTGGTTAATGAAAATTAAAATAATTTTACACCTCTTACACCTCTGAATGATGCACTGATGCCAGCTCCTTTCACCGTATCTGGCGGGGAGATATCTGTCTCAGCTTAGAGCGGCACTGCAAGTTTCATTTGGATCAAGGTTTGGATCTACTTGAAAGGTCCACCTTTCAGAACATATTTCATGCTACAACCATATTTAGGGTGCAAAATTAAATTTGGTCATAGTATGTAACACCCAAACCTTCCCCCTACCCTCCTTATGAATGGGGTTATTCTCCCTGCCAGCTCCTGTCAAAATTTGACTTTAGCATGGCTGTGCGTGGCTTCACCAGCTTTGTCATTTTATTTACAGAGACCTGTGAACAAAAAAGCTACCCCCATTTACCATAATGGCAAAGGGACTGCGGTTCTCAATGGATCACATATGTGATGATGTCACTGTATACTTCCTCCAACCTCATCACTGAAGGTCCATACTGCAGGTCTATAGTCTGCAGGAGCCAGAGCATTGCACTCACAATCCACAGATTGTGGCTACAATGTTTGTAGGTTCCAATGCAAAAACATAAATGTATTTTTTTTATTAATCAATATTGGTGCATTTATTGTTTTTCTGCAAAAGGTTGATTTAGCATTTAAATGTGGGGAAATAAGTGAAAAAAATGGACTGATTCCCACAACAACAAATCAGTATAGGTTATGTTTTCTAGATAACACTAGAAAATGATGTAATATCAAAATTGACTGATTACAATGAGAAACACCAGCTCTTTTTTGCTGAAGTTTATATATATTAACCCCAGTAGCAAGCTGTATAGGTTTGCAATTAAAGATTTGCATTATTTCAAAGGAAAGAATGCGTGTTTTTTCAAAATGCTTTGTACCAGAGAGAATCCTTAGCTGGTGCTTCAGTAATTTATTCAAGACTTGGCCTGCATGATAATGTTAATTGACCGGCTATCGCCCATTTGGTCTCTCTGTAAACAAGCCATGTGGTAGCAGAGCTGTATTAGAGCTTAATTCTATTGTCTATGGACAAATATATATATATATATATATATATATATATATACATTTAGGACAAAAAATATAAACACACACAAACCTGGTAGAAAACTTTAATTAAAAAGATGTGATTCTTTCTTGCTCCCTTGCTATAATTTAGACTTGGGATTTATGAAAGCACTGCGATTATGAAGACAATTCCCATGGATCTCTCAGTCTTTGAAGATTTTTTTGTATGTGAATGCTATTTTTATTTGTAGTGTGCTATGCCAAAGAAAGGATATAAGGTTATAAAATTGTCTCCATTTTTTTTAGAAACAGTTAAGATAGTATATATTGCTGAGCCAACAAATATCTGCCAATACTTCAGAAATGCTAAGCCCATTTTTGCTCATTTACTAAAGTGTGAGTGAGTGAAACCCCCCTCCCCCCTCATTGCTGTTGGTTGTGAGTTCAGGAGCCCCTTTACATTTGTTGCCAGTATAAAAGAGATCTCTTACATTGGATGCAAGTGTAAAATTGCCCTCCTAAATTGGTGGTCATTGCAGAACGAAGATGAATCTACCAATACTCAAGGAACCCCAAGCAACCTCTGGAGGAACTTTAGGGTTCTACTGACCACTGTTGATAAAGTCTGCTTCATACAATAAATTGATGTAGATGAAATATGTAAATAGGAATTTGCTTTTCACATTATTGGATGTTTGAACTGAATATTTAAGCAATGCACGGTGTGAAAAATCTCAACTCCTTTAGTAAATGTAATTATTTATCATTTAATATTTATTTCATATTAATAATTTCAACAATTTATGCAGTGCTTTACACATCTTGCACATTCATATCATTAAAAAAGTTCCTACCTTACATACATATATACACATACTAGGGCCAATTGACCTACTAGTATTTCTTTGGAGTGTGGGAGGAAACAGGAGTACTGTACCCAGAGGAAAACCTGGCAAGCACAGGGAGAACATGCAAGCTCTATGCAGGTTGTAAATCAGCCTCACTATGTTAGCTCAGGTTGTCTAATAATCTATACAAATATATATAGAACCTTGTTTTATAGCGTCATCCAAGTATATCAGTATATTCATAAATATATACAGTATAATATATACTGTATACCTTTCATTTTGCTTAAACCAAAAACCATCCATAAAAGTTTGTAAAAGAGAAGAAGTATAAATCCCCTTCCCGCCGAGCGTACTCGGCTTTCGGGGGTTATACCGGGATGATGCCTGCAGCTGCAGGCATCATCCCAGTACTGTTTTTTAGAGCTGGCGATCGGCTTTCCTGGTATAACAACCGATGCGGCTGAAAGCCGCTCGGCTGTTATACTGGCAGAGCGGGAGGGGAGATCCCCCCTCCCGCCGACTCCCGCCGCTCTTACCGGGAAGCCCGATAACCAATCGGCTGGGGACGGACTGGAACGAAGCCGTGAGCACTAAACACCAAATTTCAAAAATAGGCTTAGTCATAAAAGGGTTAATGGAGGATATTTCAAAAGGACATCCACATTTACATATGGTCATATTTGTGAAAGGGCTCTTGGTGTGTGAAAATTCTCAACTTCTTTAATAAATTAATAATGAAGGAGATTTGAAAAGGACATTCACATATACAAATTATCAAATGTGTTGCTGCAGAGAATTTACTTACTGCACAGCAGACAGCCTACAATCTGCAAGCCCATACTGGATCTGAATGGAAGCTCAATGTTATGTCAATGTCTATGGGCAGGCAGTTGTAAAAGGATGAGTGTCCGTTTACATCCGACTACCTCCAAGTCTGTCTAGGTCTGACAAAGAAAATTAAAAAGTTCTACAACCTTTTCTATTTTTTCAAACCTAAACATGATAGATCTAAGGTAATAGGATGTAGACAGATGCACGTTAATTTACATCTGCCTGCCCACAGACCTATTGTGGGTCCATTCCAAGATGCAGGGGAAAAAAATCAAGGAATATAGATGTCACAAAGTGACATCCTTTTCGTTCTGCTCCAATTCAGCAGGGGATCACTGATGCCATGCTGATCGGAACAGACGCTGCCCGTGTGAAAGGGCTCTTATTGTATGAAGATTGCTAAAGCTTAAGAAAGGCCAAACCCAAAAGAAACAACCCAAAGAAAACTGCATGATTCCCCCTTCAACACAGTCAGTGTTTATGGGGGAAATCCCTTCCGTGGAACTATTATGTTCTCCCAGCGGGGAGGAAGGGGGGATGCGGGGAGCCATCCCTGCCTGGAGAACACAGTGAATATTGCTAGTGTAAAAACCAGACATGCTGGTTGTACCCAAGTTGATTGATGGATCGATTTGGATACAATCAGCCTGCCCATAGATGGTTTGAATGTTGACCAGTTTAGCAGGAACTGGCTGAGATTCAAACCATCAATGGCTGACTTAACTCCTAGGAATTCTGAAAATACTCCCTTGCAGTGGGGCTGCACCCACACTGCAAGAGTTAACTGCTCATTTATTCTAGGGGAGAGCAAAAGCACTTGTACTTCCCTGATCCCCTGTCACCCAGCAGACAGTAATCCCCTATGCTTCAACAGTACACTATCCCCAGCATCATCACTTCCATTGCATGACTATGGAGCCTGAATCAGTCTTGATGACATCAGGACCTTAGACCACTGGAGCATGGGGGAGAAGATGCTGTGGGCACTGGCCTAGCAGTTTAAAGGAGCATAGGATCAGGTAAGTAAATCTTCTTTTCTATGCCCCTGAGACCTAAACAAGCAGTTAAATTGGTTGTAATGCTGAAGGTTTTTTACCTTTATGCATTTTACTTCCCCCACAGCACCCCACTCACCTAAGCTCTCTCCTGATCCAGCGATGTGCATAAGAGCCTCAGCTGCCTGACTCCCTGTCCTCATTGGCTGAGAAAGCAGGGAGTGAGCATGCAGCAGTTCCCCCCATAGCAAGTGGCTTGCTACTGGGGGCACTGGTCAAGGGGGTGGAGCCAGGAGTGCCTGCGGGAGACCCGAGAGAAAGAGGATTGGGGCTGCTCTGTGCAAAACCACTGCGCAGAGCAGGTAAGTATGACCTGTTTGTTATTTATTTTTATTTTTTTAAGCTGAACCTTTGATACCACTTTTAACTCTTGTAGTGCGGGTGCAGGGAAAATTTTCAAGTTTCCTAGAGTCGCGCTTTAACTCCTATAGTACATCAGCCTCATTACGTTGACGCAGATGGTCTAATAATAATCTAAAGATGATTATTTAGCATCTTTTTTTCTTTCTTTCTTAGAGTTATCCAAGCATGTTAGAATATTCATAAATATATAATATATATACTGTAACTGTTATAAAACAAAAAACTAGCAGAAGAGGAGCAGAAGCACAGTGACACAGTGGTTAGCACTTCTGCATTGCAGCACTAATGTCATTGGTTTGAATCTCAAATGTGACGTTACCTGCATGGAGTTTGCATGTTCTCCAAGTTATAATGTGGGATTCCTCCAGGTACTCTGGTTTCTTCTTACACTCGAAAGATATGTTGAACAGGAAATTGGTCCTTAAATGTGAGGTAGGGACAGGAGGCAAACACGGCGACTGCGCTATAGCTGAATGACGGCTACAGCGTGGTCTACCAGTCCTGGGAGGGCATCAATTGATGCCTATTAGTGCTGCCAATCAGTGCCCATCAGTGCTGCTGATCAGTGCTGTCAATCAGTGCCTCCTCATCAGTGGCCATCAGTGCAGCCTAGTGCCCTTCAGAGCCCATCAGTTCTGCCTATCAGTGCAGCTTTATCAGTGCCTCCTTATCAGTGCCCATCAGTGCCGCCACATCCTCTGCCCTACTGACCCCGTCCTATGTCCCGCTGACCCCATCCTCTGCTCCATTGACCAGATATGTGGCACTTGGACACATCATGGCTCAGGGTCTGATGAGGAAGACACAGCTGTTAACTGTGTGCCCGATTTTAGTCTTGCCTATAGGGCAGCACAAAATCAAAATAACCCACTGGGTAGGGACATTAGATTGTAAGCTTCTTGAGGGCAGGGGCTAATGTCAATGAACAATAAATGTAAAGCTTTATGTCAATTATTGATGTTATATAATTAACTATAATGTCACACTTCCTACTGTATAAACTTTACTGACTGCAAATCCATCCCACAAACCGTACAGCTGTAAAAAAGCAAGCAAGTCTGGAAAAGTTTGCTAACCAGAGCACAGAGTAATCAGCAAGAATTAGAAACACAAATGGAATCACTTGTTCACAGTCATGCATTACAGAGCATCCAGAGGTCCTGTTTTACAGATTGTATCTAATTAGGTTCTGAGCTGCTAGTATGTAATGGGCAGTGAGTGTGTGACACTCTCTGATTGACTAAACCCTTTTGGTTATTTTCCGATGAGCTGAACACAACACAGAGGTGCTAATTCGTTTTTAATTAGTGCCAAGTAATTCCCTGCCATGTCTCTCCAAACGTGGATGGAGATGTGTGCAAGCCAAGGAGGGCTCCATCACACTACTGAGTGGAGGTGTTAGGAGAGCCCCAATCACATTCTTCAGCACCGAACGTGTTAAAAGGAAGGGAAGTCCCATTGACTGGCGATGGGACTGAATAGGCTTGTGCTGAGTGGTTTATGTAAATAGACGTTTGTAATTATATCATCATAGGATGAACCAGCCCCCCCTGCTTCTCCCATGATGTCCAATAAGAAGAGACCCAGCTTGACACCTGCCTATATACAGAGGAAGAGAGCTAATATCCAGAACACTCATCTCTTCCCCTACTACAAACAAATATTAGGTCAGCTGAAAAGATCCAGAGAGGGAGAAGGCTATAGTCCATCCACATCCCAGCTATGACTTCCAGTAAAATAGAGATGCCTGGAGAAGTGAAGACAGACCCTGCTGCCCTGATGGCCTCTTTGCATCTGCTGCCCTCACCCACCCCAAACCTGGAGGTCAAGCATACCAAGGTAAGAGGAGTCACCAGCCTGGATGTGCTGCCTGCACACAGCACAGGGTAGATCAGTCCTAATGGAAGTTATCAGGCTGCGCTGGAAGTCTGTAATCTGATCCACATTCCCTATAGCCCAGCGCAGGAATTCACAGATTCCCCCAGCTCTGCTATCCTGCAATTGTCGGACTTTGTGCCCATTCAGGGACCTTGGCAAGGACAGGGACTTGAAATCCTACACTAGAGGTAGAACAGATTCTAGGCAGCAAAATAACTTCACTCAATGTTTTACTAAACACGTCTTATGTTTATCGGATGTTTATATATTTATGCTTTAACATTAGCTACTTTGTATTGTGCAGAATAACATTGTATTCTATTATGTATCACCTATTATCTCATAGCCATAGAGGATACAATAGGGAACACTAAAAAGTCTCTCAATAGTATTAATTGATTCAGTTATAACTCAATAATAACTCATTACTATCCAATGAAGGGTACAATAGGGGACGCTAAAAAGTCTCTCATTATTATAAATTAATTCACTAATAACTCAATAATAATTCATTACTATCCAATGATGGATACAATAGGGAATACTAAAAAGGCTCTCATTATTATTAATTCACTCGATTATAACTCAATAATAATTCATGATCTCATAAAGGGTACAATAGGGGACATTAAACATACTTTCACTATTATTATATTATTAATTAACTCGATAATAAAAACTCAAAGTTAACTCATTATTATCTCAGGAAGGATACAGGGGGGGGGGGGGGGGGGGGGACTAAAACACGTTCACTATTATTAATTAACTCAAAAATAACAAATCAAAAATAACTTATTATTAGGATAGGAGACACAAAAAAATTATAACTCGACAATAACTCAGTAATAACTTAATTCATGAAAGGTATAATAGGGGACACTAGAAAGATGTGTATAGTCTAATATCTGAACGCATCAATAGATTATTTTCCTTTCCTAGTAAGGATCAACAGTTTTAGTAAGTTCTAGTAAGTTTCTGTAACTATTGATCTGAGTTATATGTTAATATGTAACAGTGTGGCTTTACAAGGACCGATTTCGTTTTTCGACCAGACTAGCTACGTAACTGCAACTTTTCACTAAGTGCATAAGGTGAAATTGTGTTAACACACAATCATGTGCAAGAAAAAAAAATCTTTTTTTTTCTGTGCACATGATTGTTAAAAATACTTAAAATGCTTCTGTTGATATGTAACAGTATGCTTTTTAGGGGTTGATTTTTTTTAAAGAATATAGACTTTTTACTGAGCATATAAGGTGAAGCTGCGTTCACTGTTAACACCCAATCATATGTAAGAAAATCTTTTTTTTTTCTGTGCACATGAATGGACATTTCACGTGAACAGACTCAAGGCTTTTAATAAACCTGCACAATATCAGAAGATAGACATAGTAGTAGTGAGGGTGGTAGCCAATGATAATGTAGAAAGTGTGGCTTAAGGTATACCCTTTATTGACTAATGTATAAAGCCCGACAAAGGGATCTAAATTCTCCCGAAAGCTTGCATCTTTCATAACTCAACTCCAATAAAAAACATCACTAAACTCCAAACTTTCAGCAGATAGAAATGTATGCAAACTTGAGGGCTGAAGCTTTTTAAGTGGTGACACTTAATATTTCCTCTACTGAGAATTGATCCAACCTCTGCCTTCTTTACAACCCTATAATTTAAAAGTTATGTATAAAGGAAAGAGATCCACTCTACATCAATATATATATATATATATATATATATATATATATATATATATATATATATATATATATATATATATATATATATATATATATACTATGTTTATTATATATAAATAAACCTAGGTTATTTGAATGCTGTAGCAGTAACTAAAGGCTTGTACATACAATAGTGCATATGTGCGATCTATATCTAGTGAGCGATCCTACTATATCTTCTGCATGCAATCAACCTCCATCACGTCTTCAGACCTGTCAAAAATGTGTGTTTTTTTGGATGTTTTTTTTTTTTTTTTAGGCATGAGTAAACCACATATGTGTTAGACGCTAAGTTCTTTTTTATAAATAAAATCACCATCACTTATATATATGGTGTATGCAATCCTTGCTATGTACTAATACACCATTGCATTTTCCTCACTGCCCTTCATTCCTCTTGTGTTTCCAACCACCACATATAAGTAAATTAAGGAAGTTCTAACGTCAGCATTCTGTGCTGTTTTGATACCATATTTGACCTGTGCATCAATAAAAAGGTGGTATCTATTAAAGCTAAAGATTACACATCTAACCTGTTGCCAGATTTTTATTAGGCAGCCTAGAAGGTCCTGAGAAAGTGACCTGATTTAATCCATATCTGTATGTGGACAGCAGTGGATGTTTAAACAAAAATACCAGGTTTCAATGACCATGTAACTATAGCTCTGCCAAAGCAGGACATCATGGACTGCGAGTTCATTCATTTATTTATTAAAGCTATTGTGGAAAATAGCTTTTAAGATGTAATTATGCAGGCAAAGTAATACTTGATATGTCTCTGTTGCAAAATATGTACAGTTTAAGGTTTGTATGGACTGTATTGCATAATAGGAGAATCTTCATATTATTTACTAAGAAGTGGTATGTAATTATTAATGAGTTGCATTGCACAATAATCATATAATAAATGCAATAACTAGCAGCAGCTAGATGACACACTTTCATCAGTTTAACTTATATTAATTAAAATAAATAGATTTGTTTCCAGGAGTTATTAAAAAGGTTCACACACTTGCTATTAAAAATGTTTTCTAAACCTTCTCTGTTAATAAGGGATTCTGATGTAAAATTAACTTTCAGTCATACATTTTAGTATTAAAACCCATGTTATTAAGAAATATATTCCCAAAACTTCCAAAAGCATGCATGTTATATTGCAAATGACTGTAGGTAAACCTCTAAAGAGGAAAGAAAGGTATAATATAATAAATACATGACAATCATTACATGTGGCAATTGTGGTCCTGCCATAAAGTGATAGCGCTAAATCTATTGCGTGGGGCCACTCTCTATAACAGATTTTGTAGGCATATCATTAAAAAAAACTAGCATAGTGTGGAGTTACTACAAAAATTATTTTTCTTACAGACCTACATTTTATTTGTTACTGTATTAGGGAGGCTATTTTTTAACTCTGTGTAAGTGATATATTACATTAATGATAAAAACCTAATATTATTATCAGTTTCTACTGTTTATGAGTTTATTATACAGGCTTTATATATTGTCAACAGTTTCCACAGCACTTTAGGGTCTACATATACTTTTACACTTTGTGCAGTAATTTACAAAGTAAAGGTAGACAGTACAGTTACAACACTATTCAATACAGGAAGACTCGGAGGGCCTTGCCAGTGAGAGCTTACAGTCTAAAATGTAAAATATTTAATCTCATTTAAATAGTGTGGCAGTTGATAAACTGATACATAAAAAGGTAACTACGATAGTGTCACTGTCGATGATGGTGTACAAAGAATTACACTAAAATATATAACACTAAAATAATGCTATTACATTCTATTCACAAAAAATTGTACAAACCACTATCGGAATTGATCCCAAAGCTCAACATACAAAAAAAGGGTAATAAAAATATGGCATAAATAACCACTAATCTGTTCCTTGGGTCATCTATATCAGCAAGTTGACTGTCAATATCAACAATTTAAATGCCTTTTCTTTATGGTGGGAAGTGTATGATGTGTGGATGAGCAGATTACCTTTTGCTCAAGACCAGGTGGAAATTTTCAAATAGTTTCCTATTATCCTCTACTGTGTCTGTAAATATACATTGGTACTGTGACTTGTAACATATAGAAAATGTGTAGCACATACATCGAAAAGTGTATACACAGAGGCATGGTTAACACTGTGGCCACGGTCCACCCTCACCAAGACATAGTGTTGGTTTACTAAAAGAGTAGAATATAAAACAAAGCTTTGAACTATGAACTATGAATACCCAATCATGTGGAAGACACTTAAAAAAAATTGATTGTACATGATTGAACAAGCTTGCATTGTGAACAAAGCTTACACTTTATTTCAGTAAGCTAAGAGAATGTTCTCTTTGCAACTTCTCTGCTACTCTTCCAACAAATCAACCACACTATCTGCATGGAGTCTGTAGGCTATCCATGTGTTATGATGTTTTCCCTCATATTCTCCAGTTTTACAAGTTAACTGGCTTCCACCAAAAGCAAAATAATGTTTGAATGTGTGCAAAGACTCGTATACAAACTGCACTTTGATAAGGAAGGGGTACATTTTCTATTATACTGTACAAATGAGTATATTTTTTTTAATTTTTTTTTTATTTCAGGTACTTATATAGCGCCGTCAATTTACGCAGCGCTTTACATGTACATTGTACATTCACATCAGTCTATCTGATACTATCTTATACTATACTAAACTATACTATACTATACTATACTATACTATACTATACTATACTATAATATACTATACTATCTGATACTATCTGATAAAGGGAAAAAAAGAACATGGCCTGTGAAAACAAGAATAAATTGTGTTCCGCTTCCATGCTTCATACACAGATAAGCAGAGACCCGCATAGCTTTGGGTGCCATTTGAAAAGCACATTGTGAAGGTTAAACCCAATGATATGGGGGATAAAGAATAATAATATTGTTCCCCATTGTGTACAAGACTAAAGAGATGGCCCACAGCAAAATTCTGGTTATCCAATCTAAACAATAGGCCATCATAGAAGAAATGTTCACACACATGACTGTAGACTGGTACATGAAGAAGAAAATAAAATAGGAATGATTTGTAGATTAGTACACTCCAGTTTACCAGTCTTTAGGGACTGTAAAGGCTGTGAACCTCGAATAGCAGTGTGTGACTTTAGCTGGCCCTCTTGAGAATTTACTACTTGATTAATGGATGAAATTGGCGACATATATAGTACAAGATAACTGCATTAAATTAACCTTCACAAATGGATATTTATTGGTGTACTTTTAAAGAATGTTATGTGGCTGCATGGGGTAGCGTAATTAATACAGCCATTCATGCCTTTACATGCTGATAGCCATTTCTACCATCTGGGTGATTAATGCTACAATGGTGGTTTTACCTCTTCAGTAATTATGTGTCATTGTGTTTGCAACACTGGACATAATTCTGTCACATAAACAGCAGGGAGGCCAGTGTGCATTTAACAAAAGGATTTTTTTTATCTCTTTTTATCTGCACGCTATCCTTGTGGAATGATATTGTATCTAAAGTGGCATACTTAATCTATTATGTTTAAATGTGTTACCCTCCTCTTTTTTTATTGTTTATTGGTTAAAACACACTGTGCAGTCCATGGGGTTCCACAGAAATTCTTTCAGATACAGTAATGTCTGAGTATGAGCTGAAATATTCATTAAGTTTAAATTGGAAAAAAACCCTACCTATAACTATTCTTAAAAATGTTTTCTCTCCCCCTCCCCTCCTCCTACCTATAATGCCCAACCTGTATAGAAAAGATCTGAGTACTTACCTATATTCAATCCATTCTGATCCAGTCATGTGATCCTGCATTTGTGTAAGAGAGAACTTGGCAATGACGGTGAATTTTGGGAGTGTGACATCACCCATGGGGAAGATTTCCTAAAACTGGTGCACATGGGATCTGGTGCATAGTAACTAATCAGCTCTAATGCCGCGTACAAACGTTCGGATTTTCTGACGGGAAATGTTGGATGTGAGCTTGTTGACGGAAAGTCGGACCATGTGTATGCTCCATCAGACATTTGTTGATGGACTTTCCGCCAACAAATGTTGGCTAGCATGTTCTCAAATTTTTCGCCAACAAATGTGTGTTGTCGGACCCTCCGATCATGTTTACACAAATCAGTCGGACAAAAGTCCAAAGTACAAACACGCATGCTCGGAATCAATGCTCACCAAACACAACATTAGCAGAAGGAGCCCAAAGGGTTGCGCATGACTACTGAACTTCCTTTTTATCGGTTCGCCGCATGTCTTGTACGTCACTTCGTTTGTAATTGTTGGCCAACATTTGTGTGACCGTGTGTATGCAAGAAAAGTTGGACCCAACAACTTTCAAACAAAATTCCACGGTTTTGTTGTCCGAAAGTCCGATCGTGTGTACGGGGCATTAGACTTTATTGTCAAAGCTTAATTGTACAAGCTGAAGATAGAAACTGATTGGTTACTCTGCACAGCTGCACCAGATGCTTTGTGCTCCAGTTTTAGTAAACCCCCTTTAGACTCTCATTACCCAGCCATTGTTGGTGCTTCCTCCTCTCCCCTGAAAAGGCTGCTCACTGACACAGGTGAGCTGGAGCTGCAGGATTAGTGACTGGACCAGATAAAAAATAGGCTAGTACATACTTTTTTTTTTATAAACTTTTAAACATTTTGAGGAATAGTTGTAGTCAGGGATGCTGTTAGAAATCTAGAGGCCTCGTCCAGCTTTTCTGATGGGGCCCCCAAGCCCAGATTCCACCCCCCCCCCCAACATGCAGCAGAACAGCAGCACTGACTTTATCCAAACACCCCAAAAATGAAAAAAAGTCCCTTCTCTGCTCCCACCTCCTGGGCCCCTCTGTTGACATCATGGGACCCAGAAAAATGTAATTTAAGCCCTGGTAAGCATGTAGGAGCAGGGGTGTGATCTAGTAAAATCTATGAATTCATTTAGGCAGAAATGAGCAATAAAGCTGTCCTGGGCCCCTCTGTTTAGCTGTTGAAGCCTGGGCCCATTACACCAGGACCAGTTGTACTGCCTTATCAGCAGCCCTGTTGTAGTTAAGCTTTTTTCCACATTGAAATGTAAGGCAGACCTTTTGCGATTAAGGAAATAAAATTGCTTGGTCCCCCCATCAACACTGACGGTTTTGATGGGAGAATCCCTGCTGCTGCGCTATTGTATTCTAACAGCAGGAGGTTTTCCAGCCAGCAGTGATCGAACAAAAAAAAACTGACAGGCTGGTTGTACTAAAGTCACTTGATAGATCAACTTCAGTACAACCACCATGCCCATAGATGAATTGAAATTCATCCAGTTCCTGCTCAACTGGCCAAATTTCGATCCGTCTATGGGCAGCTCAAGTAACCTCAAAATCTACTTTTCAGTGTGTTTAGTATCATGCCTAACTGTACACTGTTTTCTTTAGCAAATTATTTTTTGTGAATCTGTTGCAAATTTTCATACCTGAAGATTCTGCCAGTACCAGCACTTCTGTTGCATGCTGACAATGCTAACCCACTGCCTCACAATTGGCAGAAGCATTGTCAAATGGCTGTAAGAGCTCCATCAGTTGACCTGTTAGGCTGCCCACCAGTTCTATCAGATAAGCAGCCCGACAGGCTTACAGACGGAGCTCCCACTGCAGGGTGACAACGCTGCTGCCAGTTGCAAGGCAGGGGCTTAGCATTGTCAGCCTGCAACAAGAAGTACTGTTACTGTCAGAATCTTCAGATAAGAAACTTTGCAGGAAATTCCCAAAAATTATTTGCATAAGAAAGCTGTATATGGTGAGGCATGGTGCCATAGATACTGCAAAATAGATTTGGGGTTTATTGCATAATTTGTAATTAGGTTTGTCTGTACACAATTTTGCTAATGCATAGCCAAATAACATACATGTCTTAAAGTGTTACTAAACCCACAACAGTAAAATCAGTCTGTATATGCAGTAAAGCATGCTTGTTATACTCACTGCGGAACCTAAGGGGTTAATCCTCCGCATTGTGTAAAAAGGCTGTTTGATTCTGTTTTCTCTGATCCTCCCCTTCTTACACTGACTCCTAATAATTTCCTAATAACACAGAGTCTATGGAGTCAGGCTGCACATGCTTAGTTTGGTGTGTATTGATAGAGAGTTTTTTTTTTTTCTTGGGAGGGTGCATGTGATCAGCACAGGGCCAATCAGCACTGTCCAGGCAGAGAGAGTCAGGGGTCTTGCAGTCTCATAGGTCATTTAGAAAACTCGACCTACAAGCTTTAACCAGTGCTTGGCTGGACACAAGACTGCTCTAACTGCTATGAGAAAAGGTATTTAGCAGTTTATATTTTCTAAAAAAATAGCATTTCTATGTTCTGTATACTGTGGGAGACCAGATTGTGAATGCAGGGATCCTGGGTTTAGTAACACTTTAATGCCCCGTACACACGGTCGGATTTTCCGACGGAAAATGTGTGATAGGACCATGTTGTCGGAAATTCCGACCGTGTGTAGGCTCCATCACACATTTTCCATCGGATTTTCTGACACACAAAGTTTGAGAGCTATAAAATTTTCCGACAACAAAATCCGTCGGATTTTCGGAATTTCTGATCGTGTGTACACAAATCCGACACACAAAGTGCCACGCATGCTCAGAATAAATTAAGAGACGAAAGCTATTGGCTTCTGCCCCGTTTATAGTCCCGACATACGTGTTTTACGTCACCGCGTTCAGAACGATCGGATTTTACGACAACTTTGTGTGACCATGTGTATGCAAGACAAGTTTGAGCCAACATCTGTCGGAAAAAATCCTAGGCTTTTGTTGTCGGAATGTCCGATCAATGTCCGACCATGTGTGTACGGGGCATTAGGGTGAATGATAGGAAAACCTGCCTTATGCAGAGCTGCCAGCACTCGATAAGCATTACCAAAACTTGTTCTACAGCCCTTTACAGGGAAAATGGAACCCCTGACCAGGGCTTTCCCCCAAAGAAGCTTACTAGCTAGTGTCCCTATGTAATATTACACCATGCTACAGTGATATGCACACAACAATGACATTTTTTCATGGAAGCCAGCTAACTGGTACATTTTGCCAAGCAACCATGGAGAGGATGTAAAAACCACATGCAGATGGTGTCCTTAATGACAAACCCAGGAGGCAAGTGTAGCAAGGCAAGTGCTAGTCAATTAGCTACCTTGCTACCTATTTTAGAAAGTTGTTAATGAAAATGATTAACAAATCCAAGACACCAAAGAATATGATAGTGCTGTATATTAGCATGGTTCTGTGATAGTAAACATGACATTTAAATTGATTCATTTATCTGATGAGAACTGTGATAAAGATGATGTTGTGTAAGTTGTATAAACTCTCAATGAAAGTATGTCCACACTAACAAATAAGCAAAGGCTGTTCTTTTTTGCTCAAATGATCCTGGTAGCAAGCCAGAATTTAGGAATGTTTTCAATTAAATTGCTTGTTTGTGCAGCTTAGCCTAATGTAAATTAATCTGTCCTTAATTTAGATACTTTCACCAGAAACAACAAACTTAAAAAACTGTATAGCAAATAAAAAATGTGCTGATGGTATATTGTACCCTTTGGTCTTTTTGCTATGCGATCTAATGACCTTTAGCAGTGACATCCTGCATGATGTGTATGTTGCAGAAAGACTTCTAATGATGAGGCTTTCTGCATATATGTTACGTTATATAGCAATGTAGTGCATACAGATAAAAATATAAACACTGAAATACTCTTAAATGGGATATAAACCCAATCATAAACTTCTCATATAATCTCATTGCATGTTTATCTAAGTTTTAATACTCATTAGCAATCTTTTATTGTACAGAGTTTATTAAAATAGTTGGTATTCCTGCTTTAAAAGCCTTTATTACAGTCTGCCTATTACAGGGTGATAACCTTCTTTCACTTTCTCCCATTTATGCTCCTGTATTGTCATGCTATCACACTATAGGGAAAATACCACTGAGAACTATGGGCTTGATGTAAACAAATAGGCTGTTCAGTTTGCAAGGGAATTTTCACTTTGCTATCTTTTTTTCTTTTTCCTTGTGAAAGAGGTGAAGCTCTGCTGATTTCCATCTTCCAATTATGTGCAAGCAAAAATACCATTTTTTTCCATTTTTCTTGCTTGTGATTGAGTATTTTTTGCAAAGTGAATTTCTACCGTAATTACTAAGCAATGTGAAAATTCCCTTATAAAGTGAACAGCCTATTTGCTTTTAGTGCACCAACCCCTATAAACGGCTATGCCAATGCTTCTTTCTCTCCCTAACTTGATGTATGTTTATCAAAAAATGAATAAAGCCACCCATAGATACGAGATGACAGTTATCAGTTATACACTGGGAGCGTTCTAGGAAGATCCACTGGACAAGTTAGAAACTCTGCTCAATTTAAATTGTTCCCACTTTGGCATTAGAATTGTGTGCAGTGTGTGGCCTCACTCCTCCAGCCCCTCTTCTTAAGATCATTGTGTATGCTTGGCTAAATATTTAGGGCTGTGTAGCACTCTGCAATCTGTTTGTCTTTTGGAAAGTTGGATTATTACATTTTCTGGTCTTATTTATTGTTATTGGTGTCGCTATTTATTGTTATCGGTAACAAAAACTGGTTTGTTTCAGTCTAAGAAACTGTGATGGTCATTCAATCCCTCCTGCTGCATTTTTCACAACATAAAATAAATCCAAAGGGGATGGGAGGAATCCCTCAGCCATGGCAGGTCTGCATAGCTTGGAGCTCAATAGCAGAGGTCTCACAAAATTAGTCACTATAAGATATAAAAAATGCCAGGTGCTTACACTCTCCATTATCTACCAAAGCTATCAGTATCAGTTTTGGGTGGATTGACCCTGTAAACCCCCTACTGTTTGTAGGGTCAAAAAAATGCATCACTCCAACCTACCAAGCAGTCGCCCTTGTATGCTGGAATCAGGTGGTGACTTGGAGTCCATCACTCCTCCACACATAGCTCAGTACAATCTAACGGTAAAGCAACACACTGAAGATGTCTTCACAGGCAAAATTTGTCAAAATCAGCAAAAAAGTTTCAGCACGTTCCCACCTCCATGTCCACACCTCTGATATTTTCACCTAATTGACTCCATCATAGAGGATTAAGCTCATTGAGTAAACTGTTCAATAAGTTTTGGTTGTGAAGATATCATCAGTGTGCCTCTCGTCAATTGGATTATACTGACTTCTAAACCACCTAGCATTTTTATTACAAATGAGAAACTTTGGTATCATAATCTGAGACTCCACTGAGTTATTGGCCTTTAAAACAAGTAAAGAATATGGTCAGCATAGAAGATGTCTCTTCCGGGTTCTAGCAGCCAGCCCCTGTGTGCATGCACAGTGTGACAAAAAATGACCCCAAAGCTCCTTGGGATGCATGATCTGTATACCCCAAGGCAATAATTATAGAAGCCCTAGCCAGCAATACAAAAAAATAGTTAAAATGAATAAATAAACCTGTGATTGTGTGAAAGAGGTTCTTTAGGCTAAAAAAAAAAAAAAAAATTGTCCATCAATTTCAGCCTCTCCTATGCTCTAGAAGTTTTGGTCCGGAGCAACTCCTGAGCAGTTTGATTAAACAATCCATCTGATTTTAACTTATACTAAAACATTTGTGTACTATGCTGTTTTTCAACGGTTGCCCCCTGCGGCTTGGAAAACAAACAGTACTGACCTCCTGTCTTGTGTAAGGCATGTACAAACTGCACCAAATGTCTTCCCAACTTCACTTGGGCAACCAAGTTTGTCCTTTGTTACAATGTTACAATAAGCAGCATTGTATTTTGGTTTGAGGAGGTTTATTTTTTGGAGAAAGTCATCAAAATGTCTGTGTACATTGATCCTTTGTAAAACTTAAAGATAAAGGCAGCCCCTTTTTTATCTGTAAAACATCTATAAGGGAACATTTCCTGTTCAGATTTATACACAGGTGCCCATTATCTTAACTATGGACATATTTTTATATGCCCAATAAAGCTGTTTATTAAAACAAAATTTTGCTTAGGGGGGAACAGATGTGATTCTGTATTTGCATAGAACAATGTATGGTTCTACTTGTTTATTTCAAACCTATTAAAAAATATGAAAAAAAGATAATCATCTTGATAGTTAAAGGTCCCTGGTGCCATTCCTGGTTTGAAATCTTCCCTACTTTAACCATTAGAATGAAATCAGATTTTCTGTAATAGAAAATAAATGGAGATTCCATTGGGAAGAGTTTGATATCATTCTAATGGCATTAGTGGTAGGGTCTTTGGATGGGAGATATTCTAGCTATATAAAACATGTAGGCGATTTAAAGCGTATCTAAAGCCTAAACTTTTTTTTTTGTTCTTTATTTTGAGTGGGGGAGGATTTTTATTGCTGTTTATGTCCTTGCTAGAAAATCCTCCTTTTTTTTTTCTTGGTGACCATTGTCACTGGACAGAAAATAAAGGAAAATACATAATTTTGAGTTGTCACCAGAACTGGATTAAGAACAGGAAAGAAAGAGAAATCTCCAAAATTAAATACAGTTTGCAAATATATTTGGCAGGGGTATTAACGCATCCATACTCTTTTTATATGTAAATTAAAATGCTGGTTTTAGACATTTAAAGCATAGGTCAGGGCAAAGTTAGAAAAAAAGCTCTTTGTTAGGGTCTACATATACTTTTAGGCTTTATGCAGCACTTTACAAAGTAAAGCTAGACAGTACAGTTACAGTACAATCGCATACAAGAGAATTACATTAACGATAGGTGAAGCTTCCAGGTGTATGTGTTTTATGTTGAATCTGTTTTTATTAAGTTTCAAGTATTTTAAACCACATTGAATAACCATAGGAAAGATATAACATATTTCCATTAAATGAACAAGTATACATTAGGATCGGAAGGACATTAAAAGAACATATATCACTTAAGCATAGTCAAGTTGATATAATCAAAGAGTGTAGAAACAAACCAAGTAAAGATAGATCAAGTAAGGTGTATGTATTTTAAATGAGAGTGATTGATTCACCACCAGTGAATGTTTAATAAATGTTTTCTTCCAATATAGTGGAAGAAAAGCCTAATGCCCCATACACACGTGCAGAAATTCCGCCAGCAAAAGTCCTATGTGAGCTTTTGGTCGGAAATTCCGACCGTGTGTATGCTCCATCGGACTTTTGCTGGTGGAATTTCCGCCAGCAAAAGATTGAGAGCAGGATCTCTATTTTTCCATCAGAAACATTTCGACGCATGCTCGGAAGCATTGAACTTAATTTTCTCGGCTTGTCATAGTGTTGTACTTCACCGCCTTCTTGACGGTCGAAAGTTCAGAGAACTTTTGTGTGACCGTGTGTATGCAAGCCAAGCTTGAGCAGAATTCCCTCAGAAAAACCAACCAAGAAATTCTACTCGTGTGTACGGTGCATAACATTAACTATTCTTAAAAAAATCTCTACCCCCCCTTCCTACCTATCCTGCATAACCTGCTTAAAAAAGATCTGTGTACTTAGCTTTTTTTAGTTCAGCCCAGTCATGTGAATCAGCAGTCCCGGCTCCCCAGTGTATTTACAACAACTGTGAATTCCAGGGGCCACGACGTCACCCATAGGCACCCATGGCCCAGCCATTGTCAACGCTCCCTTCTCTTCTCCACAGCAGCAACTTTGCGAAACAGGGGAGCCAGAGCTGGAGCTGGAGGATTACATGACCGGACCAGAGCAGATTAAAAACAAAAGCATTCAGATCTTTTTTACACAGGGTATGCAGGATAGGTAGGAGGAGGCAGGAAATTTTTAAGAATAGTGTTTTCGTCTACTTTAAGTCTCACTGTTGTTACACTTGCAGTTGACTTCATTGCAATGTACCTTTTATTGCATTGCTTCTAAATACTCAGTGGTAGTTCTGTTTAGGGCAACATGCATCCAAGGACAAATGTCCAAAATGCAGACTGCTTGTGTTTCAGGCATTCTGACCTAAACTTACATACTACTAGGTGCATCGCCCAGCCCCGTCCGGTATCAGCAGCTGTCAGACTCTCATAGAATTTCACAGGCTGCCAGCAGCGGGGCTGAATGGTGTGTCTGTGACCTCTAGCCGCAGCTAACCGCTGGAGCCTCGTGCACCGGGGCTAACTGCCCAATGTGCATGAGGTCTAAAGGAACTCTAAGAAAATGCTTTGAAAATGCATTACAGAGCATGTGAATGTGTTTATGAAGAATGTGACAATATCAGTGTGGGTAACCAAAACACATGGTGGTCTTCTTATTTCAAGACGTGACAAAGCTCAAGAAAACAAAACAACAGCAAACCCTTTGAAAATGCCTCCATGTGTAAGTACTTACATACTGTATTCTCTAAAAATACACAAAAAAGTGTACATACCTGACATGGACATTTATAGATAGGCATCCTATCTATAAATCCTCATATTGATTAGTGGTTCCAAATTAATAATAACTACTGCAGTAGGGAACAGACACAAAAGATACACTCCAAATCTTTCCAAATAACTGTTTCATAAGAAGTTGCCCCCCGTGCAGGGCCGTCTTTAATATTGATTGGGCCCTGGGCAAAGATTTTATTGGGGCCCCCCCAGCTAGACTCAAAATGAGTTTACTGCAGCAGATCAGGCAACGATTGTGATTGGCTGCCAGAGATTACAACACATCATTACAGCTTACAGATTAGTTGCTAGAGGTTACTACACATCATAACCTCTCAGTGCAAATTGCGGGTGTGGCCAAACTGCACTAGCATTGAGGGGTGCACTATGTACAGAGTGCAGGGTTGGGGGTGCGCTTTGTGCAGAGTGCAGGGGTGAGGTGGCTGCAGAGTGCAGGGGTGAGGTGAGTGTAGAGTGCAGGAGTGAGGTGGGTGCAGAGTGCAGGGGTGAGGTGAGTGCAGAGTGCAGGGGTGAGGTGGGTGCAAAGTGCAGGGGTGAGGTGGGTGCAGGGCTGAGGTGGGTGCAGAGTGCAGGACTGAGGTGGGTGCAGAGTGAGGTGAGTGCAGAGTGCAGGGGTGAGGTGGGTGCAGATTGCAGGGGTGAGGTGGGTGCAGATTGCAGGGGTGAGGTGGGTGCAGAGTGCAGGGGTGTGGTGGGTGCAGAGTGCAGGGGTGAGGTGAGTGCAGGACTGAGGTGGGTGCAAAGTGCAGGGCTGAGGTGGGTGCAGAGAGCAAGGCTGAGGTGGGTGTAGAGTGAGGTGAGTGCAGGGGTGAGGTGGGTGCAGAGTACAGGGGTGAGGTGGGTGCAAAGTGTAGGGGTGTGATGGGTGCAGAGTGCAGGGGTGTGGTGGGTGCATAGTTCAGGGGTGAGGTGGGTGCAGAGTGCAGGGGTGAGGTGGGTGCAGAGTGCAGGAATAAGGTGGGTGCAGAGTGCAGGAGTGAGGTGGGCGCAGGGTGCAGGACTGAGGTGGGTGCAGGATGCAGGACTGAGGTGGGTGCAGAGTGCAGGGGTGAGGTGGGTGCAAAGTGCAAGACTGAGGTGGGTGCAGAGTGCAGGGGTGAGGTGGGTGCAGAGTGAGGTGTCTACAGAGTGCAGGGGTGAGGGGGATGCAGAGTGCAGGAGTAAGGTGGGTGCAGGGGTGAGGTAGGTGCAGAGTGCAGGGGTGAGGTGGGTGCAGAGTGCAGAGTGAGGTGGGTGCAGAGTGCAGGGGTGAGGTGGGTGCAGACTGAGGTGGGTGCAGAGTGCAGGACTGAGGTGGGTGCAGAGTGCAGGGGTGAGGTGGGTGCAAAGTGCAGGACTGAGGTGGGTGCAGAGTGCAGGGGTTAGGTGGATGCAGAGTGCATGGGTAAGGTGGGTGCAGAATGCAGGGGTGAGGTGGGTGCAGAGTAAGGTGGGTGCAGAGTGCAGAGTGAGATGAGTGCAGAGTGAGGTGGGTGCAGAGTGCAGGGGTGAGGTGGATGCAGAGTTCAGGGGTAAGGTGGGTGCAGAATGCAGGGGTAAGGTGGGTGCAGAGTGAGGTGGGTGCAGAGTGAGATGAGTGCAGAGTGTGGTGGGTGCAGGAGTGAGGTGGGTGCAGGAGTGAGGTGGGTGCAGAGTGAGGTGGGTGCAGAGTGAGGTGGGTGCAGAGTGAGGTGGGTGCAGAGTGAGATGAGTGCAGGAGTGAGGTGGGTGCAGGAGTGAGGTGGGTGCAGGAGTGAGGTGGGTGCAGAGTGAGGTGGGTGCAGGGGTGAGGTGGATGCAGAGTGCAGGGGTGAGGTGGATGCAGAGTGCAGGGGTGAGGTGGATGCAGAGTGCAGGGGTGAGGTGGATGCAGAGTGCAGGGGTGAGGTGGATGCAGAGTGCAAGGGTGAGGTGGGTGCAGAGTGAGGTGGGTGCAGAGTGAGGTGGGTCCAGAGTGAGGTGGGTGCAGAGTGCAGAGTGAGATGGGTCCAGAGTGAGGTGGGTCCAGAGTGAGGTGGGTGCAGAGTGAGGTGGGTGCAGAGTGAGGTGGGTGCAGAGTGCAGAGTGAGGTGGGTGCAGAGTGAGGTGGGTGCAGAGTGCAGAGTGAGGTGGGTGCAGAGTGAGGTGGGTGCAGAGTGAGGTGGGTGCAGAGTGCAGAGTGAGGTGGGTGCAGAGTGAGGTGGGTGCAGAGTGCAGAGTGAGGTGGGTGCAGAGTGAGGTGGGTGCAGAGTGAGGTGGGTGCAGAGTGAGGTGGGTGCAGAGTGAGGTGGGTGCAGAGTGCAGAGAGAGGTGGGTGCAGAGTGAGGTGGGTGCAGAGTGCAGAGTGAGGTGGGTGCAGAGTGAGGTGGGTGCAGAGTGCAGAGTGAGGTGGGTGCAGAGTGAGGTGGGTGCAGAGTGAGGTGGGTGCAGAGTGCAGAGTGAGGTGGGTGCAGAGTGAGGTGGGTGCAGAGTGCGGTGGGTGCAGAGTGAGGTGGGTGCAGAGTGCAGAGTGAGGTGGGTGCAGAGTGAGGTGGGTGCAGAGTGAGGTGGGTGCAGAGTGCAGAGTGAGGTGGGTGCAGAGTGAGGTGGGTGCAGAGTGAGGTGGGTGCAGAGTGAGGTGGGTGCAGAGTGCAGAGTGAGGTGGGTGCAGAGTGAGGTGGGTGCAGAGTGCAGAGTGCAGAGTGAGGTGGGTGCAGAGTGAGGTGGGTGCAGAGTGCAGAGTGAGGTGGGTGCAGAGTGAGGTGGGTGCAGAGTGCAGAAGTGCACAGCTCTCCTCCCACCCAGATTTCAATACAGAGCTCCACTCTCCCTAAGTACAAGGCTGTCCTCCCACAAAGCCCCCCCCCCCCCATTCCAGTACAGAGGAAAACTCTGTGTACTCACAGCATGTTGTCCTCCGATGTCCGTGGAGCCTGCCAGTCCCAGAAGCAGCTTCCCCTGTGCAGAGTCCCCGCCCCCTTCCTCCTCTGCTCTCATAGATCGTGTGTGAGTGTACCCGAGGGATGAGAACAGCCGCCGGAAGAGAAGCGCTGTCACTTGGAAAAACACAAGCCGTGCTTGTGTATTTCCAAGTGACAGTAGCGAGCAGCCACTATGCGACCAGCACCGGAGGTGGCTGAACTCCGGCGGGCAGTGTGCAGGGTTTAAGGGACGGGCAGCGCAGGGCCCCCAGCAATGACAGGGCCCTGGGCAGATGCCCCTTTTGCCCCGCGGTAAAGACGGCCCTGCCCCCGTGGACCACTTGTTTTTCTCGTTCTGGGGTCCTTATAGTTGAATTATTAATCCCAGCTATATTGGACCAGAACTAGGGTGGAATCTGTGAGTTGCACAGACCCAGCAAGTGTCCGGGGCTGTAATGCAGCATCCTAAGTCGCCTGGTCTGCTTCCATGTGTGAGTTTTAATGTTAGTATGGCTACCTCAGCAAGAACCTGGAAGGCTGAAAACAGACAATCAAATTAACTTAGCATGCTTGATTGGTTTACCTGCTGAAGTAAAAACAAACTTCTGGCCCTACAAATGGAACCAAAAGCTCTCCATATCTCGACTATCTATATAAATATATACTCTTTTTATAGCTCTCAGGCTTTGCTAAAACATGGAGGTCTGCTTCTTGAGCTGGGGATAGAGAGAGCTTTTGGTTCCATTTGAAGGGCCAGAAGTTTGTTTTTACTTCAGCAGGTAAACCAATCAAGCTTGCTAAGTTAATGCTAACAGTTATTTGGAAAGATGCGGAGTGTATCTTTTGTGTCTGTTCCCTACTGCAGTAGTTATTATTAATTTGGAACTACTAATCAATACGTGGATAGGAGTTGCCTATCTATATATCGGATTTTCCTATGGAAAATGTTCAATGGGAGCTTTTTGTCGGAAATTCCGACCGTGTGTAGGCTCCATCGGACATTTTCCATTGGAATTTCCATCACACAAAATTTGAGAGCTGGTTCTCAAATTTTCCGACAACAAAATCCATTGTCGCAAATTCCGATCGTGTGTACACAATTCCGATGCACAAAGTTCCACGCATGCTCGGAATCAAGCAGAAGAGCCGCACTGGCTATTGAACTTAATTTTTCTCGGCTCGTTGTACGCGTTGTATGTCACCGCGTTCTTGACGTTCGCAATTTCGGACCAACTTTGTGTGACCGTGTGTATGCAAGACAAGTTTGAGCCAACATCCGTCGGAAAAAAACATGGATTTTTGTTGTCGGAATGTGTGATCGTGTGTACGGGGCATTAGAAGAAACCAGTCTTGTTAGTAACATGGAAACCACCATGATTGACTCTTTCTCCTATTTGCCTGGTTTTCTTGCTAAACATCTTGATTTAGTACTTTGAGACAAAGGCACACAAATATTCAGAAAAGAGCTTCTGGCTTTTTCCTGATTGTAATGAATTATCATATCAGAATATATGTGTTTAATGCCAGCTTTTAAACCAATTTTCAGTATTATAAGGTGTATCCAAATATGTACATGGCTCTCAAATAGTTTACTGACATTTTAGGCATTAAATTAGATGAAATTAACATTAAATTGACAGTACCATTAGTCCATGGGGTCTAAATTTAGAAAAATTAAGACTACAGTAGCTTGCTCTCCTTTCATAGGTCACTTGATCTCTTTTTACCATGGTATCCCTCTACACACGCATTCTATATATTAATAATTCTTTTATTCATTCTTAATGGCCCAGGCAACAAAAACGCTATAATTACATCACATAACAGCATTCTAATTCTTTAAGTGACAAGGGCCAATTTACACTACTGCTTTTTAATGCACTTGTTGCAGTGTGCTAAAATGTATATGACATGGTTCCACATAGTAAGTCTGAGATGTCTGTTCTCATCTTTGTGCTGCAGTACAGTGCTTTTTGAAAAGTTTGACATGTCTGTTTTATTTTCTGCTTTCGATGCGTTGGAAAGCCCATAGAAGTTGATGGCAATGCATCAAAATGCATGTAATATGCCCTTTTATGTAGTGTAAACAGGTATTTTAGCAAGCCTTGGTCAATGGCAGTTAACCCTATCCATTCCAAATTCTTACTTTGAAAAATCACATCCAAGCATGTCAAAGTGATTGCCAACGCACAAAACAAACACACACTGATGCATGGCAATGCACTTGCTTAACACTACAAAAAAACCCACACATCTGTAAACAAACACATAGATCTAAATCAGGGGTCTCAAACTGGTGGCCCTCTAGTTGTTGCGAAACTACAAGTCCCATCATGCCTCTGCCTGTGGGAATCATGCTTGTAACTGTCAGCCTTGCAATGCCTCATAGGACTTGTAGTTTCGCAACAGCTGGAGATCCGCCAGTTTGAGACCCCTGAAAATGGACAATAAACATTAAGCTGCTTTTTTTTTTGTAAGTGGATCTTGCTTTTTCACCACCTGATGTATAATTCCTCTATGTAATATTTGCTGAAATATTTATGTGATGTTAACACTGAACAAATTAATATTGCAGTCTTAGAGGGCACAGCATGCAAATCTAAACAAATTGTAGATAGTAAACATTTTTTGTAAGTTTTGGAAGATATGATTCTCTTAGGACCTAGTGTGCAAACATTGTAATTGATCTTGGTTAGGCAAGAGTTAAATATTTCATAGGTATATAATATTTTTTGTTTATTCAACATTAACACTCAGGATTGCTTTGCTCCTATAATGGAAATATGATACTCCCTTCTTTAAATCAGTGGGTCCCAGAATGGGGGAAATGAGGATAATATAAAATCTCATTTAGTGACACTATAATTGCAAGTCTCTTGACTGACCAGAACAAATGCCTTTTTTGCCTCTTTATTAAACTGGCCTTGAGACAAGGACTTGGTTTTAAGAATGTTAGAATGTTATTTTGTCTGTATTCTCGTGTTCTGTTATGATTCCTTACAGTTGGATAGTCTTTACCTGCAAGATGATTATCCAGAGATATGATACTAGCAAAAATAACCCCTACACACGCTGTTGTTAATCAATTACTTTTATTTTTCTTTAAATATGTGTACTTAATGCCAAATTAAGCTGTAAAAACCCCAGGGCTGATTTATGGTAAAAAGTCAGCCTTAATTAACGCTGAATCCGGGAGAATGACTCTAGTGGATGGCTTTTGCTATTGAGTTTGAACAATGGGCTCTAAGGCTTCTGCGGGGTGATTTACATGGAAACAAGCCCTGCTTCACTGAGGGTTCCCATTTCTTTGTCAAGCAGCCTTCAGCATTGGCTATATATATTCAGTGGATAGGATGATTTCATGTCATAGTTTATCTGATTTACAGACTACCCTTAGCCTGCACTCTATAAATTAGAACGTGTGCTGGCGGGGAAACTAATTTAAACTTTGCAGGGATTCCTTGTGTTTTCTTGCCATGTGTCATCACTTGTCCACTACATGGCATTTTTATGAAGTGACCATAATGAAAGTCAGATTAAATGTACTGGCTACATATACATTTAATCGACAACCATCAGAATCTGTATAGCTGGACGAGCTCTGTATATGAATTCTAAAGGCCCCGAGTGAATTTACTTTTATTACAAAAGAATGTGGGCTTGGTGGTATGGATGTCTGCAGGCTGGTACTACCTGACACAGAACACTGAAGACTTTCAAAAGAAAGTTATTTAAGTGTAAGGTGCTTGTAAATCCGACAGCTGTTGCTTTTCAAAACTTGAAACTGTTCCAGGATGCTAGATGAGGTACTTTACACACACTGGAGTAAATGTAGGACTTTTACAGCCAATTTAAATGTGATCAACTTCTGTTAATAAGAAAGTAATGGCAATAATGTGTTTTACTTTGAATCAAAAGGAAAGCTGAACAGCAGCATCTCCTCTTAAAAGATGGTTTTACCTTTGTACAGTAGAGCGACATAGTGACAATATTTTATACAACAGCAAATCACAGAGTAGAAGCTGACCATTCACATGTGTACCTGGATGGACCAATGGATTTTACAATCTCCTTTCCATAGTATGGACACACAAGCAACTGCACACATTTTAATTTTATTATTAAAGTGACACTAAACTCTGGTTTAAAAAAATCTATTCAATTGTCTATTCTTTACTCAATAAAGTCCATTCCATTGCTCTCTGCTTCCTCCAAATTTCCAATATCCTTTTTTTGTGCTGCTGTGATCCAACTTCCTTTCAGAGGATGGCTACGTTCATTCTCCACATTTTCACTGTATGTAGGAATGTAGCCATCCTCTCTTGGTCACTCAGTAAGCAATTTCATGAAAAAAAAGATTACAGGGCCATTAAGTAGTGGATGTGTAAGGAATATTTTTGAAGAATAAGGATATCGTTTGGTATCGCTTTAGGGGGGAACATAAGAACAAGCATAATGTACAAAATGCAGAAACCTACAGCAAGCAATCAAGTTTAATGTAGTCAGATCAATTAAGAAGTTATTTTTGATGGAAATGTATACTTTACGACTTTTTGCACATCGTGTTGCTCAGGCAGTGTGTGTCCACATTATTATGTTTTTATTAATAAAACAGAAGCTTCTACAAGTATAATCAGGCTGCCGAATGCTGATTTTTGATTTGTTAAGTGTACCTTATTAAAGTGGAACTCCAGTTTTTCCACACTGATTTGCAAGCCTATGTAGCGCTGGTAGATTTTTCAATCTACCGCTGATAGGTAAATCTTGTGGGTTACTTGTTAGAGGAAGTTAGATTTGCCTCTATTCCAGCTTGGCTGTGCCGGTGGGTGTCGTTGTCGTTGAGGCATTCACTTGTTGCCTGTACTATGTCACATTATTGTTCTTTTTCACGGACATAGAATTAATATCTGTGTTTCATAAATTTATTGTGGTACACTGATATACTGATTATTATTGAATTATTTGCACAGTGATTACCACTTATTTTCATATTTCTCTATGAGGCTTTTAAAGCACTTGTTTGTTGCCACTCTCACAATTTTTCTAGCGCGACTTTCTTAATTCTTATTAGATTGTATGGTTTACTACTTTTTAGTCACAGCTCACGTAGGTTTTAATTTTTGTTAGCGCAGTATTTATTTTATACTTTTCGTTGTCACCATGGGCTGGTGTTGGAAAGGCAACGTGTTGAAGCGTATGAGTGCTCCTCTGTCCCAGAGACAACTCGGTGGAGGTGGTCCTCCGAGTTGCAATCTGGGAGAGGGTATTTATGGGACAGGCGCCATGTTTAGGGGTTCATTTTCAGCCACCTGCTGGCCCTCCTGGCTGACAGGTATGCGTTAAGAGTACCACCTCGTGGTCCTCCGTGCCAGAGGCCCACATCGCTGTGGCATGTGGGTGGGCCCAGAAGCCTGTCTGGGGCCTACCACAGGCACAGAGGAATGGTCCTGAGCTGTCTATCCTGAGTGAAGAAGCTGGACAACCGAGGAGATCCCAGGGAAGGACCCGTCATGGAAGGATCATGCTGGTCTGGAGAGGGGCCTGGTGACTCTGTTGGAGGACGTATCCTGAAGTAATCTTACTGCATAGTACTGCCGGGTTGGCTTAAAGGTTCAAGTACTGTGTCTGACATTCATCGCAAGCCAATACATCCTGTGGCAGAGGATCGTACGGGTTTTATTCCAAATAAGTCTGTGGCAGAGACTTTTGTTCGTGCTGCGTGCTGGCTGCTAGATTGGTGAGAGAAACCTATCCAGGCGGGCAAAGATTGAATACCACAAGGGGAGTGCATTCAATTACAAGTGTTAAATTCCAAAGAATGTTCTAAAGAATACTGAGGAAAGGTATTTGAGCTTCCCTGCAACTTTCCTTCTGCCTCTTTCCTGCTACTTCCTATTTTACTTGTTCATTAAAGCATTGGAAATTATATTTATGTGTTTGGTGTCTACATCGTCCAGAGGTAAACTCAACGGGACCCTAGACCCGGTGCCAGTGAAACAGAGTTATCGAGAGTGAAGGCAACAGCCCGCTTTAAACCAGCAGCTCCACCGAGAGTTAGTGCTACACCTATATCTGCTTTTAACCTGTATACATTGTTGTGCTAGTCATGCCAGTGCGTTTCTTTAAATGAGTATTTAGTGGAAGTGTCTGCTTGATTCTGATGCACCCCAGCATTCATATAGAAGGGCAGAAGTCTTTGCCGGAATTTCAGTAAACCAAAAGGACATTGCCTATGATTTGCCTTTGGGCTCCATGCAGACATACAGTATCTCACAAAAGTGAGTACACCCCTCACATTTTTGTAAATATTTTATTATATCTTTTCATTTGACAACGCTGAAGAAATTACACTTTGCTACAATGTAAAGTAGTGAGTGTACAGCTTGTATAACAGTGTCAATTTTCTGTCCCCTTAAAAAAATCAACACACAGCCATTAATTTCTAAACCGCTGGCAACAAAAGTGAATACACTCCTAAGTGAAAATGTCCTAATTGGGCCCAAAGTGTCATTATTTTGTGTGGCCACTATTATTTTCCAGCACTGCCTTAACCCTCTTGGGCATGGCGTTCACCAGAGCTTCACAGGTTGCCACTGGAGTCCTCTTCCACTCCTCCATGACGACATCACAGAGCTGGTGGATATTAGAAACCTTGCGCTTCTCCACCCACCATTTGAGGATGCCCCACAGATGCTCAATAGGGTTTAGGTTTGGAGACATGCTTGGCCAGTCCATCACCTTTGTCCTCAGCTTCTTTAGCAAGGCAGTGGTCGTCTTGAAGGTGTGTTTGGGGTCGTTATCATGTTGGAATACTGCCCTGTGGCCCAGTCTCCGAAGGGAGGGGATCAGGCTCTGCTTCAGTATGTCACAGTACATGTTGGCATTCATGGTTCCCTCAATGAACTGTGGTTCCCCAGTGCTGGCAGAACTCATGCAGCCCCAGACCATGAAACTCCCACAACCATGCTTGACTGTAGGCAAGACACACTTGTCTTTGTACTCCTCACCTGGTTGCTGCCACACACGCTTGAAACCATCTAAACCAAAATAAGTTTATCTTGGTCTCATCAGACCACAGGACATGGTTCCAGTAATCCATACCCTTAGTCTGCTTGTCTTCAGCAAACTGTTTGCAGGCTTTCTTGTGCATTTAGAAGAGGCTTCCTTCTGGGATGACAGCCATGCAGACCATTTTGATGCAGTGTGAGGCGTATGGTCTGAGCACTGGCAGGCTGACCCCTTACCCCTTCAACCTCTGCAGCAATGCTGGCAGCACCCATATGTCTATTTCCCAAAGACAACCTCTAGATATGACACTAAGCACGTGCACTAATCTTCTGTGTTCGACCATGGCGAGGCCTGTTCTGAGTGAAACCTGTCCTTTTAAACAATTGTATAGTCTTGGCCACCGTTCTGCAGCAAAGTTTGGGGGTCTTGGCAATCTTCTTATAGCCTAGGCCATCTTTATGTAGAGCAACAATTCTTCTTTTCAGATCCTCAGAGTGTTCTTTGCCATGAGGTGCCATGTTGAGCTTCCAGTGACCAGTATGAGAGAGTGAGAGTGATAACACCAAATTTAACACACCTGCTCTCAAATCACACCTGAGACCTTGTAACACTAACGAGTCACATGACACCAGGGAGGGAAAATGGCTAATTGTGCCTAATTTGGACATTTTCACTTAGAGGTGTACTCATGTTTGTTGTCAGCGGTTTAGACATTAATGGCTGTGTGTTGAGTTATTTTGAGGGACAGCAAATTTACACTGTTATACAAGCTGTACACTCACTACTTTACATTGTAGTAATGTGTAATTTCTTCAGTGTTTTCACATGAAAAGATATAATAAAATATTTACAAAAATGTGAGGGGTGTAATCACTTTTATGAGATACTGTATGTCAAAACGGTCTACTAATTACAACAGAGTGAGCATTCTGGCCAATCTGACTACAATCTATCCATACCTCCCAATTTTCTTAGATGGGAACTAGAGATACCTATTAGCAAAAGTATGTAGGTATAGGACACATCCCTTGCCACGCCTCCATTGAAGAATAATTATACAAAAATAAATAATTGGTTAAACCCAGAAGTGCTTTTTTTTACTGCTACTATTTCTTTATATTGCAATTTAGAAATAGCACTGTAAAACACTTTTGGATAGATAAATCCTTTTATATACAACTATATAGATCATTCCAAAATGAGGGACAAATGAGGAAGAAGGAGGGACAGGGGGACTTTGTTCCAAATAAGGCAGAGTCCCTCAAAATCAGGGACAGTTGAGAGCTTTGTTGCCGTGGTTGCAAGTAAGAGAAACTACAGTTTTGTTTAGTTTTAAAATCATGGTTGTTTGCAGACTTCAATAGCATTAAATTACAAAATTGGCTAGCTATCTATTTATTGTACCTCTTTTAAAAAAATCTATGATTCTTTATTTAAATTGATCTGGCAGTAGATTTATAAACTTTCTGCTAAGCTGAAATAAATCTGCCATGGATGTATGGTCAATGGAAACGTGAAGCAAGCCCATACATTTTAGATGTGGTTAAACATGTATGCCTTGACATATGGATGTTGTGTTAACATTTTTATACACAGGGCAAAGCAACAGGTTCCCTTACTCCCCCCAGCCCCCAGCTTTGCATATTTTCCTTTTCTTTCATTTCTGCACTGCTCCATTTGGCTGCTGGGAGAGAAAAGAAATGCCTGGTGCTGCCAGGTTTAGGGATGCGTGGGATGGGGAAAAATCCCGGGAGCTAAATGTCTAAACTCCAGACATCTGATTGGAGTGTTAAGCATTACAAAATTACTCAAATCCCCCATCCCTGCTAAACAGCATGGATGGAAAAATCTTTAGTGCCGGCTACAGTACACTGTATACAGTATACACCAGCGGCTGTCAAAATACCAAACAATACCTGCATCTAATTGGATACCAACACTGTTCCACTAACAATTTTCTGGTTGGTTTCATTGGCAATGTCAATTAAAAATAGATTTTTTTAAGCCGGGTGGTACCAAAAGGCCCACCTATGGAATGAATTCCAATTGATTTAATGATAATCTGTCAAATTTGTTTTGTCTAGGGCAGGGGTTACTATTTGGTTGAACCGCGGATTAGCCGTGGATCGAGTGGCAGTCCTGTCCGGACCGCGGCTGCCACTTATCAGCTGTGTGAGCTCTTCCGAGTCTCCCGCCCAACCACGGTTGTCATCCTCACAGCAGGCGAAGGCGGGAGGTGCTGCAGATCGGGATGAAGAGGGGGAGTCTTTTCAAATTAAAAGCGGCTAAAACACGCTTGCTAACATAGTAAGTTGGGCAGCTCCCACCCTCCAACCTGATCTGAAGTTCCTTCCGCCCCCGTCTGTCGTGGGGATGACAGTAGCGGCTAGGCGGGAGACTCGGGAGAGCTCACACAGCTAAGTCCCTTTACCTTGCCAAAGGTAGGACAGTGCACGGGAGGCTTACATTAAAAGGGTCATTCTGATGTGGAGGGGCAGTGTGATGTAAGGGGCACTGTGACGAAAAGAGGCATTGTGACATAAAGGGGCACTGTAATACAAGGGGCACTGTGGGGTAAAGGGCACTGTGATTAAAGGGGCACTGTGACTTAAAGGGGCACTGTGACATAAAGGGGCACTGTGACATAAAGGGGACATTTTTGTTATAAAGGGACACTACAATGTAAAGGGCACTGCAATTTAAAGGGGCATGTGATGTGAAGCGGAACTGAGGACACTGTGGGACTGCTTTAAATGGGGGGCTGTGATGTAAAGGGTGTTATAGACACCGATAAACTATGATGTTAAGGAGGGTTCTGATATGAAGGGGGGTGAGGATACTGATTTAAAGAGGGGGCTGTGACGTAAAGGGGGACTGTGATGTGTTATAGTGCAAATATGAGATTCTGACCTCTGCCAAACTATTTACTCACTGGACCTTTGTAAATTTTAATGTAAGACCCCTGGTCTAGGGCCAGCTTAAAAAGAGCAAAGGGTAGGTATGTGTTGCTGGGGGTAGCCCTGCATGAACAGAGAACATTTTCCTTTTAAACACCTACTACAAGATTTCTGTTATCATAAGGGCACAAAATGAAACGGAAAAGTACTGCCAGTATAAAGCTATCCTGTTAGTTTAATGTCCAGTTGACAGGGATATTTAATATAGGTCATAGCAATGTTATTGTTAATAGTAGAAACTTGAGAAATACAGAAAAATGCATTTTATTCTTTCTAAAATTAGGTCAATCTACCCAACAGATCATCTGTATTTTTCTTGCTATAAACATAAATATGGAAAATGGAAATATGGAAAATATTGAGGGAACATTTGTGACATGGATATATTATGTGACAGATGTGAATGTATGAACTGATTATTTTTTTCTCCCACTCTCTCAGATTTTTATAAATAATGAGTGGCAGAGCTCTGAGAGTGGCAAAGCGTTCCCGGTTTATAATCCGTCCACGGGAGACCAGATCTGTGAGGTCCAAGAAGCTGAGAAGGTAACTGCATCAAACCATACATTCTGTTTGCTCAGTCAGTTAAAAAACACCCCTGTATTTCAGATCATAATGCACTGTATTGGGGTATGCATGCATTTTAGGATGCTAGAATAGTCATAAAGGGGTCCCTTAAGGGGAACCTGTCATGATGAGAATATAGAAGCTCCAGTCACTGGCTTGTTTAATCCGGTGTGGACCAAGGACCGTCATACTTTGTCCTTATCCTTGCTTCACTGACCTGGAACAAGCATGTAATATGAAAAGTATTAGGAAACCTGACCATCATGCTTGTTCCAGGTCAGTCACTCTCTAAGTAGTAAAACAAGATTCCTAATGTCAGCACTGGAGCATGCAAAAAAAAATACAGGAATACAGGAATGGCAGCTACCATATTCTTTCCTGACTTTCTTTAAGGACTAAATTGCAGGAAGAGTTTTGTTTTTAGGTCACTGGATAATTTTATTTTATTGGCAATCATCTCATCTGTAACGTGCCAAAATAAACATGCTGTACATAAGGCGGTAGCAATAAGTTGCTAAATCAGTAAAAAGCATAAGATTAACTCTATCTCTGAAGATTATTAGATTTGTATTTATAAATTTTACTTTCATAATGTTATACATCTTTATAAGACAACTATAATTATTTTTCTCATCTTTTAAAAGGCCGATGTGGACAAAGCAGTAAGGGCCGCACGTTTAGCGTTTTCTCTGGGTTCAGTGTGGCGAAGAATGGATGCATCTGAGAGGGGGCGACTTTTGGATAAACTAGCTGATCTGGTAGAAAGAGAGAGAGCAATCCTTGCTGTAAGTAAATAATCAATTCATATAATCCTATAAAAGGGACTATTTAGAGACAATCTTTGTGTTTGGAGTTGTTGCAATCATTTGTGGTTCACATGACATTCAGGAGAAGGAGAAATATGACATAGATGAACCCTTTCATGACTAAGCCTATTTTTGAAATTTGGTGTTTACTAGTTAAAATCCGTATTTTTTGCTAGAAAATTACTTAAAGCCCCCAAACATTATATATATTTTTTTAGCAGAGAATCTAGAGAATAAAATGGCGATTGTTGCAATATTTTATATCACACGGTAATTGTACAGCAGTGTTTTAAACGCAACTTTTTGGGAAAAGGGACATTTTCATGAATTAAAAAACAAACAAACAGTAAAGTTACCCGAATGGCGTCACACTACGGTACCTAGAGTTACAGAGGAGGTCTAGTGCTAGAAATATTGCTCTCACTCTGACGATCGCAGCGATACCTCACATGTGTGATTTGAACACAGTTTACATATGCGGGCGCGACTTCCGTATGCGTTTTCTTTGCTGCGCGAGCTCGCGGGGACGGGGGCGCTTTAAAAAAAATTTTTTCTTATTTATTCTATTTATTTTTATATTAATAAATTGTGTTAAAAAAAAAAATGATGACTTTTATTGCTGTCACAAGGAATGTAAGCATCCCTTTTGACAGTAATAGGTGGTAACAGGTACTCTTTATGGAGGGATTGAGGGTCTAAAAGACCTGAGATCGCAGCTTCATAAACTGGCCGTTTCTGTGTCAATCAATGACAGCTTCTCTGTGTGCGGAGATCATCGGCGGAGAACATGTTCTCCTCTGATCATCTCTGTTTCATAAACCGTTAATGGACTGAGATCAGCTGCGATTCTAGGGGTCACCGCTGTTCACAGTTTCATAAATGGACACCTAAGTCAAGTACTAAACTAATTACTCAATTGACACTTTAGTTTGGAGCTTAACTAGGTTTAGGATTGCTTTCCACTTTTGCTTTGCTGTGGTCTGTTGCGAAACCATCTGAATGAAAACGCCAAAACACATTGCTTGTGTGGTTGCAGCAAACCACAATGCACAGATGGAAGCTCCTTTTTTATCCAGAGACTTCCCCAAATTTGACTCTAAACCCAGGAATGGTTGGTTTACAAGGGGACCTGATTTACTCAGAAGACTGGCAAATCTGTCTGAAGGCTCAAAGAGAGCACAAAGAGCCCCCCTATTACCCTGCTCTGTAGAACTTTAGAACACTTTCCCCCCTCACTAATATTCAAAGATGGAACAGATTTTTTATTATGCTGGCCAACTCTACTTGAAGGCAACACAGATACATAGACAAACTCACATTAAAATATAGAGGTACTGATTTATGAAAAGCAAAATTTGCTGAGCTACATAAAAGGAAATCATGCCTGCCTTACACAAACCAGTTGTGTTTCTCATTTTGTTTTCCCTGAAAATGAAAGATTTAACCTAACTGGCTAAAAGGGACAACACCTCCACTAGTGTTACAGATCTTACTCGTGTTTCATAAATCAGCCTCACTGAGTAGTGTTGACATACACCATTCTTTTGTATTCATGTTTTATTATATGTGTACTATATCACATAACTTATAAGACACTGCTTCAAGGTTTTTAAAATGCCTAATGCCGGTTATGCTGTAGGCAACATAAGCTATATCATACAAGTAACAGTTACTGCTTGCCATTGCCGGATCTTCCTTCACTTTTTAAATCTTTCATGTTCTACAAAAGTACTTGGTGCCCATAATAACTAGCAGATGTTGCTCTCTGCTGTAAATGTTCACTAAAGCATGTCAAGCATGACTGGCAAAGATACCATGTCTGGATAACTTTTGCTGCACAGAACTTGGTGAGATTATTAAACAATAATCTAATAATAATGCAATATCACTTTTACAAACTGAACACACATAGTTCATAGACCTCCAGGAGGAATACACCTTCCATATTTCAGCTTGTACTCTTGCAGCAATGTGTACATTTAATATACAGTAACTGTCAAGTGTAATTCTTCCCATCCCAAAGGCAGCCTTACTATCTAACACAGTGGAAAGAAATGCCAAATGCAGGAACTAAAGGAAACCAAGTTTGATTTTTGTAAGGTCATTCTAGTGATATTATTTCTAGTAACTGTGAGTTATAGCACTTTGCACGTTATCATTGCTTTTTGGATTGGCTTTGGATTAGTAAGCTTGATGGAGTGGGGGTGATTTAGTAAAGGTAAATGGTCTTTTCACTCTGCACAGAAAGTTGCACTTTTTAAGGGCATTTTTCCCCAAGCTTAATGAATGAGGTGAAACTCTGTATTAACTTTCATCATCCAATCATGTGCACACAATAAGGCATTTTTTTCTGTTTTCCTTGAACATGATTGGGTATTCTTTGCAAAGTGAAATTTCACCACATTCACCAAGCTCTGGTGCAAATTCCCCTGCGAAGTGCAACTTGGTTTGCAAATTGAACAGCCTATTTGCTTTTATTAATTCAACCTCATTTCGGTCCACTGTTAAGAAGCAAGGTAACTTCCTTTTATTGCAACCAATATTCGATCACTAGACTGCTTGCTACTGTAACTTTTTACAGACCAGTTAAATTTAAATCTTGAAACAAGGTGTAAGTTTTTACACTTTGATTTAAGCCATTAGTGTAATAATGTAAAGATTTTATGCAATATTCTGCACACATTTCCGGTAAGTAGGCTGATTTGTTTTTAATTTGATTTTATCAGTTTAAGAAATCCAGACTCCTAAATTTGGGTTTATTTTGCACTGATCTGAAGTTTATTATAAACTGGAGGCCCTGACATATTATTTACCTTTCAGACACTCGAATCCCTGAATAGCGGCAAGCCTTTTCTGCAGTCATTTTATGTAGATCTACAAGGTGTGATTAAAACTCTCCGTTATTATGCTGGCTGGGCTGACAAGATACATGGCATGACTATCCCAGCAGGTAGGTAACACCATACTGCACCTCTCTACACAAAACTATGTCTACATTGCTTTATGGAATGCTTGACTTATGTGAGTGACACACATTTGTCTGCCACTTAGCAGTCATAGCAAGGTACAGTTATGCCGCGTATACACGATTGGAATTTCCAACAACAAATGTTCGATGTGAGCTTGTTGTGGGAAATTCCGATCGTGTGTATGCTCCATCGGACATTTGCTGTCGGAATTTCTGACAACAAATGTTTGAGAGCTGGTTCTCAAATTTTCCAACAACAAAACTTGTTGTCTGAAATTCCGAGCGTGTGTACACAATTCCGACACACAAAATTCAATGCATGTTCGGAATCAAGCAGAAGAGCCGCACTGGCTATTGAACTTAATTTTTCTCGGCTCGTTGTACGTGTTGTACGTCACCGCGTTCTTGACGTTCGGAATTGCCGACAACGTTTGTGCGACCGTGTGTATGCAAGACAAATTTGAGCCAACATCCATAGCCAGTCGGAAAAAAATCCACGGTTTTGATGTCGGAATGTCTGATCGTCTCTACGCGGCATTAGAATGACTAAAGACATAGAGTCAGGTCCATAAATATTGAGACATCGACACAATTCTAATCTTTTTGGCTCTATACACCACCACAATGGATTTGAAATGAAACAAACAAGATGTGCTTTAAATGCAGGCTTTCAGCTTTAATTTGAGGGTATTTACATCCAAATCGGGGAATTACAACAAAACTGAAGGGAAAATGCCCCAAGAACAAGCAAGAACTGAAGACAGTTGCAGTAGAAGCCTGGCAGAGCATCACCAGGGATGAAACCCAGCGTCTGGTGATGTCTATGCGTTCCAGACTTCAGGCTGTAATTGACTGCAAAGGATTTGCAACCAAGTATTAAAAAGTGAAAGTTTGATGGATGATTGTTAATCTGTCCCATTACTTTTGGTCCCTTAAAAAGTGGGAGGCACATTTACAAACTGTTGTAATTCCTACACCGTTCACCTGATTTGGATGTAAATACCCTCAAATTAAAGCTGAAAGTCTGCAGTTAAAGCACATCTTGTTTGTTTCATTTCAAATCCATTGTGGTGGTGTATAGAGCCGAAAAGATTCGAATTGTGTTGATGTCCCAATATTTATGGACCTGACTGTATGTCCATTAAGTTCAGCCAATAGCAAGATACACTCGTTTTTGCCCAGAGAAAGACAAAACCAAATCTCCTGGACATGTGAAGCCAATTTTACCTTTCTAATCAGGCGAACTCTCAAGTTCAAAATGTTGACACACTGTCCTTTTTATAACTGTGTAAAGGCTAGCAGGGCAAACACCAAGTTGAAACAACTTATTTTGTTTAACTAAACAGGAGTTTCACGTAAAATTATTTAAACAATAAAACCATCAGTTTGAACTGCAAAAAAGCCAACTAAGCCTCCAGTAACACATTTAGGGGTTGATTTATTAAAACTGGAGGGTGCAAAAGCTGGTGCAGCTTGGCGTGGTAGCCAATTAGCTTCTAATCTCAGCTTGTTCAATTAAACTTTGGCTAAAACCCTGGAAGCTGATTGGTTTCTATGCTGAGCTTCTCCAGATTTTTCACTCACCAGTTTTAGTAAATTAACCCCTTAGTGTGAGTGTAGCCAAAAGATTTAGAGGTATTTTCTTTGCACATGTTTTTATGCATTTTTATGGGCAACATGTAGCACAGGAACTGAATTATGTGTTTTTGGCCTCATAGACTTTTAAATGGGAGTGCTTGAAAAATGCATTTTTCAAGTATTTTTAAAGCACTCCCATTAAAGTCAATGGGACCAAAAATTTGCAAATCTGCCCCAAAGGAGCTCATATACTTTTTCAAGCTTCATGCGTCAATTAACAAGTGACACAATGTTCAGGTGTGAACGGGCGCATTGAGAATAATGGGATTCTTCATGTTGAGAATTTTCACGCTCCAGGAATTGTGCAACAGAAATACTCAGGTGTGAATGGGGACAAATTCTTAGGCCTTTGATGGACTGGTGCCACCAGCAACAAAATCACTATAACTCCACTTACCTTCTCCTGTATCTTTACCTACTAATAGGGCGTACACACGGTCGGACTTTGTTCGGACATTCCGACAACAAAATCCTAGCATTTTTTCTGACGGATGTTGGCTCAAACTTGTCTTGCATACACACGGTCACACAAAGTTGTCGGAAAATCCGATCGTTCTAAACGCGGTGACGTAAAACACGTACGTCAGGACTATAAACGGGGCAGTGGCCAATAGCTTTCATCTCTTTATTTATTCTGAGCATGCGTGGCACTTTGTCCGTCGGATTTGTGTACACACGATCGGAATTTCCGACAACGGATTTTGTTGTCGGAAAATTTTATCTCCTGCTCTCCAACTTTGTGTGTCGGAAAATCTGATGGAAAATGTCCGATGGAGCCCACACACGGTCGGAATTTCCGACAACACACTCCGATCGGACATTTTCCATCGGAAAATCTGACCGTGTGTACGGGGCATTACTGTCCAACCCAGCCCAACCCACATTTTCTTTAACTTGCAGTCTGGTGATTTTGTTTTTGGCAAGGTGTCACTAGCAGTAATATCATTAGTGCAACACAACCCTTATGAAAGGGATTTCTCCTGAAACAAGCTCTGTCTTCCTCTGTATTACCTAGCAGATTCAAAGCTGATACGTCTTTAAAACACAAAAAACAATGTCTCTCAAACTGAATTTATTTAATATTTAATGTTAAAGAATAAAAAAACTCTGGTTCCAATTTCAATGCACAGAGGAAACATTTTAATTTGCTGTAGCCACTGGCGCCACGAAATTAAGATTTGCTGCTAGGACAGTTCACTTATTTAACCACTGTTCTCCATTCTCTTTTGTGCATGACGAAAATAATGTGCTTCAAAGAGTAAAGTGAAACATTCCCTCAAAAGTCACTAAGACAAATAAAGTGATTTAGACAGTTGTTTCGGTGATAAAATCACAATGCATACATACTTAATTTTCAGTTATGGCAAAAACAGGAAAGGAAGATATAAAAAAAAAAAGTGAATCTTGAGCATGTGAAGTAAGATCTGTGTCGTAGATAAGACAAAAAAATGTACAAATAACATTTAGTTCTTAAGTTTCTGCTGCCAATGAGCACTGGAAAACAGCAGTTTTTGCACTTTCTATATAAATGCCTTCTATATAGCAAAATGTTTCATGGAGGTGGGACTTCTGGACAGTACTAAAAATGCCTACATGCTGAACACTAAAACAATCACAGTGGACAAAAAACTTGGGACTTTTTAGAATAACACTCCGGGACATAAAAAACATCAATATAATCACATCAAACAATAGTTTAAAAAAATTACAAATGATGCACAACACAATATTTTTTTTTTACATGTTTCAAAGACCACTTACAGTATATATATTTTGCATTAAACTGAGGTTGCAGTAAATGTATTTTGTAGATAGTTTCACTTCTCCTCCAACACAACAATCTTGTGACAGGACAACATTATGCCCTGGACCTCTCTATCCTTTAGTCCAGTGGTCTCCAAACTGTGGCCCCTGTGCCAGTTATGGCCCTTTGCTTACCTTTATCTTTGGGGCACTGTTCCTACCACTGATATGAGGCACTATTACTCCCATTGATACAGACATCCAACAGTGAGGAACTATTTCTCCCACTGACACCAACAATGGGGCATTTTTCCTACCATTGACACCAGAGATAGGGCACTATTCCTCTAACTAATACCAATGATGGGGCATTATACCGCCTCCTATTGACCACAGGTGCTATTTAATTTTTTAAATATCGCTGACCACCAAGCCTGAGAAATGTTCTACTTCCGCTGATGCTGTAGCATTTTCTATTCTCACTGGCTACAGTCCTGCTCTACTAAAGTCTGAAGGACAGTAAACTGGACATTTGTTTACAAAAGTTTTGAGAATCCTGCTTAAGTCCCATATAGAAGTAACCCAGTATCCTTTTTTCTGTGGAAATAAGTGTAGCCTTAGATTGCCATGACCATATGATGTCATAAAAGAATTGTGACCACTATACTGAGATCAATAGAATTGCATGGATGTCTTGTAGCCCTCTCACTCAGGGTCCTGATGAAGTACAGTAATCTGCAAAATGATTGACTACAATCTGTTGTCTGTGAAATGGGACACTCAGAATAATGCGAATATATAAGTAATCTTTGTAGTGTGTCAAAAAGAATATTGTATTGTGCATCATATTTCATTCTCCACTTCAGCCCCGGAAGATTTTACCCCCTTCCTGACCAGAGCACTTTTTGCGATTCGGCACTACATCACTTTAACTGACAATTGCACGGTCGTGCGATGCTGTACCCAAACAAAATTGACATCCTTTTTTTTCCCACAAATAGAGCTTTCTTTTGGTGGTATTTGATCACCTCTGCGTTTTTTATTTTTTGCGCTATAAACAAAAAAAGCTGTATTTTTTACTTTTTGCTATAATAAATATCCCCCAAAAATATATATAAAAACATTTTTTCCTCAGTTTAGGCCGATATGTATTCTTCTACATATTTTTGGTAAAAAAAATCACAATAAGCGTATATAAATTGGTTTGCGCAAAATTTATAACGTCTACAAAATAGGGGATAGTTTTATGGCATTTTTTTTTTTTTTTTTAGTAATGGCGGTGATCTGTGACTTTTAACTGGGACTGTAACATTATGGCAGACACATCGAACATTTTTGACACATTTTTGGGACCATTGTCATTTATACAGCGATCAGTGTGATTAAAAATGCATTGATTACTGTGTAAATGGCACTGGCAGTGAAGGGGTTAATCACTAGGTGGCAGTGAAGGGATTAAGTGTGTCCTAGGGAGTGATTCTAACTGTGAGGGGGCTGGGCTTGAACACACAAGACAGTGATCACTGCTCTTGATCACAGAGAGCAGTAGATCACTGTCCTGTCACTAGGCAGAACAGGGAATGCTTTGTTTACATAAGCATCTCCCTGTTCTTCCTCTCCGTGACATGATCGCGGGATCCCAGCGGACATCGAGTCCGCAGGACCCGCGGTCACGGAGACCACGGCCAGCACATACACGCTCGCGACACCGCTTCTTAAAGGGGACGTACCTGTACGCCCTTTTGCCTGCCAGTGCCTTTTTGCCAACGTACATCGGCGTGCGCTGGTCGGCAAGCATTTAAAACATTTATATGTTGTAAATTAATTAATCTAGAAATATTTTTTAGATTCCTGTGTTGAATTTATGTCCTTGGGTTCAGTTCTAGAAAGACCCTAGTTCTGTCAGCTGTGCCAAGAGTGAATTTAGTGTCACATAATGACATTTATCCAGGCAATGACAGCCTCAATAAAAACAACAATTGGTGCTACATATTCAAGTGGAAACATATTGTCCTTTAAAATAAACATGCCACAAACCTGGGCTGTTGATAGTGAGCATATGAAGAAACAATGCATAATCCCCCTCCTCTTTGCTATCACTTTAGAACACTTCCTAGCCACAATTAGATGCAATATCAATATACCAGGCATCCAAGTAGGTGCCAGAACTCACAAATATGCTGCCTATGCCGACGACATACTCTTCTTTATCCAACAACCACATATCTCTCTACCTAACTTAATGTCAGCATTCTCTACCTTTCAAATGATATCAAACTTTAAAATAAACCTTTCCAAATCTGAAATTTTGAACATTAATCTCCCCAGGTCAGAAGCGGCCTCTTTGAAACCCTTTTTTTCATTCAGATGGGAACAGACTCACATAAAATACTTGGGTATATACCTCACACCTAAACTGCACTCCCTTTTTAAGTATAATTACATCCTGCTGTTAAATAACATCAGAGAGGACCTAAGAAAATGGGCTAATCTATCACACTCATGGTTGGGGAAAATAAACATCATCAAAATGAACATTCTCCCTCGCATATTATTTATTTTTCAGATGGTCCCACTGGGTGTACCTGTGGGGTTCTTCACCATTCTGCAAGCGATGATCTCTCACTTTGTTTGGAAGAACAGCCGCCCCAGAATATCCAGAGACGTTCTTTTTCGCTCCAAGTGCTCTGGGGGTCTGGCACTCCCAAACTTTAAGTCTTATTACCATGCTGTCATACTGTCTAGATTGGCAGACTGGAAATACGCTGTTAATTCAAAACTATGGGTACAACTAGAATACTCTCTGAGTGGTGTAGATCTTTCTGTTGTCCCCTGGTTACCCCGAGCTTTTAGAAACATTACTCACACTGTTTCAGCACTCACCATGTCCACATTGGATATCTGGGATGCCATACACAGGAAATTTTCCTGGAACTATGACTCTCCTCTGATGCCTCTTCTTAACCACCACTATTTCTTACCAGGTCTATTGGACCCAAGATTTAAATCCTGGTACTCAGGAGAACCTCTTCTGTTGCATCAAGTCTTAAATGCCAATGTAATTAAACCTCTTCTGTGGATCCTCTGCTCTAAACCTATCACATTTATGGATAAGTGGAGATATCATCAATTGCAACGCTTTATACGATCCTTCCCCCACCCATTACGAGGCTTACAGGATCTAAATAGCATAGAAGAAATACTCCACCCAAAAGACCCCCCTCTGCATGGTATCTCATTATTTTACAAAGCTCTTACTGATCTTTCTAATCCTACATACCCACACTTCCTGGCTAAATGGGAATTAGATTTAGATTCTCCCCTCACAGACACTCTGAAAGATAAAGTCTTCCAACTCGCTCATGTCTCCTCACGCGCTTCAAAAATGGCAGAAGTCAACTACAAACTACTTTCCAGATGGTACTATACCCCAGTTAAAATGCACCAAATGTTCCCCGACAGCTCCCCATTGTGCTGGAGGAGATGTGGGAACGAAGCCACACATGCTCATATTTGGTGGCACTGCCCAATCATTCGGCTCTTCTGGACCAATGTTCTTAATCTTATATTACAGATTACAGACATCAATCTCCCTCTTGATCCCTGAACCGTCCTCTTTCATGCTACTAAAGAAACAATTGGTACCTATAAACGTTCACTCCTTCCTCATTTACTGAATACTGCCAAGGCCCTAATCCCTACTCTGTGGGGTCAACTTACAATCCCTTCTGTAAAAAATTGGTTACATAAGATCTCAGAGGTTCATCATTTGGAGGACATAACTCACAGCATTAGAGGTACTTCCCAGAGATAGACTTTAACTTGGGCACCCCGGATAAAGTTCACATCCTCATCCCTCTATAAGGAAATCATAACACAACCCATATGAGCTTACCTTTTTAACCATTGTATAGGACCCTTATGACTTAATTTCAGAGATTTCTCCTCTTCTGACTGTGGTTTATCCTACCTCCACATATTTTCATACTTATTGGTAATGTTACCCTAAAGTATGACGACACACATGCCAACCCCCTCCCCCCCTCTTGATCCCACTCTTTAACCTCTCTTCCATTCTTACCTCCATATCTTCTTTTTTCCCTCACTTTTTCCTTCTATCTATCTCTCTTTTTGTTTTCTTTTTCCAACTACTTACTCTATTTAGTTACAATCTTATTTCTTGGTTGTCTATTATGTTCACATAAGTTATAAGCCTCTGTTTAGTCTATGGCTTTATTTGTCCATTCATCCTTTTATGCACTTACAGTGGCATTTATTTAAATGTTGCATTATGCTGAGATTAGGTGCACAACGCACCTTTTGTATTTCGCTCATAAGATTGTTTTATAGTATGTTATTTGTCTATTTTATTTTTCTTTTGTAAAAATTCCTTAATAAACAATTATTAAACAAAAAAAAAAAGAAACAATGCATAATCAGAGGATCCTGTCAGTTGAAACTGATCAGTAGATTAATAAATATAGACAGCAAAGTTTTTATTTAAATCTTAAACTTTTCTGTAAAACATAAAAAAAACTTCCTCCTCCCATGTCTTCCTATTGGTCTGTGAAGCCTCTCAATACATTGAAGGAAGGTTATGGAGGTAGAGGAGAAGAGCATTTTTAATTTTTGCTTGGAAAATTTTAGATTTGCTTGTACAAATGCAATCTGTATCACTGGATCCACCAATCATTGTTTAAAAGATTTTTACTGCTCTTTATCATATGCTGTCTGAATTGTCCAAGTTTGTTGCAGGGTAATTTTAAAGTTCTTTAATACAACATACATATAGTTTTTTATTCTTGGATATGAAATGTATATATTGATTATATATGAAGAGAAACAGATGCAGAGTTCTGAAAATGTATTCCCAAACGGGAAGTGCTCCAGTGGCATCATCATTTATGATGACCATGATCTGTAAAATGTGGTGCCAAATAATGTCACTATTGAAGAAGAATAGCAATCATTGCACAGGATAAATATTTTCTCCTCCACCCACCACCTGCTGTTAGTGTTATATAAAATATGTCAAGAACTCGGAGGAAAAATGATATGGGAGGGTGGAGGCACTACTGGCAACAAATATATACGTTTTTAAGTGTGCTCATACAAGAAGAATTTTTTTCAGATATATTTGTTTATTGTCACTAAAATTAAATTTGAGAACATTGACTTGCCAGCAGCTTAGGTTGGCAACCTTATTAGGCTTATCCAAAAATAACTTATTTGCTTATGCAATAAGACTGTATAAGGAACCCTGACAATAAGCAATTTATCGTAATGCATAGCAGCCAATCAACATGCATCTTTCATTTGCATGATTTCAGTGAAATTTGGTTGATATGGACTACTAGGGTTTACAGTTTGTCAATGAACTTTCTGCACTCCTAATAAATAGGCTTGCATGTCTTGGAGGTGCAGACTATTCTGAGTGATCCATTAACATATACTTCAGTTCCAATATATATATATATAATGATTTGATAACATTAAGAAATAAGGAAAACTTACCAGTAGCATCAATGAATGACAGAATCCACTTGCAGCCCCCATTAACTATTATAGATTATTTTGGGGAAAACCATCAAATGGGCTTATAAGAACAATAGGCTTGTAATGGACACAGAAGCTCTGGCATTTAATTATTGCCAATGGCTGTCAGTGTCATTATTAGAGTAAGGGGCTTAAGTTGGTTATACACTAGTAGATGTGTGCAAATTTCTATGAAAATTTTCAGTACATTTGTTAACTTGGTAAATAACCTTGGAAAGTACTTTGAAATTTCATTTGCTAATAACATTCATTTTTTAAGCGAATAGACTTTCCCAAACAAAAACTATATACACTGTTAGAAATGTGTTAATTCGAGAAATATTTTCCATCTGGCTTCTCTAACTTTGCTTGCCAGTGCAGTTGAAAACTAGTGTTGATCTGACCTCACTAAAGATTAGAAAATAGAGTGTTCTTAAAACTAAAAATTCCTATTGGAATTTTGCATATCTTTGGTTAGCTTTAATCTTAACATGAAAAGATGAAGGCTCTGTGTACAGCCTTGAGCTTGGAACCAGTGGCCTCCATAAGATCAGAAGTCTGATCTTAATACAAGCACAGGTGCTAATAGGTTTATGCATTTTATTAGGAGTGTGAATGATACACTTTGATGGTTGAGAAAGGATTACTAGAACCACAATGGCTCTCTGCCTTTTAGATGATACTATGTACCTGTCTGCCTGAATATCTGCTCTAATATAAACCTCTTATGAACAAAAAGGAAGCAGATATGCATATTTCTTTACAAACTCTGTAGTTTGACAAGCAGAGTGGCTCAATACCACATGGGACACTGGAATTTAAATTTTTTTTACAATATTATATATTGTAACTATTGATGCTTCTATAAATCAACTTGTGTTTAGATTTTTGTGGCCTTTTATCTATCTTCTTAATGATAACCCTAATTTGACAGCCCTTGTGCCCACTTTTGGCATTCCTACAAGTTTGCCTCTCAATTTCCAATTTAAATTAGCACTGCCCAATCTCATTTTTCTCAACTCTCTGTATAAAACATAGGCTTTCTTTGTTTTTTTCCTATTTATTATGTTTGATGTACATTAAATTGCTTACTCATTGTTTTCTGATATACATTTCACTAACTGTAACAACATGTTTTTAGATGGAGATTATTTTACATTTACAAGACATGAACCTATCGGAGTATGTGGACAGATCATCCCAGTGAGTATCACAGTGTTTTATTTTCATTGAGTGACTTTCCTTGCAGTTGCACACAACATGGGGCTTTGCAGCTGTGCATTTCTGTTAAGCAAGAGGAGAGAAAAAAAAATCCTCAGCTTCTATTGGCATATTTTTATCAGCCTCCCTACAGCTGCTTATTTAAACAGGTTAATGGGGATTTAAATCTGCAACTTGGAGAGCTGTTCCCAAGCACTGGGATTCTTATGGCTCAAGGAATAAAATCAAAATAAATACATAATACATTTACTATATTTGGTGATATAAACAGATCTTGGAACTGTGTGTGCACTTGTGCATGTGTGTGTATGTGAACCTCTGCACCCCTGTATGCAACTTTTTTCATAGACTTATGTTTTTTGATTACATTTTTATCAAATGCAAGGATGAAACTAGAAATACATGGCTCTATAGCATCATAGCATATTGCAACATATCCCATAGCTGTACATAACAATGCCATATTTTACTTACTGAATGTACACATGCTGCCCCATTGTTGCTAATTTTATAGAGCCTGTGTAATTTTCTGCTATGTACAGAGCAATGTTGGATAGTGCTCTTAGTGTATTTGTCCCCAGTGCCCCCAGTTTGTATCCTGGTTAGGGCACTGTCTGCATGGAGTTCTCCCTGTGCTGGTGGGTTGCCACCCGTACTCCAAAGACATGCTGGTAGGTTATGTGGCTCCTGTTTAAAATTGGCCCTAGGATATGTATGCATATGAGCTGAGGACCTTAGATTGTAAACTACCTGAAAGCAGGGACTGGTGTGAATCTACAATATGTAAAGCACTACATAAATTATAGATGTGGTATAAAATACCTGTAATAATTAAATACACTTCGCCATAGTAGCTGTTGAGTAGTGCTACAGCTTGTGACCATGTTTTAAGAACATAAGTATATATGGCAAAGAAGCAGAGATGTTCCTTTTGTAAAAAGACTTTTCGTTTTGATGGCCTAAATATATGTATGATAATTTCCTCCCCTCCCTCTTTATTATAGACATTAGCCCGAGAGATTAGACTGTCCAATTAACTTAAGGTCCATAATCAAAAACAGTCTACATTCTAGTATATATGAATTACTGTGCCATTGTGCCAGTGGAACATTTAAGATCCAATACAATTTCCCCTTTAACACACCCATGGAAAATTCTTGTGGCAAGCATGCTGTATTGCAATATTAAAGCAAGTCTGAACACTGGCTTTTATGGTAAACATTTTCCTTCTCCCGTACTTTCCTGGGCATATTATCTTTCCTTCATGACATTTGTTATGATACCACAGTAGGTTTTCTAAAGCCCTTACTCATTTACAAAGGTGGACAGAAATAACATTACCAACCTGCACTCATCAGTAAAGACTCCAAGCCTATAATTTTACTCTTCAGATTTCATCCAGCTACGACTAATAAAACAATGATGAAGGTCAGCAGTCAAACAAGAGGATGCACTTATCCTCTTTCGTGCTGTCTTGTCTCACCTATTTGAGCATTTGAGAGACATGACTGATTTTGTTAGGAAAAATTTCATACGTCTATACAAAAATTTAAACCTAACTATATATACTGTATATATATATAGATATATATCTATCTATATATATAGATATATATATCTATATATATATTGGTATTTGCTTTCATCTCTCTCTGCATTCAGGACCTTATATATCAGCATGTTCTAACTAAAATAAGAGTTATTTTAGTGACCCCCATATAGACTTTCAAAGCAGGTATGATGTTGATTAGAGATGTTAATCTAGTTCAGAACATGTTGATACATAAGACCTTCAGTGTTTTTACCACATAAATAGGTGCCATTAATAATAATATTGTTGGGTTATCAGTTTCCTGTGTAAACCTACACAATTTCTCCTCTGTTCTCTTCTGCTTAATATACCATTAAAAGCTTTTTTTTTTATATCAGTTTAATACTTGTAAAAAATACCTGTTTGTCCTGCCAGAAATCTAGGCCACATCTCTGTGAACCCCCTCCCTGTTACAGCAAAAAGTAATGAAGCCACCACACTTAAGGAATAGTGAGCTGCAATATATATTTTTGTTCTTGGGTTTAGACACACAAACATATTACTGCTGTGTGGATTCAAAAGCCATAAGTGGCATAACTCGAAGATGTCCACATAGAGGAGTCATTTTCAATGTTTTGTCCACTAATCTGTTATCACTTCTACATTTGGCCTAGCATGAGCCCATTGACATACAGTAATGAACTTGATCTTGTATTGCTATTTGTATCCCTATTGCAGATTTTCCCTCACTGAGGTTTTGTTTATTAACCTAAGCATTGTTATTTAAAGACGTGAAGGGAACCTATACCTGCTAAAGAATATATAATTATTGGCAGGGCTTGGGTGTTTCTGTATCTGAACTGGTGTTTACAAAGCTTCCATTGTAAGTACAATACTGTAAATTAAAAGCTTCATTTAAGTCGATAAATACAATACAAGTAGTTTAAAATCTTGATGAACATGTCTTTGAAACAAGGGTGGCATCTCCATCTTTTTTCCATCAATGTTAAAATCAGTTATATCAACAACACATTTTCCACATTCTTTAATGTAGTCACACATTTTCCTTAAAGTCAGCAGTAGTGTTTGGCAAAGAACTTGGCCTTTGCCTAATGCTTACTTGGAGATCTGGCATCTAAAGTCTTTTAAATGGAAGCTGCCCGCATCATGACTTTTAGGCCATTTTTTTCTTTTTTTAATGGATTTTTTTAATACAGAAATTGTTTAATATCTGATTTATAAATATTTGTGTTACAAGTAAATTAGGTGTTTGGTGAAATGAAGCCATTAGTTTGTTTTCTAGTAATTCTTTGAAGAAGCAAACGTTTGCAAAAATCTAGGGGCAGTTAATACCAGTCAGGCAGCGAATCCTTGTGTTAAGCTGAGCTTATTTTTAGTATTTATGCCACTTTCAATGCTGTAGTCTACTTTGAAGTATTCTGCAGGCCCAGTTCAGGTAAAATGTGTTGTAGTTTTTGACATAGTAGGGGTGGTTTAGAACTTCTGTCACAATTGTTTTGTCTGTGTCCCCTGGTAGAGAAATTCAACCTCCCTATTAGTCCTTAGTGACTTTTGGGAAAAACAAAATTGGACTGTTGGCACCCAAACAAGTATAGAGCGGAGATCTTGTAATGCCAGTGATAATTGTCTAAGGGAAGTTTCCCTTAACTTTGTATTGATTTCATCTATGTAAAGCTAATTGGGTAAAGTTGATCCAGGGAATATCCGATTGCCTCTTGGGGAATCAGGAAGGATTTTTTTCCCCTGCTGGAGCCAACTGGATCATGCTTTGCTGGGGTTATTTTGCCTTCCTTTGGATCAACTGTGGGTATGGCATTGTGTATATGGGATTGTATGATTTTGGTTTTCCCTTTTATTGGTTGAACTAGATCAGTGTTTCTCAACTCCTGTCCTCAGGACCCACTAACATTCCAGATTTTAGGTAATACCTTTGGGGAGATGCAGACTAGACTACTGCAATCACTGAGCAGCAAATGATATCACCTGTGATGTATTTCAGTGTTCTTGAAAACCTGGCCTGTTAGTGAGTCCTGAGGACGGGAGTTGAGAACCACTGAACTAGATGGACTTGTGCTTTTTCTCAACCTGACTAAGTATGTAACTACGTAATCTAATGTCCCATTGTGTCCTGTTGTGTGTGTGACAATAAGTGAAGGAAAATCCCCCCCGCCCCAGACAGCAACAAAAAACCTGCCAAATGTTTTAATTATGCCCTATCCAATACAAAAAAAAAATTGAATATCGAGACATAGGTTAGAAAAAAAATGTTTCCAATTGCAAATGATTGGGTATTTATAGTCAACATGATTTCACTTTATTCACTATTCATTTTTTATAGTGAATATTTACTCTGACAGGTTGACAGCCTCTATTCATTTAGCAAATAAAGCACATTGTTTTTAATGTTGTTTTTCAGTGGAACTTTCCCCTACTGATGTTTGCATGGAAGGTGGCACCAGCTCTCTGCTGTGGGAATACTGTTGTGATTAAACCGGCTGAACAAACACCGCTCACTGCACTTTACATGGGAGCTCTCATCAAAGAGGTAAAGAAAGAAAAAGCAGCAGTTACAATATTATACTTTCGTAAGTGCTAAAACTAAGAGCTTTAAATTAAATGTATGAAGATAGTTTTGACACACAATTTTCCCCTTCAATTTTATTTTACTAGGCTGGGTTTCCACCAGGAGTTGTGAATATTTTGCCAGGATATGGGCCAACTGCAGGCGCAGCAATAACTTTTCACCCTGGCATAGATAAAATTGCGTTCACTGGCTCTACAGAGGTATGTACATTTTCTGTACGTGAAGGGCAAAGTTTCTTCATGTCTCAACTATTTTCTAAATAGATGGTCTTCCATCCTACATTGAAGTGTGAACTTAATTTATTTTTTTAGAAACTAGAGTAAAGGATCACATATGAGAACTCTTATATGGTTTTACGAGCTTAGACTAAAGCATTGTAGATTTTGGCTGCATTAGAATTATATATTTATACTGGTTCATTTTCAGTGCCAATCTTAGACCCCTACTTTCAATCATTGATCCAATAATTTTCCATTTATTCATAGTTATCTGAAAACACCTTGGCATTCTACAGTAATCTTATGGCTCATTTATAAAGGCATCAGATTCAGATGCAAGTCAAATGCAGTATGCTTTCAGGAGCCTCTGAACTAATTTCACTTGGATTTGAGTTGCTTTGATTTGCCTTTTGGTTGGTGAAGGATTTACCTGAAGCTACTTATAAGTTTTACTGTGCTTCATAGAGCTGCTTCAAGTTACTTTGTTATTGACATTTACTTTTATATGGGAGAAAAGCACTTTAAATGCAGACAAAGGCACAGGACCCTTTAACCACTTCAGCCCCAGAAGATTTGCTGCTGAACCGGGCCATCTTTTGCGATTTGGCACTACGTCGCTTTAACTGCCAACTGCGCACATTGATGTCCTTTTTTTCCCACAAATAGAGCTTTCTTTTGGTGGTATTTGATCGCCTCTGCGGTTTTTATTTTTTGCGCTGTAAACAAAAAAAGAGGGACAATTTTGAAAAAAAAACACAATATTTTGTACTTTTTGCTATAATAAATATCCCCATTTTTTTTTAAAAAGCAAATTTTTTCTCAGTTTAGGCCGATATGTATTCTTCTACATATTTTTGGTAAAAAAAAATCCCATTAAGTGTATATTGATTGGTTTGCGCAAAAGTCATAGCGTCTTCAAATAGGGGATATATTTATAGCATTTCATTATTATTTTTTTTAATAGTAATGGCATTGATCTGTGATTTTTATTGGGACTGTGACATTATGGCAGACACATCGAACACTTTTGACACATTTTTGGGACCATTGGCATTTATACAGCGATCAGGGCTATAAAAATGCACTGATTACTGTAAAAATGTCGCTGGCAGGGAAGGGGTTAACACTAAGGGGCGATCAAGGGGTTAACTGTGTTCCCTCAGTGTGTTTCTAACTGTAGGGGGAGGGGACTGACCTAGAGGACGTGACGGATCGTGGTTCCTAGCTATTAGGAACACACGATCTGTCACTCCTCACAGAACAGAATAGGGATTTGTGCGTTTACACACACACGTCCCTGTTCTGCCTCTTGTGCCCGCGATTGCTCATGGCCAGCGGTCATCAAGACCGTCAGCCATGAGCATCGGCACCCCCGCAGTGCAGCCTGCTATCCTGATCCCGTGAGCCGACGTATAGCTACGACGGTTCGCGGGATCGTGCCGACCAGCCACAGTAAAATGATGGCGGCTGGTCGGCAAGCGGGTAAAAGTGCGATTGCTATGCAATGAAAGATTGCTATGTTGTAGGGAACATCAAGAAATACATTGAAATTATATACCTTTAGTCTGGAATTCCTTCTTAAAAAAGAGATGTGCACTTCCTGGCATTTGAAGGCGCATAGTTTTTTTCTGCAGTGCGAGGTCTTCATTTTGCTTAGTCTGATTCATAGTCTCACAAGATTTGGAGGGATTTGATTTGATTATGTCATTTGGATGGATTTGATGATGTCGCTACTGTGCTGTTCACTCTTTTCTTTGCTGGGAGCTTTCAAATGAGAAGGCAAAGCCTTTCCTCTACCAAGATGGCCTCCTCCACACAGAGACATGGGGGATAAATTACTAATGGCAAATAGGCAAAAAGGGAAGTTGCAGTTTTCAAGGAAATTTTGTCCAGAGCTTTGTGAATGTGGTGAAATGTTACTTTGCAAAAAATACCTAATTACCGTATTTATCGGCGTATAACACGCACTTTTTTCCCCTTAAAATCAGGGGAAAGTCGCAGGTGCGAGTTATACGCCGATCCCCTGCGATCCCGACCTGTCACATTTTCAAAATCGCCGATCGCGATTTGAAAATGGCGCCGCCGGCGCCGAAATACACAGAGCCGGTCCTCGGCTCTTTCCGGCGGCTGTCGTTCATTTTCGGCTCCACTCGTAGTCCCGAGCGGAGCTATCCGAACCTACTCGGCTAGGTCGGATAGCTCCGCTCGGGACTACGAGTGGAGCCGAAAATGAACGACAGCCGCCGGAAAGAGCCGAGGACCGGCACTGTGTATTTCGGCGCCGGCGGCGCCATTTTCAAATCGCGATCGGCGATTTTGAAGCCCAGAATGGCTGGGATCACTGGGGCAAGGCTGCACTGGGGAAGGCTGCACTGGGGAAGGCTGCACTGGGGAAGGCTGCACTGGGGAAGGCTGCACTGGGTAAAGCTGCACTGGGGAAGTCTGCACTGGGGAAGTCTGCACTGGAGAAGTCTGCACTGGGGAAGTCTGCACTGGAGAAGGCTGCACTGGGGAAGGCTGCACTGACAAGGCTGCACTGGGGAAGTCTGCACTGACAAGGCTGCACTGGGGAAGTCTGCACTGACAAGGCTGCACTGGGGAAGGCTGCACTGACATGGCTGCACTGACAAGGCTGCACTGACATGGCTGCACTGACATGGCTGCACTGACATGGCTGCACTGACATGGCTGCACTGACATGGCTGCACTGAGAAGGCTGCAATGATGGGCGTTTAAATGTAAGTTTTTTTTCCCTTCAACTTCCCTCCTAAAAGTTTTTTTTTCCTTAAAATTCCCTCCTAAATTGGGGTGCGTGTTATACGCCGGTGCGTGTTATACGCCGATAAATACGGTATATGCAAGGAAAAAAAACAACTTTTTTTGTTTGAAAATGATTAGATGATGGAAGTCAGCAGAGATGATGGCAATTATATTAAATTTGTTTGCATAATGACCACATCAGCAAAAAACCCTATTTATATGTGGCTGAATAATACTCAGTTCTGCTAATGACAGTTGGGGAAAAATCCATTATCATCATTTACTCTTGGGTGAAAAATTGTGTATGTAAACATAGCAATTAAGCATTTCATGTCTCTATACCAGGCCAAAATACTTTGTTTTTTTGAAGCCACAAAGTACAATGTTTTCAACATTTCATGATTCTTTCTGACCAATGTCCAAAAAGTATTTCATTTTGGTAAAGTGTTTAATTGTAAGGCAATTATTGGTGTCAAGACTACAGACCACAGTTCTTCCATAACAGAATATTTGGTTTCAGCTGAAACTAGTTAACAGGGTTTAAAGATCAAAAGCTGTCATAGTTTTTTAAAGGGAAGCTTCTTAGCTAGTAATACAACGGGCTTTGTAATAGGAAGTGGCAAGCAACACTAATATGAGAGAAGGGGTCTCTTAAGATGCTAAGCAAGAACAGATGAAAGTTTTAAATGCAAGGCTAACATAAACTGTTCCATATTTTAGATTTCCTGTGACAGCGGTCAACATTATCACATCTTAAATACACTCACTGTAATAACAATTTGTAAACGCAGGACTTTACTTTCAATTGATGAAAAAAAAAATGACTTGAGGAAAAGAAAGCTGTCCCCCTTCTTTCTTATAACAGTTTTATTTTCTGCCCGAGTAACTGTCACATTAAAGCAATAACTTGTAAATTCCATAGCTGGCAAGATCTTCGTGTTCCCCGGTCTTTAGAACTGCAATTGCTATAGCTTGACAAACCAACAAAAAAATGTATTGACCAAAAGGCACTTGAATTTATCTTTAGCTACCTGAAGCTTGAAGTACACCTGTGCCCAGGCTATGGACATTAATCTATTAATTTACATAATATTAACAAGCAGTAAAAAAAAAAAAAAAAAAAAAAAGCTTTACGAGCCACAAATTACTTCTCTAGCTACTTTTAATGTAAAGTTATTTTTACTCAAAGAACACAACAGAGATTTTATAATCAGATTTCAGTCAGTTTCTAAGGGTCCTTTCTAGGGATTGGCGAACCGTTCGGCCCGAGCATAAGTTCGGGCCAAACTTTGGTTGTTCGGATGTTCTGCGAACACGGAACAATATGCGGTGTTCGGGGAAATTTGAAAGCCGCCGAAACATCGTTAAAGTCTTTGGGACACTAACATGAAAAATTAAAAGTGCTTATTCTAAAGGCTTATATGCAAGTTATTTTCATAAAAAGTGTTTGGGGACCTGGGTCCTGTCCCAGGGGACATGTATCAATGCTAAAAAATGTTATTTAAAACGTTTTTTTGGGAGCAGTGATTTTTTTAATGCTTAAAGTGAAACAATAAAAATTAAATATTCCTTTAAATATCGTGCCTGGGGGGTGTCTATAGTATGCCTGAAAAGTGGCATATTTTTTCAGTGTTTAGAACAGTACCACAGCAAAATTACATTTCTAAAGGAAAAATTGTAATTTAAAACTGATCGCGGCTGTAATGCATTGTCGGGTCTCGGCAATATTGATAAAACTCATTGAAAAAAAGAGCATGGGTTCCCCTCCAGTCCATTACCAGGCCCTTCGGGTCTGGTTTGAATATTAAGGGGAACCCCGAACCAAAATTTAAAAAAAAAATTGCGTGGGGGTCCCATTAAAATCCATACTAGGCCCTTCAGGCTCCCTAAAGCACCTTGTCCCTATGTTGATGGGAACAAGGGCCTCATCCTCACAACCCTTGCCCAGTGGTTGTGGGGGTATGCGGCCGGGGGGCTTATCGGAATCTGGAAGCCCCCTTTAACAAGAAGACCCCCAGGTCCCGGCCCCCCATGTGAATTGGTAATGGGGTAAAAGCCACAACCATTCTGCTTCCATGAGAGGCTCCCGCTGACTGACGCTTCTTCTGGGTAACAGTTCTTATATAGCTGAGGGCAGGGCCACCCGGTGATGTAAACAGATGACCCCGCCCCCCTCTGACTCCACAGGGAGCCACGGGAAACTGTCACCCAGAAGAAGCGTCCGTCAGCGGGAGCCTCCCATGGAAGTGGAACGGTTGCGTCTTTTTTTTTTCATTCTTTTTTGGTCCGTCGAGCGGCGTGGATTTACATCGCCATCCTTGACACTTTTCTTGTGAAATGGTAGGGGTACAATGTACCCGTCACCAATTCACATAGGGGGGGGGTCTGAGGGTCCTCTCGTTAAAGGGGGCTTCCAGATTCCGATAAGCCCTCAGTCTGCATACCCCCACAACCATCGGGAAAGGGTTGTGGGGATGAGGCCCCTGTCCCCATCAACATAGGGACAAGGTGCTTTGGGGGGCTACCCCAAAGCACCCTCCCCATGTTGAGGGCATGTGGCCTGGTACGGTTCAGGAGTGGGGCCGTCCTCTCTTCCCCCCTCTTTTCCTGCAGCCTGCCAGGTTGCGTGCTTGGATAAGGCTCTGGTATATATTTTGGGGGGACCCCTATGCCATTTCCATATCGGACCTGAAGGGCCTGGTATGGATTTTAGGGGGACCCCCCCCCCCACGAAATTTTTTTTTCTACATTTTGGTTCGGGGTTCCCCTTAATATTCATACCAGACCCAAAGGGCCTGGTAATGGACTGGAGGGAACCCATGTCCTTTTTTTCAATGAGTTTTATCTATATTGCCGAGACCCGACAATTCATTACAGCCGCGATCAGTTTTAAATGACAATTTTTCCTTTAGAAATGTCATTTTGCTGTGGTACTATTTTAAACACGGGAAAAATGCGCCACTTTACAGGCATACTATAGACACCCCCCAGGCACGATATTGAAAGGAATATTTCATTTTTATTGTTTCACTTTACGCATTAAAAAAATCATTGCTCCCGAAAAAACAAACTTTTTAAAACATTTTTTGCATTGATACATGTCCCCTGGGGCAGGACCCAGGTCTCCAAACACTTTTTATGACAATAACTTGCATATAAGCCTTTAAAATGAGCACTTTTGATTTTTCATGTTCGTGTCCCATAGACTTTAACGGTGTTCGTGTGTTCTTCCGAATTTTTTGCCTGTTTGGTATGTTCTGGTGCAAACCGAACCGGGGGGGTGTTCGGCTCATCCCTAATCCCTTCACACCAGCCGTGCCCATTCTGATCAGCAGGGAGCTGAATGGTATAGATGTCACATTCATTTTTGCCTTACAACAGTTGATTAAACCCATATAAGGTCTATGGCCAGGTGTATGTAAATGGACTTGAGTCCATTTACATCAAACTACCTCAGATCCCTCAACTCCATCACGTTTATATCTGAAAAAAATGGTGGTGGTGGTGGGGGGGATGTATGAGATGCCCCCCCCCAAACAGTATATTGCGTTAAACCTGTAGGTAACTAAGAGAACCATAATCTTCTTCTTCTAAGTTGAGGAGTGGGTTTGATAATAAAGTTGATCTAATCAAAGTAATTAGAAAAAGAGGAACTACTACAACCCGTATATAACACTATTCATAAGCATATAGATGCACGCCAGTATGGAATACTAGCTTTATATAAGAAAAGATTAAATATACAAATAAAGTATGTATGTATTATGTATAATAGTACATACAAAGCAAACAGGTATTATCAGCAAAGGCCCAACTAGAGTTCTGATGGAATTGTGTACATATACCCAGGTATATATAGCTATTAAAATGATACCCCCTAATGAATGTTGCAGCAAAGTTCAGTTGCAGGAGCCCCGGAGGATGATCACAATGTGGTGTCTGTCTTGGTGTCAGAGACCCGAAGACAAGATCAGCAGTGATGGGGAGATCCTCCAACTACTGTCCAACCAGCCTGGAATGCACATTCCTACCAATAGAATCTGTGGTGTGGCACTGGAACTCAAAGTCAGCCTATATACTCTGTTTCTTAGTCCCTAGCAGCTTCTAATCTGCCATGCAAGCTGACCTCTAACTACCAAGTGGCCATCGCATACCTAATCTGGCTCTAGCACATGCTAGTTATTGAAACCTAAACTAAAACTAGCTAAAGAATCTCAAAACAGAAAGAACAGGTTAAACTATCAGGAGCTGCATATAAACTTTATTGCAACAAACAGGTTCACCTACTAAAATACTTCACACATACAGTAGCACCGACCTAGCTGTCTTGCAATGTGCATGTGAGATAATAACAATAGGACAGATATACACCTCTCACAAGAATTAAGATACACACTCAAGAAGTAGTGGGCAACTGCAGTTAAACTATTTGAATATAGGAATACTTGCTTAATAGTCTGTTTCTGGTCTCAGTAAAATATAGCAGCAGCTCCTGTGTGCAAAAAGTCACATGGCTAAGTTCTGTCTCTACTTCCTAGAAAATTACATTTATAAAACATTACAGTCCTCCAATCGAGGTTTCTGACCCAACTAGCAGGAACAGGAAGTGTCTGTCTATAACCAGCTAACTCTGTGGTAATTAACAAGCACTGCCACTGACAAATACAGACAGTAGAAGACAGCAAATCCTGACAATGGAAAGCGATGCAGACCTTTCTGTGTTTCTTTCAGACCTGAAAAGACTTGGAGGCATCAGATGTAAACGGATGCATGTCCTTTTACATTTGTCTGCCCATAGACTAACATGCAGCTTCCATTCAGATCTGCCTGAAAAACTAGCAGGCAGTTCTAATCGAGCCACCATGTGAAAGGGGCCTACTGACTGTGGTGCTTGCAGGCTGCCAAGTTCTTATAGAGAAATATACTGCCTCTGTCATGCATTTCGAAAATGAATTCTTTCACAATTCTTACAGATACAGAGATGAATGAGAGCTTGTTTTTTGGGGCTTTTACTGTGGGGCTGTTCGGAATATGTAAAATACATTAATGTGTATGTTCTTTGCACAGGTATACTTTAAGCTAATTTGAAGTCTCCATGCTTTGTTTGCAAAGGATTGTAATCGATTAGTAACTTATGATCTATGGTTTTAATATAGCTACAACAGGATAAAAGGAGTGGATACTGAAATGCATAGAAATGTTTTAGTTCAATGTAAGCATGCCTTATACTTGTTGTGTGTAGTTTGCTTTTTAAACTGTTTTATTAGGTAGCTGTATGTATCTATGCTTACTGACAGTGGGGTTGATTTACTAAAACTGGAGAGTGAAATCTGGTGCAGCTCTGCATAGAAACCTCAGTTTTTTTTGTCAAAGCTTATTTAAACAAGCTGAAGTCAGAAGATGAATAGCTACCATGTACAGCTGCACCAAATTTTGCAATCTCCAGTTTTAGTAAATCAACCCCAGTGCTCCAGTTTGGCTAACAATATGGTGGCCTTGGTATATTCACATAAGTCTTGACCTGTCTACTAATGGCTTAAGTTACCTTGTGAGTAGAAAGGTCTGTTCTAGGACACATCTTGTCTCTTGCTAGTGGAAATTGTAAGTAGTGTAAAAACTGTAATAATTGTAGTCGTATTGATGGAATAACATGTAGAAAGAATAATGTCTTGCATATAGACTGGTCCTAACATCCATGAAAATAAAATGATCTGAGGGCAAGTGATGGCTCTTTATTGGTAAGATTAGTTTATAGAATTTTTGGGGGGTCATTACAGGTCAGGTTCACTTTAATAGCTTAGATCAGGTGAAGAGATAAGTAGATGGTACCAATTTAAAAAATCAAAATCTTCATTTAAAGAGAAGTATGGGTATATTCTTTTTAAATCATACTTACCTATGTGGATGCAACATTGGTCTGATGCCACATCTGTCCCCCCCGCCGGCTCTAACACTGAGAACCGAGCAATCAAACACTGCCGATCACACGGTTATCAAGGCTCCCTGAGCAGAGAACTGGTGAATGTCAGTCACCAGCTCTCTGCTTTGCCTTCCCCCCATGCTCACTGGAAGCTGGGCTGTGGAGGGGGTGGGAGAAGCCGGCTCAGGTTCTCATAGGTTTGCTGAGAGGTTGAGCAGAGTGCTGGTCCTGGCATGTGGACGGATCCCAACCATATAGTCACGATCTTGCCCGAGCCTGGACCAGCTCTGTGACATCAGCTGACAGCGAGCTTCAGCCCACTGTCAGCTGAAAACGGATCACAGGAGTGCAGAACGAACTGCACTCCTGTGATCCACAGAAGTACATCCAAAGACGCTATAGCTGTACTTCTTATTTAAGTACAGAATAATTAAAGTAGCCTTCAGGCTAGTACCTGTTGGTTCCTGAATACTACTTCAAGATAATATGTGCATACCTTTTTTTTAATAATTTTTTTTTTTTTCTAGTAGAAGGCTGCATTTTAATCTTATTGTGCAAAGTGAGGAGGCTGCTCTTTGTATTTGGCAAACATCACAGCTGATGGGTACAAATTCAACTTTTCTCCTAAAATGGCTATATTGACAGGAGCCATTTTCAATATATAATATTATAATTTGCTTTCGCAGCACAAAACAAAGGAAGTAATTGCTGATTTAGATACAAAAGTTTATGCAGACACTGTTAAACCTATTTTTACGTTCTGTTATGATTGGCCATGTGTTTTCTTTATACAAACTATGATCTCATCATTACTCAACTAGATACAAGTGAAGCCATCAAAGTGCACTACAGGAGAATTGCAATAGTTTAATGCCAAACAAATGTTTGTAGCAAACAGCTGTATTACCACTGATTCTAATTTACTCAGCAGGATTTCCCTTTCATTTCTTAAGTGAGATTAATGTCATGTATAGTATATACAGAGCTTCTGACCTCTGGCTAAATAATGAGTTCTTAACTCTGTTGTGCAATGTTTTGGGTAACTAATGAGCCAGAAGCAGGATACATTAAAAAATAGGCTTAACCTCCACTAGAAGCATGCGGTGTACTTACTGGCCCTACAGTTGTAGTATTAAAGTAAAGGTGCTGTTATACCATCTGTTACTAAGTATAGCTCTTGCAAAAATAAAAAATAAATAAAATAAAATTCCCATAGTTGATCAGCACACATGTATGCCATTGTGGTAAATGCAGTGCTGCCATTAGTACCCTGCTATCTGATGATTAGTACCTATAAGGCTAACCAAAACATAGGGAATCGTTTTAAATCAGATTTTGTTATACTTTGTCTGCTGTTAGTTTATGAAATTTAGAAATATTACGGCTAAATGTGCCTCTCTAGCATCTTGCTGTATACAAGGTAATTAGCATCCTACATGCTTGAAACTAATTTACAGTTCTAATTTTATAATTGCCAAAAACCCACAGACCTAACCAACAATCAGGTAGCCAACCCCATCCAATCTGGCCAAACAGGGTATCTGTTGGTCATCTAGATTATGAGGGAATTATAGGCATGCTCACGACCACCAGAACCGACAATGTATGTTGAAAGTATCTTAAGATAGCATTTACCAATCCCAATATCCATTCCATTTGGTATCCATTCCACAATGGGGTTGATTTACCAAAGGCAAATAGACTGTGCACTTTGCAAGTGCAGTTGCCCTCATTTTACCAAGAGCTTAGTGAATGTGGTGAAGTTCTGCTGATTTCCATCATTCAATCACGTGAGCGCAAAAATGCTGTTTTTTTATTTTCTTGCACCTGTTTGGGTATTTGTTACGAAGTGAAGCTTCACCACATTCACTAAGCTCTGGGGAAAATGAGTGAAACTGCATTAGCAAAGTGCACAGTATATTTGTCTTTAGTAAATCAACCCCATTACGATGTTCATATTAATATTGCATTAAAAAAAGCTGTACATAAGTGGGGATATTGGCCTACTATGTTCACTTCTCAGTAATAAACACTTTACTGTCTATTGTGTGGGTGATTTTCCTAAGTTGCACTGAGCTCTGTTTTCTCTAAATGTAATACACTTCCATTAGTTGATTTCATGGTCCTAGAAATGACTTCTGTTATTAAAGTTTATATATTTCTACAAGCAGGGAGTATATGAAATAGATTTATGAGAAAGGAAGAAAATAAAATACAGGATAATATAACCCTTTACTAAGCAATTTCATATTATGGTCCTAAAGAAAACCATGGTAAAAGAATCCAATTTCAGGTCAGAAATGGAACCATACCTGGTACAATTATTTACTAATCCTCATAGCTAGGACTGGAAATAAGGCTTTCACATGTCCTGTTTGATTTCTTTCTTTAGTATACGTTTACTTTTAAAAAATATAGTTAAATGGAAGACATAAACCAGTAACTTGTAAAATCGACCCTACCACCATATACTGCAGACTAAAAACAGAACAATACCATATTTATGGTTAAATGGATAGAGGCTTTTAGGATATATAAAATTAAAGTAGAAAATGAAAATGATTTTTATAGTGTTATAAAGAAAATAATCACTGAAATAATGTGCCTAAACTTTGAAAATCTTTCAGCAAACTTTTGTGCCTTTAAGCCCAGGTTCACACTTAGCTGCGGGAATGAACCGGGCAAGTTCAGCTGAACTCGCACGATTTCACTCTCGCATGTCAGTCTCGATTTTGGCCGCAATTTCAGAGACATCTGTGCAGGTTTCTGCACAGATGTCAATTTAAATCGCAGCCCGAAATCACAAAAACGAGTACAAAAACTACTTTTTGAAATCGGTGCAGCGCCGCTGATGCGGTGTCGCACCAATTAGGACGGTGCCATTGATGGCAATTGCCACCGATTTGACATGCGTTTTGAAATGTCAAATTGCATGTCAAAATGCTCCAATGTGAACCAGGGCTTATTGTTATTTTAGATCAGCTTTTCTCAACCTTTTACTAATCAGGGCGCTCTCAAGGCACCCCAGCCTAATTTATATTGGTTCCCCCACGCATTCCCAAAAGTGGTTCATTTTTGGTGCGATGTGATTGTAAAAAAAGGACCAGAGCCTTCTTTCCCTGCATTTCTATGGGTACGACAGCCCATTGAAAGTAATGGTTTGCCTAACATGTAGCACGCAGCTGCACAGATGTGTACCAAAAGCTTGTTCACATGTGAGGTTTAGGGGTGGGTAAAACCACATGCTGAGCACTGTACTGTAGGGGAAGGTGGAGAGCACAGCACAAACTCTGGAAGACACCCCTCCCCTTTGATTGTTTTCACCTTCCTGAATGAAGATGTTCCTGCTGTGCCAATGTACAGTTTGGCAGAGGAGTAGGAGCTCTGTGTGATTCACAATCTTTTCTCTACCAGGATTCGGCAGCAGTGCACCCTAGTAAAACCTTATAACCTCAGGCAGCACCCCAGGGTGCTGCGGCACTCCAGTTGAGAAAGGTAGTTTTAGATGACAGTTATAGGGCCCTTAACACAAGAAAGGTCTACAAGCAACGTCAAATAGAAGTAGGCCAAAGGGCAAAGACTACAATTATGTCCCCTATCCCACAGTATTAAAGTGGGTTATTATGCTAAAAGCCTGTATTACTTCCCCATCCCCCTTTCTCATACACCAGTTTATATATAGTGCTGGTGTAATGACTACGGTTATGTCCATAGGTCTTTGTAACTTATCTGAATATCCTAGCCTCAAAGCGATTTAAGTATTTTATTTATTTACATGAACAATAATAATTATTATTATACAAGATTTATATAGTGCCAACAGTTTGCGCAGCGCTTAACAAAATGAAGGCAGACATTACAGTTACATTACAATTTGGTACAAGAGGAATCAGAGGGCCCTGCTCGTTAGAGCTTACAATCTAGGATTGATACAAAAGGTAATAGCTGTGGGGGATGAGCTGTTGGAGAAAGTAAAACAGTGTATTTGTTAGAAGCAGGATAAGCTTCTTTAAAGGGAAGGGTTTTCAAGGATCATCTAAAAAAGGATAGATTAGGGGACAGTTGGACAGATTGCGGTAGGGAGTTCCAAAAGATGGGAGAAGCTCTAGAGAAATCCTGTAGGCGAGCATGGGAGGAGGTGACAAGGGAGATAGAGAGCAGGAGGTCTTGGGAGGACCGAAGAGAGCGGCTTGGTTTTTATTTTGGGACTAGGTTAGTGATGTATCTGGGGGCGTTGTTGTGGACTGCTTTGTAAATTATTGTTAGTACTTTGCATTTTATTGATTGGGTGAGTGGAAGCCAGTCAGGGATTGGCAGAGAGGGGTGGAGGACACTGAACGGTTGGTAAGGTGGATGAGTCTTGCAGCAGCATTCGTTATGGACTGAAGGGGGGATAGTGTATGTAAAGGTAGTCCAATGAGGAGTGAGTTGCAGTGGTCGATGCGAGAGATGACCAGGGAGTGAATTAGAAGCTTGGTGTTGTCATTGGTTAAAAAAGGGCATATTCTAGAGATGTTGCGGAGGTTAGGGCGGCATGATTTGGGCAGGGATTGGATGTGGGCCTAAAAGAACGGTTCAGAGTCTAGGGTTACCCCTAGCACCCTTGCATGTGGGGATGAACTGATAGTTGTGCTATTGATCTTGACAGAGAAGTCAGGGGAAGGGGCATGTGGGGGAGGAAATATTATGAGCTCAGTTTTAGCTAGATTCAGTTTGAGGAAATGGTGTGACATCCAGGCTGATAAGTCTGTTAGTAAAACAGTGATGTGTGAGGCGACTGATGGGGTGAGCTGAGGGGTAGAGAGATAGATTTGGGTGTCATCGGCATATACATGGTAGTGGAAGCCATGGGAGGCTATCAGCTGACCCAGGGAGGATGTGTAAATCGAATATAGTAGAGGTCCAAGGACAGAACCTTGGGGGACCCCAATGGTAAGAGGTGTTAGAGAGGAGGAAGTAGAGTTTTAAGTGACATTGAAGGTGCAGTGAGATAGGTAAGATTTGAACCAATGGAGAGCACAGCCATGGATACCAAGCAAATTGAGTTTTTTGAGGAGGAGGGGGTGATCAACTGTATCAAAGGCAGCGGAGAGGTCCAAGAGTAAGAGTACGGAATAATGACCAATGGTTTTAGCTGTTAGAAAGTCATTTGTGAGTTTTAGGAGAGCAGTTTCTGCACATTCTGTTACATTCTGCACATTTTACTAGTACTGCTCTGTCAGTATTAACCCACTCTTTTAATACTAGGTTGGCAAGCAGATTCAAGAGGCAGCAGGAAGAAGCAACCTGAAAAGAGTGACTCTTGAACTAGGAGGAAAAAGTCCTAACATTATTTTTGCAGACGCAGATCGTAAGTATATATTGAAGTCTTTTTGGTTTGGTAGAGACTGGACCAATTTTTGGTGGGTTTAAACATCTGAGAAAGATAACATTTAGTAATATAATTGTATTCCTTTTCTGGAACTGACACAGGGAATACTGTAAGGTGTATAACCTTTGTTCCTCCTGCATGCTGGTCATTCCTTAAACATATTTCTAAAGTTATATTGCCTATTTTTTACTTTATTAATGCATGGGGATCATTCTTTAAACATATTTAAAGCACGTTTTTTACACTTAGATAAGACTAATGTAATATCCAGTCATGTCTGGTACTTACGATCAATGGTCAGAGATGCTTAGGTCACACATTTTCTCCATTCTTTATGTTGGTAGAATATCAACTTAACCTCTTAAAGCTGAAATCAATGCTTATAGAAAAATAATCGGTGAATATGGTTCCAGTTTTTTTGTTAAATGTATTTATTAACTAGTGTAGGGACATGAATTGGTCTTAATATCAGTCACTTGTAATCATGTTGCCTGAGACAAGGAGGTATGCAAAAGAAGCCTATTAGGCTTGGCTGCATGCACTTGTGATGACCAGAGGGATGATCTCATCACTTGCTTCTGCTCCTTCATGTTCTGCTTGTGGGCTGATGGGTCTCTTTTTATTTCACAATGCTTGTCGTAATACATATTTATGATCCCGCTGGTATTTATATATCTCTTGCAGTGGACTATGCTGTGGAACAAGCACACCAAGGTGTCTTCTTCAATCAAGGACAATGTTGTACTGCAGGCTCCAGAACATTTGTTGAGGACTCAATCTATGATGAATTTGTTCGGAAAAGTGTTGAACGTGCAAAACGGAGAGTAGTTGGGAGTCCTTTTGATCCAACTACAGAACAAGGCCCACAGGTATTAGGAAAGGAACAGCACAGCAGTTTGCCACATCTGTTAATATAGGACTGATTGTTTCTTCAAATGGCATGCATTGATTATGGACTGACAGCTAAATTAACTTAGTGAATCAAAGGATATAATCATGGGGGTTTCCCAAGACGTGTTTTTTGAATATTTACAGTAGAGTGCTGTATACTTTGATATCAGTCGTTAATAAAGATATAGATTTATCAACTATCTGTGCCATTTAAGATCCAATATAAATTGAGCTGATTCACACAAAGTGGATACTGGTAAATACAACCAGATCCACAATGCATGCATGCCCACTCCCTAAAGACACCAACCTAGTAAACTAATTTTTCATGACTTCTTTAGCTTTGTTAATTGTTACAAAACTTGCCAGTTGGTTTGGATAACAGCCTAGTGTGCACAAGCAGGTCTTCTGCTAAGGTGATACCAGCCTATATGCCCTTCAGCACTGGGTGAGCAAATATGCCTTCTTCCCCCAAAACAATAGTTTCCAGTCCCCTTTGTTAAGGGTCTAGAAAAGATATAAGAATTTGGGCTTGTTTATGTGCTACTTTTTCATTGGTTTGCATGAATTCCAATACCACATAATCAGAACAGGGAATAGCAATTTACTTACCCCAGCAGGGTTAGAAAAGTTACTGGAAAAACACTACGCTTAAATTCACACACAATCTTTTGAGGTGCAAAGGAGACCTCTTCATCTTTAGACTGGCATTTTTAGGGAGTTTGACCCTCTTGAAACATCAGTGCAATGCTGAAGAGCTATTATTATTATAGCAGACTGTAGATTAATGTCCCTCTTGTAATGGCAAGTCAGGTATACCTGGCTTCTATCTATCAAGTAAACTTTTTAAAGTGAATTAATAAAACAGTATGCAACATCTGTATTTTTTTAATCTCTCCAGCCTTATACATTTGAATGATTGCTTTTCTTTCTTTCTGAAGACTGATAAGAAGCAGTACAATAAAATTTTGGAACTGATTCAGAGTGGCATTGCCGAAGGTGCCAAACTGGAATGTGGTGGCAAACCATTGGGAAGGAAAGGACTCTTCATAGAGCCAACTGTCTTTTCCAACGTGACAGACGACATGAGAGTTGCTAAAGAGGAGGTAAAGTGTGCCACAAGGACAAGTCACAAGAATAAAAATACAAGAATCACTTGGTGCCCACAAAATCTAGTACATGTTTCCACATGTTTCACAATCCAAAATTTTGCTAGTTCACCTTTATAATCCTAGTATGTCCCTCCGTACTTTCTGTAGTAGGAACATTACCATCCAATGAACCCTACCATCCCACACAAAACACAAAACCCCAGAAAAATGAAAGATTAAAAAACACCACTTACCCTATCACCAAAGAGTGCCTCCCTGGCATAGAAATATTGCATTTTCCGGTGTATAAGATGATATTTTATACTTAAAAACATCCCCCAAAAATCAGGGGTCATCTTATAAGCCGGTATAAAATGTGCACCTTTAGTTCTTTTAGGCCAAGCTGGCCCAAAACGAACGTCCCTAATCTGTAAGCCCGCTGGATGTGCGGTAATACTGTATGTGGCTTTGGCTACATACAGTATACTGCGCTGAGCCAATGTATGCTTTTAATGAATACAAAGCCTGCTCGGATTGGCTTTGAGAGTCAGAAAGGCGCAGGCTGATGATGTTACAACCTCTGCCAATCATGGCGAGCGAAGTATTCTATTAATGAACACAAAGCCTGCTCGGATTGGCTTTGAGAGCCGGGGAGGCATGGGCTGATGATGTTACAACCTCTGCCAATCCTAGCAGGCTTTGTATTCGTTAATAGAATACATCGCTAGCCGTGATTGGCTCAGCGCGGTATACTGTATGTATACTGTATATATAACATATGGTATTACCGCAAATCCAGCAGGCTGACAGATTAGTGGGATTAGTGGGTGTAAAAATGGCTGTTAGACAAGACCCCATCATGGCTCCAGCTCCAGCAAGAAGAAGGAAATATGAAGCCTCAGAAGGGGGTAGTCTTATACGGCAAGTATAGTCCAAAACGTATGTTTTCACTGGAAAATTAGGCAGTCGTCTTATACACCCAGTCGCCTTATACACCAGCAAATATGGTAACAAAAAGGGGCAATTATTCATTCATTGCCCCTTAGTTTTATTTGTATTATTTCTATGCCAGGGAGGCACTGTTTGGTGGTGGGGTACGTGTATTTTTTTTTTTTTCATTTTCATTTATCTGGGGTTTTGTGTTTTGTATTTTTAATTGGTATCCTGGATATTATGCATTTCTTTGGGCTCTCTTTAACCATATGTTTCCAAAAATACTAGTTGAGTTAGTAGTTTTGTTTATGTGAAATATACATGGTAAAAGAAAAGACACTGATTTTAAACAAAAACATATTCCTTTTAGATATTTGGGCCTGTCCAACAAATACTGAGGTTTAAAACAATGGAGGAAGCAATTGAAAGAGCCAACAATTCCGACTTTGGGCTAGTTGCAGCTGTATTTACCAATGATATCAACAAGGCCCTTACAGTCTCCTCTGCAATGCAGGCTGGAACAGTGTGGTAAGAAAACATTTAGATTTTATTTTCCAAAGTTTATAATTTTTTTGTTCTTATACTGTTTTGATTTTTTTTTGTGCATTATCATACCAATTCATTTAGTCATTTGTTCAAACAAATATACAGTATATCTACCTAGGTATAATCTACATAGTTTTAAATTAATGCAAACTACTAAATATGCAAAACAAGGCCTTTCATTTTATGATCTTAACTTTAAGATTCTGCAATATTGGTCTTTTTCAAAAAGCAATAAAGGCTGCTTTGGAAATTTCTGCCTTTGGATTTTTTATACAGATCAAAATGGCCTTTTCTGAGTCCATGAAAACACTTTATTAGCAATGAAGCCTAATTAAATCACATATGACGTCAGGTTTAGGTATTTGCTACAGTGCTATTTATACTGTGTATTGCCCAAGGAACTATTTAAACAACAACTATAATCTGAATTTTATAGTAAAAGTACAAATGAAACTGTTGCAAAGATATTTCAGCAGAACCTCAAACTGAAAATTGGAGCTCCCAGTGTCTTAAAACTGTAAGGATTTTTTCCCCTATAACTAATAAGGAAAGAGCAGAATTAATCCATTAAGGGTAATTAAATTCTAAGAATGAATTTATGTTATTTAGTCTATTTTGGACTGTCAAATATACCATTGAAATCTCTTTGTTACATCTGGTAAAGAAGTAACTGTTAATCTTGCTAGAAATGTTGTAAGATGTAACTTCCTGAGCTCTGTCTGTACTGCTTTCCTGTTACATTGTTCATTACAGTTACATTGTTCCCAGCTATCGCTGAGGAATACAACTTCCCTACTGTTTATGTTATGCAGAAAAGGAAGATGGGGTGGTTTTTGAGTCCTGCCTTAAAGTGGCAAGAATGCTTCTCCATAGATACAGTTCAGTGGATGAATGTTGTCACCCTAGAACAGAATATGTGTTACTGGCAGGATCACCAGGTTTAAAAAAAGAAAAAAGAAAACCAATGCAGCCTCCAATTCTAAAGACTGGTTAGCTGTGATATATTAAATCATTGCCCTTGGGTTAGCTATGCTTTAATTATGCTTCTGTTATGCATATATTTTTGATCTGTCATCAATTCATGTATAAGATGTAGGTGCTTGCTTAAATATTTTATTAATATATATAAAGTATTTTTTAGATTGTAAGCTCTAAGGAGCACAGCCCTCTGATTCCTCTTGTACCAAATTGTAATTTAACTGTAATGTCTGCCCTCATGTTGTAAAGTTCTGCGCAAACTGTTGGCGCTACATAAAACCTGTATAATAATCATAATAATATATATATTATACAATAATATAGTGGTGTAATATTTGTGCATGGGGTGTACAGAAAACAGTCATTTAGTAGCATTCCCATCCTTAATAATTTATGGATACAAACAGCACAAATAAAAAGGTCGATTCACTAAAGGAAAACAGAATATTGATTCTGAATAATCGATAATGGACTGGAAAATAAAAAAAAAGGATTTTGCCTTGCTCATGTTTGGATTAAGACACTTCAATTTAATAACTAAGCTAACTAAACAAGTCTTTAAATCTTGAGAAATAAATTGAAGCTAAAGATCCAGTGAGTTGTGATAAGTAGAAATAATTTGAAAAAGAAAATCACAAAATTAATTTGAAGTTTGATTTAATTAGCTAATAGTCATGACCATGTCTTTTGATATTTATTATAGTTATTTATCCATTGCTATATATAGTAAGCTCCAACACAGAGGCTCTAATAGACTAGAGCTGGAACTGCACTTTACAGAGGGGCCCTTATGAGGCAGTGTGTGGCTTCCACATATATTTTCAAATGTTGTGCACCTAAAAACAGTTTTTAACACAAATTGTTAGTGTACTTTTTATTTTTTTTTGCTGGCTACAGTAAGTGTACTGGAAAAAAATTGTTTACTCCTATTTGAGTTATCCTCCAGGCATGGCAAGCATGCACACTCTGTATCTGTAAAATGTAACACTTTACAAAATGTTTATGAATTCTCTCAAACATGCTGGCTAAATGTCACCTTAAATTTGGTTGCAATACACAAAGCTTCTCTAATGTTTATAAAAGAATCTCCATGTGTATTATACCACTGGTCAACTGATGTTTATTGTAGTAACTAAATTTCCTGTCCTGCTAATGTGTATTGAGTTGACTAGACATTGTAGCTGTACAAAGATGAATGTTTAGGGGGCAGTGCGAAACAACATATCTAGAGGATTTGGAACTATTGGACTCTGACAATGTGAACATATCATAATTTTCATGTGAATTTAATGTGTATATTTTCCTAATGCAGGATAAATTGTTACAATGCTCTAAATGCTCAAAGCCCATTTGGAGGATACAAAATGTCTGGAAACGGAAGAGAAATGTAAGTGCACCTTAAAAAGTTATCACGTTCAATATATGAATGACGGCCATTTTAAGCAAGGAATTGTTTTCGCATGTATTATGGTGCTAATGTCAACCTTTATATGTCAAGCTTGACATTACCACTGTAACATATGTAAGTTATTTAGAAAAATAAATGTAAAGAGCATCTCTTGCAAAGGCTGCAGTGAAAGAATCCATTCCCTAAATCATTTGCCACATTTACTCTGGGACAACCAAGCTAGATTTATTCACTGAGTCACTACCCAAGAACTGCATGTGGTAAATGTGTCTGGGAATGGAACCTTCTATATCAACTAGATCACACAATTTAGTCCAGCCTAAACACAGACACCTCAAGGATCTGCTATTAACTTTACTATCGAGAACCCACTTTTTTGTATGTTCTGAGTTTTTGTATTTATTTATTTTATTAGAGGCATGACTTCTTTGACTTCAGAGCTTGTTCAGTTAAACTTTGACAACAAAAAAAAGCTGGAGGCTGATTGTTTTCTATGCACAGCTGTACCAGATTTTGCACTCTCCAGTCTTAGTAAATTAACCTCATTATACGCCAACTATCCCCTGGTAGTCAATTATTAAAAGACTATATTTCTAATATCAACCAAAATTATAAATCAGGTATTCTCTAGTAACTTAAGTAATTTTAGACCAATATTAACAGAAGGGAACCTACTGTCAAAAATTGGGCACGTAGACCCACAGTCAGTTTTTGTCTTTATATTTACATTAAGACTCGATACATATCTCGATAGTAACACAAGCATGTTTTTTCATCATTTGTTTACCATGGTTGTTTGGGTAGCCAAAGCCTTAGATCAGAAATATGTAAACAGTGGGGTTGATTTACTAAAGGAGTAGAACATGTTCATGTTCAAAGTAAATGTTCACTTTCTTTCACATTTCTTTCACTTATTATTAAGTTAAGGCTACCAGATTTTGAAAATAATATCTGGGGACACCCTACTGACCATACCCACAATTAACCACACCCACAAATATCACCCAATTTGTAGCCATACTCACAAAATCACTCCCCCATTTTTAACATACCCTGAAACAATTGGCCACATATGCTTGGTACACGAGGAAGATATTTAAAATAAAAAGGAGAGAAATCGAAAAAAGAATTGATGCGGCAATGTGCACCAGAGTAAATAGTGGGTGTGGTCAAATTTTGGTAATAGGAGGGCTTGACAGTGTATGGTTGATAGTGTATGGCTAAAATAAAAACTGAATATACTCTGCGTCACAAATGCATAAAACACAAAGTTCAGGGGTCATGAGTCAGTAACACAGAGAGTGCAGGAGTCAGAAGTATGTAACGCACAGTGCAGAGGTCAAGAGTAAAGCTGGCCATACATGGATAGAATTTCTAAAGAAAAGTCTTAGGAAAAGTCTTAGGAAAATGCATGCGAAAATTCTCAGAACATTCTAAGAACATTTGAATGTTGAAAAATGTTGTTTGCCTTTAACATTTGATTTGGGAATTAAGGGACTTTACTGAAAAACAACAGCATACCACACACTGTTCGAAATTTGTTAGTTCGAGAAAAAATTTCCAATCTGCTTCCTCCAAATCTTCTTATCACTGCAGTTGAAAAACGAATGGCAATTTGACCCACTAATGATTAGAAAAACAAATTAACTAGAACATTCTTTTTTCTAAGAATTTTCATTTGACATTCTACTTTAGTAAAACAGAGGGTGCAGGAGTCAGTAGTAAGTAAGACACAGATTGCAGGGGTTAGGAGTAAGTAATACAGAGAGTTCAGGTATCAGGAGTAAGGCTAGGTTCACACTTAAGTGGCTCTGCGATCCCTGTTTGCACAGACATGGCAGCCAATTCATTTGAAAGGAGCTGCTGTGCCTGCATTTCATGCAGAAAAAAGGTTCTTGCACCTTTTTGAAATGACAGCTGGAGGGAAATCAGATTGGTGCTTTTGCACCATGGGATTTCCCTCACCTGGCAATGCTCTGCTCTATTGGATGCGTGGAGTGCTTTTGCACCACACAATTTTCCGCACCCGTACATGCTTTGCACTTGCAGTGGGGGTGCCATTAAGAATGAATGGCAGTCCAGCACGGTTTGGCTGCAGTTGGTTGCGGGTGTGGGATCAGGTGCAATTTATATGCACCCGCAAGCACCCACACAAGTGTGAATCTAGCCTTAGTGATGCAGAGACTTGTGGGTCAGGAGTAAGTAATGATAAAAAATAGTGCATTACATCTTTACACATTATTAACAATAAATGTCCACATCATAGTAAAAAAAAGTGAAGTCTGCATACAGTTACTCAGTAACCATATGCTGGTCTTTACTTTTCTAAAGTAAGAAAACAGTAAATCTGTAAATTGACTGGTTGCTACTGACAAATCCAGGTTTTTGTCAATGCAGCAAAAATGTTTCCTCTATTTTTGTGAGCTGGGTAAATAACCAGATCTGTGCTGTAATAATAATATAATCATTTACCGATCACTCAGGATGTGTAGTCTGACCCACAATGAGCAGACCCCATGGCCACTTCAATATGGTACTACTGAACTCTGTAGCCAGTTGTGCAAGCGAGACAATACTCAGGAGGCAGGCTGATCCACCAAACTACAATTACTGTACATTATGTGCAATTAGGCCTGCAGGTATTTATTGGGGTAGTCATGGCATCTGTAGAGTACAGGTCAGACTGTTGGAATATACTGCTGGGCATTTTGCGAGGGATTTCTATTTGCTGGGGACAGACCCCTCAAAACAGGGACTGTCCCTGGCAAACAAGGGCAGATTGTAACCATAGGATAGATATAAATTCACTTTGAAAGTTAACATGCTCTACTCCTTTAGAAAATCAGGGTCAGTGTGGCCAAATCCTAAATGTATTATTCAGTCTGGTTTAGTATCTCATAACTGTTCAATAAGTGATGTCATTTTCAGAGCTACTTTGTTTTCGGGTCCATGGGAACCACTTACTTTAGAGTCATATTGTTTGGCAAGTGTGTTCTTGTTTGGATTAACATATTTTGTTATAACTGCACCATCATAGTTTAAACATTCTGACATGTACTAATTTTAAGCCATTGTACAGCAATTCGAATGTCTCTGTCTTTAATGTCTTTGTCTGTCTAATGTCTGTCTTTTTGTTATTTTTTACTTAACTTTACTTTACTTTAACTGAATCTTATGTCCATAATTTCTTATTTTGTTTTTCTCTATTTCAGGGGTGAATATGGATTGCGGGAATACACAGAATCAAAGACAGTGACCATAAAGATCCCACAGAAGAATTCCTAATAAGTTTATGAAAGCCAGCATACTATGATAAAGATGACCATTGCTCGCTAAAATGAACTAAAATGTTGGTATTCTATAACATTACACTGATGCTAACTGGACTGAAGGTTAAGATGTAGGGACAAGCTCTTTTTATAGAATGTCTGACAGCTTCTGTTAAGTTTTTTCAGACCACTTCTCAGAAACAGAATGTAATATACAATGACCTCTTTATGCTGTTTCTGTATCTACCAGTTAAAATCTGGACAATATGTATTAGCCAGCCTTATGTCTTCGATATACTTATTCTAATATATAAGGGAGGCAAATTACCGCCATCTACAATAGATAAACTTTGTACTGAGGTTGTTAGATTGGTAATGCAAAGAAAAAAAACCTTTTTTTTTTTTTGCGTGACTGCTTGTAGATAGGTCTTCTGGGTTTTTTGACGTGTCTAATATATTTGATATTTTCACTGTTAGCATGTTGGTCATTGGTCATTTTGCAGTCTTCCAGATTTTGCCACTTTTGGCCAAGTTTACTCTTATGTGTATACAAATATAATAATGGCGAGATTCAAAGCCAGATAACTTACCCTATTTATAAAAACCCTGAACTTTCCTGTGATCTAGCCAATGTTTTTTTAACTGGATTTTAATTGTAAGATTCTTATTACAAATTATGGTCTTAAAATGAAAGAGGAGGTGGGAGGGCAGGGGTTTTCTCTAGTAGTTCCTGTTCTTGATTACTCTGAAGGCTCTATGTTCAGCCTTAGCATTCTAAATGATATATTAAAGCTTCCATTACTGGCTTTATTGCTCAATAAAATGGACACTAGATAAATCAAGCAGATGTTTCATTTTTTGGACATTTTAAATGTTTACTTGAAAAATGGCTAATAAAATCTGGAAGAGTTCTGCTTTTAAGAGGATCCATTATAAAGCACTGTAGGAGACCTTAAAACAAAAAAAAAATCATTCAGATTTAAAGTTACTGTACGCCTACACATGGCTTTTTCTTTTGACTTTGTTTTATAAGTTTTTAGGTTGGGTTTTTAGCTTTGTATATATTTTCCTTTAAATTGTAATGAGGGCAGAGTTAAGTATCTTCCTGTTCCTAATCTCTCTGCTACAACTTTCAATATGTACTGCATGTGTGTGTATATAAATATAAATGTATTTTATTCTATGTCTTTGCCTTACACAACTATATAATCAGCCTTTCTCTAGTCTTAGATGCATGCAATGTAGGTGGCATGCAACAAAAATGTTATTCTCTCTTAAAAGAAAATCCAGATAAGAGGATTGGTAAAATACAGCTCCACCTCAGCCAGTAATGCCCATGGTATATTGGATGTGAGTAAGAGGTGTTTATGGTGGTCCACAGTTTTTAAATGTACCTGATGTCTACTGAGGTGTGATAGCCATAAAATATGATAAGTCAATTGCTTGTTTCAAACTCTAAAATGCTCTTGGGAATATTGGTCACTTATAATGACATACTCAAAGAATGTCAGCTTAAGCCCTATCAACAAGAAATTATGAATGCACCATGATAGATTATTTTAGCTGTATGGTGGTGATAGTATGATCTAGTCAGGTAGTCTTATGGTACACAAATAATTAGTAGTTAGGAATCATAAAAACAATCATATATGGGCTTTACAGGTGACAGACATTTGTTTTCTTTGCTTTTAACCAAACCTCTTGTTAACTGGAAACTGGTAACTGTTTTATAAATTCACTTACCTACAATGCCAGAGATATTCATATTTATAAAGGGTAGTTTTGCAGATGTTTTAATGTATAGGGCTGGGGAAAAACTAACTTATATGCAAGCCACAATGAGACTTTGACCGTTTTATAATAAATAATGAATGCCACAAAATATTGCAAAATCAACCTGCATGTTTTTGATTGATCATAATTCATGTATGTACAGTTGTTAAAATGTAAAGGATATTAATATTTTCTATTTTTTTTTTTTCATTAAAAGTTCAGTTAACTGATTGGTCTCTGTGTGTGGTTTTTTACAATGCTCACTTATTTACCGAATGTGTATGAAACTCCGAAGTCAATGTTACTTGAGAAGGTGCTCCCCCCAGCTTTCCAATGCTCACCATGTGGTGAGAAGGCTGCAGGGAGAAGCAATTGAAAGTCAATAGGCTGGCGTAGTCTGTCAAAGCCTAAATATTGCATACATTTTTGTCACCATGAAGCAAAGGCAAACACATACATGTATACTGTACCATTTAGGTCAGTACCCCTCAGATCAAGCAGCGAGGAAATCCCAATAGGAGATGATAATGTGTGAGGAACCCCTTTTAAGGAGTAAAAGAGAAAGCCCTAAAACAGTGTTCTCAATTTCAGTAGGCCACCATATGTGAATGTCTTCCAGATGGTAGCTTTTTTTATCAGCAAGAGTCTAAAAGAATACAGAATTATTATTTCATGTTATAGCATAGATTATTTCAACTGCAAATCTATTATGAATCCTGGAAAACATATATTTGACTCCCAACGACTGGGACTGAGATCGACTCTTCTAACCATTCCTGAGCCTGGTTGCTTGGTTGCTTAGTAAGAGCCAAGGGTCGTACCGACCTGATACTAACTCTGATAGAATGCCTAAAGCCATTGGCATTTTAAAAAAAGACTGGTACATTCTGAGAAATTTCCTTGTGGTTTTTGGGTGTGGTAGAAACAGTCTAGTGACATGAAATGTTCCATTTGTTAGACTTTCAGATTCTTTGGTAAAAAGTTGAGGAAAATCTCAGTGACCGTATTGCAGGAGAACTTAGATACACTGTAAATAAGATCAATTGAAAATAAACTTTCTAGTCACCAGGAAATCGTTCCTGTGGTTTGCAGACACTACATATTTTAGATTGCTGCAAACACATATTTAAAAAAAAATTACTTTTCATTATTAATTCAAGTCAAAATTCTAGGTGGATCTGTAATCTTAAGTACCCGATTTATCGGTGTATAACACGCGCAGGCGTATAACACACACCCCGATTTAAGAGGGAAGTTTCAGGAAAAAAAACTTTTTTTTTTATATAAACCACTTTGAAGCAAAATAATGGTCAGTGAGCATCAATGCAGCCTGATTAGTGCCCATCTGCAGCCTCAATGCAGCCTAATCTGTGCCCATCTGCAGCCTGTTCTGTGCCCATCTGCAGCCTGATCTGTGCCCATCTGCAGCTTCAGTGCAGCCTGATTTGTGCCCATCTGCAGCCTGTTCTGTGCCCATCTGCAGCCTGTTCTGTGCCCATCTGCAGCTTCAGTGTAGCCTGATCTGTGCCCATCTGCAGCCTGTTCTGTGCCCATCTGCAGCCTGATCTGTGCCCATCTGCAGCTTCAGTGCAGCCTGATTTGTGCCCATCTGCAGCCTGTTCTGTGCCCATCTGTAGCCTGATCTGTGCCCATCTGCAGCTTGTTCTGTGCCCATCTGCAGCTTCAGTGGAGCCTAATCTGTGCCCATCTGCAGCCTGTTCTGTGCCAATCTGTAGCCTGTTCTGTGCCCATCTGCAGCCTGATCTGCACCCATCTCCCCTATCAATGCAGCTCACCATCTCTCATAGGAAATCACCGAGTTGTCATCTGTTTACTCAGCTCTCAGTCGGCAGTCACATACACAGTCCTGCTTCTGCCATCGGCATTGGACCAGCTCCTGTGATAGACAGAACACTTGTCCAATGCCAGTGGCAGAGGGGGGACTGTGTGTGTGACAAGCGAGCTGATTTAGAGCCAAGTGAGAGCTGAGCGGAGTGGAGGGGAGATGACAGCTCAGTGAATTCCAGCGGCACTTGCCCCCTCCTTCCCCTCCGAGGTACGCTGTCGGCATATAACACGCACCTGCGATTTTCCCCCTATTTTCAGGGGAAAAAAGTGCGCATTATACGCTGATGAATATGGTATGTTTCAGTGTATTGCTGCCTCCCAGGGGCATGCTGGATTATTTGTACCCTGAATTGGATTGGGAGCGGACACTACTACACTTGGCTGATTCCCTGGAGTGGTGGTCGGTGACATATACCGCAACAGAGACCCAGTGGCTGGGGACACAGCCACCTGTGCGTAAGATCTCTGTGACAGGAGATCTTTGGATCTGGTAAGGGGCCCCTTTATTTGAGGTGGAGGATCTCCCAGCAACATCACGCTCCTTAGGGAGACAGTCCTTTTTTGCATGTTTTTATCACTGGAAGAACGGGTGTTTTTCTCCTTCTCTCTGTTCAATTTCTGTACCTTCAAGGACTTTATTTTTCCAACATATGGACTCACTTGTATCCCCACCATCCCATCAGTGTGATCCCCACTTTGTTGATATCATTTTTTTACTATTCATTTGGTTTATGCTGTATGTCCTTCATGTGGTTTACCATTTATGACCACGTCTAATTCTTGGAAGCGCAGCCTAGTATTTGCATAGTTATTTAGGTGTGGGTTGTCTCACATTAGAGGTTGCAGCTGTCTTTTTGGAGCTCTTAGGTTCACTCCTCTTTTATTATTCACATTTTTTTTGCATATTTGCATGTTAATACTATTATAGGGATAGCGCAGTATTTTTCTTTTTTGTGTCCCTGATTACCCACAACAGCCAAACCCATTATGTAATGATGCTGCACTGGTGACAGTATGTAAAAAAAAAAAATAGTGAATTTTTTTTTTAAACCACTTGCCGACCGCCGCGCGCCGATGTACGTCCAAACTTTGTCAGCGGGTATATGGCTAGCTGCCATAACCCCGGTATCCCCGTTTTCGTGCGGCGGTCGGCTTTCTGATAAAAGTGGTCCCTGCGGCAGATTGGCCGTGAGATCACTTTTATCGGTGGCGGGAGAGGGGCCCCCCTCCCGCCGCGATTCGGTGCCCTCCGCCGCTTACTGGAGCCGTTGGTAGCGGCGGAGGTGATCGTGTCTGTCTCCCTTCTGTGCCTGGAGACTAGTGAGGCTAAGATGGCGCCCACTTGTCTCCATGACACTGCTGGGCGGAAGCAACGTCAAAACGTCACTTCCGCCCACGCCTCTTAAAGGCACATTTTTTTCAATGTCATTTTTTTAAATGATTTTTTTTTTATTGCATTTTAGTGTAAATATGAGATCTGAGGTCTTTTTGACCCCAGATCTCATATTTAAGAGGTCCTGTCATGCTTTTTTCTATTACAAGGGATGTTTACGTTCATTGTAATAGGAATAAAAGTGACACCATTTTTTTAAACAGTGCACAAATAAATAAAATAATGTAAAATAAATAATAAAAACAAAATTTTTTTTTAAAAACCCCCCGTCCCGACGCGCAGAAGCGAACGCATACATGAGTAGCTCCCGCATATGAAAACGGTGGTCAAACCACACATGTGAGGTATCGCCACGACTGGTAGAGCAAGAGCAATAATTCTATCCCTAGACCTTCTCTGTAACGCAAAACATGCAACCTGTCAAATTTTTTAAACGTCGCCAATGGAGATTTTTGAGGGTAAAAGTTTGACGCCATTCCACGAGCGGGCACAATTTTGAAGCGTGACATGTTGGGTATCAATTTATTTGGCGTAACATTATGTTTCACAATATAAAAAAAAAATGGGCTAACTTTACTGTTGTCTTATTTTTATATTCAAAAAAGTGAATTTTTTTTTTCAAACAAAGTGCGCTTATAAGACCACTGAGCAAATACGGTACAAAAAAAAGTATTGCATTGACTGCCATTATATTCTCTAGGGTGTTAGAAAAAAACCAATATATAATGTTTGGGGGTTCTAAGTAATTTTCTAGCAAAAAAACTGTTTTAAACATGTAAACACCTAAAATCCAAAACGAGGCTGGTCCTTAAGTGGTTAATTTCTTCACTTCTTCACTGGTGGTATGATTATGTCAGATTTTTGATGCTCAGAGCAGTACAATGCTTTGCATGGAAATTTGGCATTTTATATTGTAGGCCTGTAATTCTTAGTAATAACTCACTTAACAACAGTGACTGGGTATCCTGGATGATACGGCGTCCTTCAAACAGAAGACACCCCCACCGCGCCAATGACCCTAAATAAATAACCAAAAAATTAGTGCTGACCAGTGCTAAATGGTGAGGTCAAAATAAACGTGAAATATAAAGTGCATAAATAAGTAAAGCTGCCCCTTAAAAATAAGATATACAAACCAAATATTTAATCCTAAATGTCATTCCCTACCCAAATAACCTCTCAAGACACTTAGGATAAATATGGGGTGCTATAAATGTGTAGCGTATCCAAAAACCTGTGTTACCACAATAGTGGTGAGATCCTCTTATTGTGTTATGTAACTCGGGACAGATAAGTGATGCTACCAATCTCTAAATAGCATACATATACTAAATAAATACAATATATGTGACATACAGGTAAAACACTAAGTGCAATCACTACACTCCATGCTGTGACATATCAAAACATCACATAACAGTCCATATATTCCAAATGAAATCATCCAACAAGGAACTGCTTGTGACCACATATGGTGTAATATCAGATGAATAAACTCAGGTGTCTTCGTGTGTCTTCCACCTCACCCCTGTGTTCAGTGAATCACACCCTCCAGAAATGCACTCACCGATTTACAATGCCAGCATTCTCATGCAAGGCAATACACGCTTATTTTACCACACTCAAGGGCAAATGGATCAATCGATGTCCAGGGGGATAGTTATTTAATAGATCAACATGATCAACATGAAAGAAAATAAAGTGCTCCAATAGTGTGAACCAGCAAACAACATTTATTAAAAAAACACTGCAATCTTCAAATGATGCACTCACATTATAAAAAAGATAAAACAGCAGAAACCGTGTGCAGATCACATCAATCTTCAAACAAGTGTGGATAATGCAAATAACTGTTGGTCACGGCGGACCCGAGGTGTTTCTATAACTGGGCTGCAATCTCACCCCTCCCCTCGGTTATCCTCCGCTCCTCCGCTCCTACGTGCACTCGAACTCCCTGCCTCCTCTCACAGCCACGCCCCCGACATGTTTCGTCATAGGTAGACTTAATCCCATGATTAAGTCTACCTATGACGAAACATGTTGGGGGAGTGGCTGTGAGACGTGACACACAGCGCTGTTAGCCACACAGGAGGCAGGAAGTTCGAGTGCACGGAGGAGCGGAGGAGCGGAGGATAACCGAGGGGAGGGGTGAGATTGCAGCCCAGTTATAGCACACCTCGGGTCCGCCGTGACCAACAGTTATTTGCATTATCCACACTTGTTTGAAGATTGATGTGATCTGCACACGGTTTCTACTGTTTTATCTTTTATTTATAATGTGAGTGCATCATTTGAAGATTGCAGTGGTTTTTTAATAAATGTTGTTTGCTGGTTCACACTATTGGAGCACTTTATTTTCTTTCATGTGGATCTATTAAATAACTATCCCCCTGGACATCGATTGATCCATTTGCCCTTGAGTGTGGTAAAATAAGCTTGTATTGCCTTGCATGAGAATGCTGGCATTGTAAATCGGTGAGTGCATTTCTGGAGGGTGTGATTCACTGAACACAGGGGTGAGGTGGAAGACACACGAAGACACCTGAGTTTATTCATCTGATATTACACCATATGTGGTCACAAGCAGTTCCTTTTTGGATGATTTCATTCGGAATATATGGACTGTTATGTGATGTTTTGATATGTCACAGCATGGAGTGTAGTGATTGCACTTAGTGTTTCACCTGTATGTCACATATATTGTATTTATTTAGTATATGTATGCTATTTAGAGATTGGTAGCATCACTTATCTGTCACGAGTTACATAACACAATAAGAGGATCTCACCACTATTGTGGTAACACAGGTTTTTGGATACGCTACACATTTATAGCACCCCATATTTATCCTAAGTGTCTTGAGAGGTTATTTGGGTAGGGAATGACATTTAGGATTAAATATTTGGTTTGAATAACTCACTTAAATCTGTCCAAATAAGAGTCTAGTAGACATCCCGGGTATGATAAAGTTTGAAACACAAAATCATAAATTATAACGAATAATAATATAATAGTGATAAAATGTTTTTAATAATTTTATTTAAATCAAAAACACTGAAATTTGCTCAGTTGCTGAATTGTGGCTGTCGTCACTTTCAGTGTTTGATGACGAATTTCCCCACGAATCACTATCGCTCAATTCTGCAAGTCATTCTAATTTATTATCACTGTTTTCTAGCTGGTCTAAAACCACTTTTGACGTAAAGGGACACTTTTTGGTTGCTATGGACAATCTCCAGTTTCCAGGCAGAAAGAACAGTATATATAATATAAAACTGCATGCAGGCCACTGGACAACGCATTAGGGTCAAAAGGGATGTGAAATGATTTGATACAGTAATGTAATCCGTAAGATTACAGTGTACTGTGTGTGTTATGTGTTTTTCACTTTTTGAATCTGGTGCCGGACTCCGTCCCCGTGCGTTGCAAACACTCGCAGCGAACGGAGCTCAGCACTGTGATAGATCGAGTGGAGTACACAGCTCGCACAAACAGCAGGTAGACATCGCAGGATCCTGGGGACAAGGTAAGTAAGCTGTACATTGATCCTGCGATGCGAGAGTGTGGCTCGGGGTTACTGCATTTGGTAATGAAAATTCACCCCGAGCCATACTCGGAAATATCACCAGGGAGGTTAAAAAAATTATAAAAAACCCGCCATGCCTCTTACTAAATACCTTGGACTGTCTACTTTCCAAAAAGGGGTCACTTGGGGGGTATATCTACTGTCCTGGCATTTTAGAGCCTCAAGAAATGAAATAGGCCGTCAGTACATTAGGATTGATTGATTTTCAAATATATACCATAGTTTGTGGACTCTATAACTTTCCTATATACTAAATAATATACACTCATTTGGGTTATTTTCACCAAATAAATGTAGCAGAATACATTTTGGGCTAAATTTATGAATAAAGAAATTATTTATTTGCAAATTTCTTTTAACAGAAACGAAGAAAACGCATTTTTTTTTCTAAATTTTCAGTCTTTTTTCATTTATTTAGCAAAAAATAAAAAAAATAAGTGGGGATTAAATACCACCAAAAGCCCCCCCCCCCCCCCATCCTACCCCTCCTATCTCCCATCTCCTCTCTGCCTGCTTCGTTAACTAAATATTAAAAATTAAAGCAAATGTACCGTTACATATGTTAACAAACATAATCATATCTGTTGTCTGACCAGGTTGAACTAGACTCACATAAGCCAGGCGGACCCTCTGTTTTTGTAACAACTGAATTGTTTCCTTACAGTTTTTGTACTGAAAAACTCAATAAAAATCTATTGAACTAAATACCACCAAAAGAAAGCTCTATTTATGTAAACACAATTATAAAAATTTAGTTTGTGTACAGTGTTGCATGACTGCGCAATTGTCATTCAAAGTGTGACAGTGCTGAAAGCTGACAATTGGCCTGGGCAAGGGGGAGGGCTAAAGAACCCGGTATTGAAGTGGTTAAAGGGTCAGTTTAGGTTTAGATAAAAAAGTCCTCAGCTCCACTTTTTAACCTACTGTAAGCCAAATCCCTCCACTCAGATGCCTAGTTACCTGACTCCTCCAGCATAAGCCTTCCATGGTGTTTACGCCCATATTCGGAAATCTTCTTGGTGGCACTTTTTATCACAATAACCTCCCGTAGACATGAATAGGGGCTTACACCAAGAGTGCGGGTACAGCCCATGGTCTATGGGAAGTTTCTGGCAAACAGAGCTGAGAAAATTTCCAAATGGAGGTTGGGAGGCCACTTCGATTAGAGAAAGGCAAATAGGCACCAAAGTGGGGGGAAAATTTAGTTTAGGGTAGGTTGGGGGTAGGGAATAGGGTTTGGGGGCTTTTTTGCCGCGTACACACGGTCGGACTTTTCGTCTACAAAAGTCCAACGGACGCTGACGGACTAAAGCTGGCTGGTAATCCGATCGTGTGTGGGCTTCTTCGGACTTTCAACGTACTTTTTTAGCCTCAAATCCGACGTACTTTAGATTTGAAACATGCTTCAAATCTTTACGTCGTAACTACGACGGACCCCGAAGTCCGCTCGTCTGTATGCTAGTCCTACGGACAAAAAAACGACGCATGCTCATAAGCAAAAACTAAACGGAAGCACTCGGTCTAGTAAAACTAGTGTTCGTATTGTAGGTAGCACATTCATCACGCTGCAAAATCTGTGATCGTTGAATGCAGCGCATTTTATTTCTTCTTTACGAATGCTCTAAAGAACGAAGGTGTTTTGCTGTTCATAATCAGAGTTCTCCCAAACTGATTTCTGAATTCTTTTTCTCTTTGATCTCATGAATGATATAGTATGCTTTTTATAAACAATGTTTCCATACTAATAATACTTTTTCCCTTATTTTTTTTTTTTTTTTTAGGTTTGTAAAGTTACCACAAAGAACCCATTATTCTTTTTCATTTTTTTTCTAGTGATTATTTTTTAATTTTTAGATAAAGTTAACCCAAAGCACCGTTTTTGTTTATGTATATTTTTTTTTTTCAAGACTTACCACTTGAACATTCTTAACATTAGTAATGTATTTTTGGTGTGTTTTTTTAAAACTCAATGAGATTGTTGTCCCTTGTTAATTTAACATTGTGTGTAAAATCAATGATTTAAAAGAAAACACATAAAGTCTTTTGCTAAACTCAAAAAAGATCCATTTATTCATGGTCAAAATAAAATAAAGAGGAAGTCAACGCTGGAAAAAGTCGGTGTACAAGAAAATTGGGATCTTGAGGAGTCCATATAAGAGGGAGCACAATCTGGTCCAAGAATCCCAGAGATCAACAGCACCAGCAGATGATCTAGATGTCCCCAGACTGTGGTCCTACAACAGCCTGCGTCTTCTGTCAGACCAGACTGAACCCAGGTCATCACTTTCTTCTCTTCCCTGCAGCCTTTCCTCCACGCTGCCCTGCAGCCTTCCCTGCAGCCTTCCCTGCAGCCTTCCCTGTAGCCTTCCCTGTAGCCTTCTTTTGAGGCTGTGGCTCTGGTGTTTCAGTTGTGGCAGGAGGAGGAGGAGGAGGGAGGAGGAGGAGGAGGAGGGGGGGGCTGCCTCATGTAGTTGGGTGTTTTTGGTTAGCGTGCCCTGCAGCCCCTTATGGATTGTTTCCCCAAATAGGCGCTCACAAATGAGGCGCTGCTCCCAATCCATCTGAAGAAGCCTGCTGGCTAAGTAGCAGCCATAGGCTTCTTCCCTTCGGGGGGGCTTGTAAAAAAATGGGTGGCCTGTTGCATGAGGCGCAGGGACGCGTCCTGTGTGACCATCCCCTTCCTGGCCCTTTTTTTGGGAAGGTGGAGGGGAGGCACTTGGGATTGGGTGAGGCTCCTACTGGGCCCAGCCACCTCACTTGGCCCAGCCACCTCACTTGGGCCCAGCCACCTCACTGGGAGCAGCCACCTCCTGCCTGACACTGGGCCCAGCCTCCTCCAGGATGATGGTGAATCCGGCCTCCTCCAGGCTGTCCATGGGCCCGGTCTCCTCCTGCCTGCCACTTTCCCCACATTCCTCCTGGATGGACTCATCCTGTGTATAAAAAAAGGACAATAGTTTTAGTTTCTTTTTTTGGGTTCATCAATGACACACAGTTTGCTTCTCATGACTAGCAAATTCAATGTGAATACATCTCTTTAATAAAAGAGTCTAATCAGACACCCTAATTATTTCAAGCAGGTGCCAAACATATTTAGTCACACTACTATCATTTGATATGTATACACAATTTGGAGTGCTAAATTATTTGAGACAATTATAACATCCAGTTAACATCATTAATATTAGTACAGTAAATATTTGTTAAAATAATTTACCTGACTCCAGATGGTCATATCCGGTTCATCCAGGATGGAAGACCCAGCTTGCTCCTCATCAGCCTCTGCTGGGGTGGAGGGAAGGGTGGAGGGAAGGGTGGGAGGGAAGGGTGGAGGGAAGGGTTGAAAGTGATGCCCTGGCTTCATTCTGGTCATCAAGAAAACGGAGTTGATTGTAGTACCACAGCCTGGGTACATAAACATCATCTGCTGATGCTCCTGATCTCCTTGATTCCTGGATCTTCCTATGCTCCCTTTTATACATGTTCCTCAAGACCCCAATTTTCTTGAGCACTGTCTCCATTGTTGCTCCCGGGATGGTCTCCTGGACAAAGGACAGAAGTCTCTCCAGCGTTGACTTCCTCACATGCTTGGCATAATACTGAGGGTGTTTCACCTCCCACAAATTCCTCATCTCTCGATACTTTGAAATAAAAGAAGTAAGGAACTCTGGATCCTTCAATAGGGGATTCATTATATCTGGAAAAGAGAAAGTCACAAGACCAAAAAAACTTATTATATGTTTCTGCTAACCCCTCATCATCTTCTCCCTATGTAGGCCTCATCATCAAGCCATATAGGCCGCTTGCTACAAAGTCATGACCATAACCCCCCCCAAAAAAAATATATATCTCAAATTACCTTCGTTTTGGAACGTCCCTGGTCCACTATCACCTACGCACAGAACGTACGTACGACACGCGCGAAAGGCCCTCCTTTATACACTACGCATGTGTGAAACTCCGCCTGCGTCGCCCGCCCCTGACGTTCGAAATGAACTCATGTTCTCCG